>CM075292.1:10492379-10978087 GCA_037672795.1 Lagerstroemia speciosa | reverse complement strand
GTGTCTGCGTACTTGAGGTCTCGAACCTGAGACCTCCTTAAGCGGCACCGAGCTGCTTACCACTCGGCCCAACCCCTCTTGGTCCAAACACCGCTTTCATTCATGGAATAAGGTCCCTTCGATCGTCTGGCTAGTACAGCAAAATTTGATCGTCGATTTAATTAATATTTCTGGAAGGCTGACGGACACAGAACTCCTCCCATCCTATCTACTTCGGTAAAAAGCTGTCTGCAGTGTCAAGCTGATGTGTGGTGGCGTGGACTGTGGGCCCTTTGAACCTCAATACCTTCTAGAACAATATGGGCGACAAACCTGGTACCTCAACAATCTACCCAACGTACAGAGACAGGGCATGTAGGGAGATATACAAGGCAGCGTACTGAATTAATTCGTAATGTTTGGTAATGCCGTGTTTGATTTCGCTTTATATTTTTCCAATGCAATGGAGAAGATTCTAGGGATTCCGATGAGATTCGGTTATTTGACATGACAGCACTGTGATTTGTTTTCATCTCATCGTGGTTGACGTTTAGATTTACTATGCCCGCTCAAATTTTTGATAGATAATGGTCTCCGATTTGAGTCCGTACGTAGGAAACTCGCTGCTGCTTGTTCCATCCATGCTTTTGAATTTTCTAGCACTTCGAGTTTCACGTGTAAAAGGAGCTTGCTTGTTCAATCACACCCTATTAAGATATAGTTTCTCAAATGACCTTATCTCAAAACACTAATCAGAGCTTAACATATGTGTAAACTGATGTTAGTCACTGCATCAATTTCATATTTATAACTAGTAAAAAAATTAATTAATATTTCTTTACCGCTTCAGAATCGTGTAAATTTTATCGCGTCATGTACGTTATTTCCTTTCGTTTCTTTGCGAAATTAGTCCATGAGGATACATGCCCTTGCCCTTGTGGTCCGCAATCCTTACACGAGACAGGTCACCATCCACGTCACATCTCCATCAGACAGACAATTTCGAAGGAAATGGGAAACGGAGACGGGGTGCAACAGGCCCCATAAATAGAAATTGGACACTGTCGTTCTTGATTTTTGGTAAGAGCAAGGTAGTACGGGACAAGAGATTCTCGAGTCGACCCCGTTCACCAAGAATCATTAAAAAATAGTGTTAGTACAGGCAGAAGGAAATTTCTATACCGTAACATCGTAGATAAATAACCAAGAGGGGTTGGGCCGAGTGGTAAGCAGCTCGGTGCCGCTTAAGGAGGTCTCAGGTTCGAGACCTCACGTACACAGACACCCCTCTTGGGAGCCTCACCCGCCATTGCCAGGCGTGCGATCCGGGGCGACCAACGGATTAGTCAAGTATGGTTGGCTGAAAGATGCCATCTCACCGCTGGTGGGGCCTGCTTGGATACCGTGGCTGGCGACCAAAAAAAAACATCGTAGATAAATTGAAAAAAAAAAAAATATATATATATATATATATATGTATTACGGGAAAACCACCAAAATTACAGCTGACGAATCAATACTCGAATCATATTAGCATTTATTCCTTCCTTTTTTTTTAATAAAGTAAAAGCACATGACAATTTCAGAACCTTCAATAAATGCCATTAATGGGAAAGTCTTGAATATAACGGTGCATCACGTGATAGTGTTGATATAGTGTTACCAGTCAATCAAATCAATTTATTTTTATAATTTTTTTTCCTTTTAGAGTTTATCTTTTTTATTTTAAGTTTTATTAAAAATATGATAAAAATAACTGAATTATGTTAGTCCGTGATATCACGTCACCACTGTCAAGTGGTATGTTGTTAGAGAAGACTCTCTCCTTGCCCATTACCTCTCAATACCAGTAACACATTCTAACAAGAAAAAGATTGAAATTTAATATTTTTATTTATAAATCAAAATGCAGCCATTATAATTATAGTAGTATTTCCGGTCAAAGAAACCTTATGAATGATAATATGCAAAATATCAAATTAATGTTCTTATTTATAATATTGACATGTTTATATGGAAGTAATTTTACTTCATCTTATATAAAAATAATAAAAGACTAAAATTGTAGTTTAAAAGATACTTTATAAATAAATAATATTTTTTAATATTATACTCCCGTTACATTTCTCATATCTAATTTTTTTATGATCATATATTATTTCTCTAGAAAGATATGGAAAAAATGGATAAATAATGAAAAGAATGTAAATGAAAAAATATTAAAATTTGTGAGAAATATTAAAAATAAAAAAAATTCAAAAGAAAGATAAAAATGATACCTATCAATGGTTTGAGGGTACACACTACCATCCTTTTAAGGGTTGAGAGTAGAAAACTTACCTTATTCTCTCTTAGAGGGTTGTTAAAATCCTGATTTACCATATAAGTATATAGAAATCCTGTGGGACCCACTCAAATCTCCATATTTCCCCTACTATAACAAGGCTGCCTTGATTATATTTCTAAAATTGTTCTCAATTATTCCTTCCGCACGAAGTATTATTATATTATATTTTATTTACTTCTCGGACAATCTAAAATACTTATCAAATAATAAGGTTTCGGGTTCAGTCTTACGAATAGAGAAAATTCACATTGGGTAGGTGAGCTTTACCTCTTAATGAGCTCTCCTAATTCAAACTAGATTAGTCGGGGCCTATTAGGACTTCTGGGTTGGTTCAGACAGAAAAAAGTACTTACCAAACACAATAATTTTATTTTACAATTTACTTTTCTTGTATAATAACAACTTTCCATCGCAATCTAACGTCAGTCGAACCAAACGTGGCCTCTCAAATCACCCAAGAATTTCTTCACCGTCATCACAACTCTTCTATAAATGTTAGTGTCTCGCTGCCTTCCATCGCCTAGCTTCCCTGCCTTCTGACACATTTTTCCCCAGAGTCCATCCGGGTCTGCAGCATTCACGAAACAGTCGAGCAGAAATGTCGAAGTCCCCGGAGCTCGAGCACCCCCAGAAGGCGTTCGGCTGGGCGGCGAACGATCCCTCCGGCGTCCTCTCCCCTTTCCGATTTTCCAGAAGGTCCAACTAACAGCGACTTTTCATCATTCCTCATCATTTTGCTCTGTTCCTTTTCACCATGGAAACCGTTTTTGAAGTTGAACCGATCTCGAGCGCATCCTTTTCTTCAGCATTATCAGTACTTCCTCGAGCCACCTAATGGATACAAACTCTCTCTCCTCCTTTGACACAGAATGTTTGACAAACATGAGAAAATTTTGAAAAATAAATTATTGATCGCTTGATTAATATTCGTTCACAGTTCTTATGAAATACGATCGGTGCTTTCTAGTACCATGCGAAGAGAGTTGCGGGAAACTTCTCGATCTGAACCGAATCGTTTGTGATTCGTTTGTTCTTTCTCTCAGGGCAACGGGAGACAAGGATGTCAAGTTCAAAGTGCTGTACTGTGGGATCTGCCACACTGACCTTCACACCGTTAAGAATGACTGGGGCGTAACCACATATCCTGTCGTTCCCGGGTGAGTATCGTCAGCAACTCTCCTCTCTTATACTGGCTTGTGAACTTCAAATCAAACTCTTGTTTTTACGATCGTGCGTTTAATCTCGACAATCGCCCTGTGAGAATCCATCGTACGACACTATGAATGATAAGTTACCCAAGACAGTTCTTAGCTCCGGCGGCCTTATGGGCTCCGGGTCTTGACCACACCTCAAGGTGAAGGACGATTCTCTGTTGTTCTGTGAAAGATCGCGATCCATGAAATTGCGACAAAGGTACCGACGACTAGTGAATTGATAGAACAAACAAGGGAATGCACTTCGGGTGCTAGATCTATCATTTAGCCAAGAAACCGAGATTGCGGCGACATTCGGTTTTCTGGGGGTCCATGTAGAAAATACTAAGCGGAAATTAAATGGGAGGGGTCCCCTGCCTGAAAATTGTACGAATAACACATGTAAGGGTCATCAGTGATTAATTAGCTGGTGCTGCTCTGAGGGCCAGCAGCCTTTATTTATAGTCTGAAAAGTTTGGAAAATAGTAATGGTGCTAGCTGTGTCCACATTTTTTGTATGCGATTAAACGTAGCAGATAAGTCCCGATCCGCGAGGACTTGGAGTCGAATTGTATGGTCGCATATTGCATATATTCACCATGTCTGAAACACTTCCGAGTTCCGATGTACCAAACAATTGTCTGAGTTTGCTGATACGTGGAAAGTACGTGCAGGCATGAAATTGTCGGGGAAGTGATTGAGGTTGGCAGCGAGGTGGAGAAATTCAAGATCGGAGACAAGGTCGGAGTTGGGTGCTTGGTCGGGTCATGCGGCTCGTGTGACAGCTGCCACTGCCATGACGAGAACTACTGTCCCCAGATGGTGCTCACCTACGGCGGTCGCCCGTACTACGACGGAACCACGACCTACGGAGGCTACTCTGACATTATGGTGGTCGAAGAGCGGTTCACCATCCGGGTCCCCGACGGCCTGCCACTGGACGGCGCAGCTCCTCTCCTCTGTGCCGGGATCACTGTGTACAGCCCGCTCAGGTTCCACGGGCTAGACCGGCCTGGGACCCATGTGGGTGTGGTCGGGCTCGGCGGGCTCGGCCACGTGGCTGTGAAGCTCGCCAAAGCTATGGGAGTCAGGGTGACCGTTATCAGCACGTCCCCGAGAAAGAGGGACGAGGCCCTGAACCACCTCGGCGCCGACTCGTTTCTCGTCAGCACGGACATGAATCAAGTCCAGGTGTCTTACTGATTGATGAATTCATTTGATTATGTTCCCATGCTAATACCACATCGTGTACTTGTTTAATGTTATAGGCTGCTCTTGGGACAATGGACGGGATCATCGATACAGTCTCAGCCGCACACTCTCTATTGCCTCTGATCGGTCTGCTCAAGACTCGTGGCAAGATCATCGTCGTCGGTGCACCAGATCAGCCGCTTCAGCTGCCAACATTACCTATGATTTTCGGTAAATTAATCTTCGTTACAGCCCCACATATCTTCCTTTCCTTCTATCGTGCAACATGGAATTCGAGATCAGCCGGTGATATAACTCAGGTTTGCTGTTTTGAATAGGGGGAAAGGGAATATACGGAAGCTGCGTTGGAGGGATCAAGGAGACTCAGGAGATGCTGGACCTTGCAGCGAAGCACAACATAACGGCTGACATAGAGGTCATTCCGATCGACTACATCAACAAGGCCATGGAACGCCTGGCCAAGGGCGATGTCAAGTATCGGTTCGTGATTGATGTCGGGAATACCCTCCGGGACGTGGCGTAGCTGGTCCCGGTTGTGTAGAATACTAATGCTGATGCCTCAAACTGCTGCTGGGTTTGGTTTAGTTCTATCGGACTTGGAATCTATCGAAAAATAAACATACTAATAGACATGGATTTATGGTAATTCCTTTTGTTTATTCTGATTGGAGTTCCATCTCTTCGAGCAAACAATTGTCGTGTGCTTCGACTCCTATTTTCGTTTCTTGGGATGCTCAGCCGAGGATTGAGGGAGACATTGTTTGGGGCATTGAATTCAAACATATCTGAGTCGCAGTATGCGATCGAGCTGCACTCCAACTTGTAGAACCTGGCACACAACTCGCCTGGCTCGACGAATCACTAGCTTCGTCGTCCTAATTGGTTGGAGATGGTAACCGCTGAATATTGTGTTATTGTGAGTGGACCGTTAGCGAAATTAGCGATTTGGGTTGGGAGGAGACTGTCGGAGACAGGTCCGCGCTTACGTAATTGTTGTCATGCACTCATATATTGTATTATCGATAATGAATCTTACAAGAAACGAGCACATTTTTATCCTAAAACCTAAATTATTAAGTGGTAGTACCCAATTATCTTATAAACTTATTATGATATTCTTATATGACCAATGTGGGGTCTAACCGTCACAGTAACGTGGAAAATGAAATTGTGTGGATGGAATTGTCGTTGAATATAACAGGAACGCATTCATGCACCATGGTGTCGTAACATTATGGGCCCGGGGACTCGGGTCATCGTATCACATGCATTCGGTTGTACTGGATAATGGGCCGAGTGATTTGGGCCAGGGAGTTGGATATTCACGAGATCATGGAATTAATAGTACACAGCAAACACACACACACACACACACAGATATATATATATATATACACACACACACAAATTGGTTTATATCATTGATATTCAGACGGTCTATGCGTATTTGAGTAATGCAGTAAAAGTTAAATCGACCTATCAAGGATAAAACTCTCACAATAAAAGATTTCTCCATTCACATAGCAATATACTTAATTATATGCGGGTTTGTGCGCATGATCGATCTGGATAATAGCTGATGAAAGGAAAACCACATAACTAATATACTCGTAACATGTGTTATAAGTCACTTGTTACTCTACAAACAGTTATAAGTAGTGATAGATTGTGTATATACTATGTTGACGTGTTTAACACATACTAGCTCGTGACATATGATATGTAATATATTTATTATAATGAGAACTCTATACGATGAAGGAAGTAACGGTGAGAGTGAGAGAGAGGGAGACATGTGAGAGAGAGAGAGCGATGGAGATGGAGTTGGAGTTGGGAAGTAAGAGGTTTTGGTTGTGTCTTCTTCTCTTCTCACGGGAATCCGGCCATTCCCTCGGCCGTCCTCTCACATGTTCCTCACATACCCTTACCACACAAACACACACAGAGAATAGTCTCTCTCTCTCTCTCTCTCTCTCTCTATGTAAATGTGTCTGTCTGTGAATCCACCATTGATGATCGAACAGGTCAGGTGTCTGAATGCTCGACCCGGAGGGTGTGTGCTGTAACACAGCTGTTATCATACCTTCCCTTGCCCATGACTCTCTCACATGTTCAAGTTCTTCTTTGTGCAGATATACAGTTAGTTACCCTAAGACCTTCTCTTGATCCACGTTTCTGATGACTTGATAACTTCGTGAACAAGAAAATCTCGTACGACCATACCTCAAATATCAATGTCATGGCAAGAAACCACCAACACGACTGTGTTCTAATCGTCCGGATGAATAACATGCATGCGTCCGTTTGTCATATTATTGTAATTTGATTAGTATTTTTTTACGTTACGCGGTGGACTTGTCGTAATAGTCTCTCGTTGATGTCGATGAAGAGTGGCTCGTGGAACCACCGCAAGATTTTCTAGTTAAGGTGAAGCCGTAAAAGTGATTGCCGGGGGGACGATGTAATTTTCATTAAAATTTTTATCCGTTAATAAACTGATCTAATTTAAACTAAATTAGTCAGTACCAATAATAATGGCCGAAAAAACAATAGCAATGCATTATTGCTGTCGTGGACAAATTCTATACAGTGGATGTATTAATTTTTTTTTTTGGTTTCCCACCCGGTGTCCGGTACCCGAAGGCTGGCCGACTAATCCGGATTCGGGGTACTGTCGGGCGGTTTCCCGGGGACCCCTCCCAAGAAGGTCCGCTGCGTTCACAGGGGCTCGAACCCGGCACCTCTGCTTAAGCGACACAAGTCCTTTCCACTTGTGCCAACCTTCGTTGGTGGATGTATTAATTACACCATGAGCCGGTAGATGAATCAGTGACGTACGTACGACAACTCTGGACCACGAATTTGGTTCACTGCCATCTTAATTATGTACAACTGCATGATCAAATCAGGAAAATTATTTACTAAAAATAAATTTCTATTAATTATAAATTTTTTATTTTATAAAACTTAATTTTAATTCAAAATTTTGCTTAAAGAATGAGTCATCGAACTACATGACACGTGCTGACTTTTTCTTTTACAATTATCTGTCTCTCTCTCTCTTTTTGCTTTGACTGAGTAATGCCGCTTATTTAATTTGTATTATTAAATCCAAGCTAGTACATCTCAACATCGTGCATTTGTTTTTTTTTTCTTAAAAAAAAACTTTATATGATCCTTTTTATTTAATTTGGACCCTTTAACTTACATTATCTTATAACTTTTAACACATATAACATAAAATTTTTATATCAGAAGAATTCGTATTTTCTCCGTATTAGATACATTTTTAATGCACAATTTTACAGAAGAAATTGGAAACTAAATTTGAAAATTAAACAGGGGGTTGCACGAAAGGATCAATAACATGTTATTTTGGTTCGGACGTATTTTTCTAGGCCAATTGAGTAACTTTTTTTTTTTGGGCGGACCGAACCAATAATTAGTATGAAATTGTATTTTTCCAGAAGCCCAGGCATTATTGATTTATTCGAATAATCGTGCTTGTGAGATATTGTAGTCTCGAATGTTGTATCCAAAAGACAATATGCTTCCTGGGATATTGTAGTCTCGAATGTTGTAATCAAAAGACAATGCTTCCTGTCGTTCAAAACCTGACAGCATAAAAGTGAAAATGAGACTGTTTTAGACGAACCGAGTTGATCAATAATAAGGTGAACTCGATCAATATATAGTTATTCAACACGTAAAAATATACGTCAAATCATCTTTGAAAAAGTGAATATTAATAATATGTAGAAAAATATGATGTGATATAGTTTATGTTAATGTATCAAACATTCATTAGTTGAGTTTATGAATAACGTGACGAGCTTGACTCGTGTAAAATTAATCTATCTGAGTAACAGAGATCCAAAAAGAAGAATTTAGTTGATAGAGTCAAGAGGTTGCTAGTTTTATTTTTTAAATATGCAATTATTTACAAGAATTACAGCTGATCACGATGTCGCTGTACCAAATCTTACTTTTAAACAAATGAATGTGTGTCTATATATATATGTGTGTGTGTATGTATATAGATACAGATAAAACTGAAGATGGGATAGTGGGGACTAGGGCTGAATGAAAAGGGACGTTACAAGGGAAGGAATGGACAAAGAAAGAAGGCTAGACTGCTTGCTGTTGGTAGGGAGGCACAGCAGCAGCAGCAGCAGCAGTCTATCATTGATCAGACGCAGACACTACTGACTACTGTCTGTCTGTGTCTCCCTGACATTTTCTGAAGTGTTCCCGACGTCGAAACGAGCCCAACCCGACCTCGTCATTCAAATCTCCAATCCTCCTAGTGTTCATCTCTATTTACTTCACTTCATAACTATTACTATCTCACTGCAGTCTCTCTACGGTCGAGTATCTACACTTCTAGATTAAGTGCCGCTACAGCACGCCGGCCATGTACTTACCAATTGGACTGCTGGTCTCCCCCGACTCGATCTAATGCCAACCTCTGCTGAATCTGTCTCTCATCAATTCAATAAACTGCAACATAATAATGCGTATACAAATCTCCATTCTCCAACAAAGGCAAAACAAGAAGATCATTTGAAAGCAAAAGAAATGGAACAAGAAAGTCTTGTACATGATGGTGCTGTGCATGCTAGCTAGTGTTGAAATCCGTTAATAGCATAGATTATGCTTTGGCTCAGGGGAACAGCCGGGGCTACCCCGTGTGGATTCTAATGTAACCGTGGTTTGTTTTGCATAGTTTACACCGTCCATTATCGAGACACTATAGTGGTTCTTACTTTCGAGCCAGCAGACAGGGTGTATGTAGCTAGCTAGTTAGTTGTTTTTCTCATATCTAGCCATATGATGGTCCTAAAGGACATGATGCATGATGATCTATTTCTTATGCATCAATGACAGTCTATATAGATAGTTCTAGTCTGATCAGTCTAGGTAAGATCAGAGACCAAAAGGGCTTAGGGTTCGACTTGGCTTAATTAACTAGGAGAGACCTGTGCACAAATTATATAATGGCCGTGCCGGGTCCAATATAATTAAGTTAACAAACAAGCTCCTATATCGTATTGCTGGCCTGAACCCTACCTCTATATATGGCAACCCCCACCGCCCAATGCGAGAAAAAGGAAGCAAAAGGAATACAACAAGTACGTACCACGTAGAAATCGGTCATGCACGGCAATCAAATTGACAAGTACCAATTGGAATGGGGTTGGGGGGATCAGTGTGTGATCGCCATCATCAGCGTACTAGAAGGACCTCCAGTATCAGTAACTAAACGCATTTATTGTTAGTGCTTTTGTTTTTTCTTTTATTCCTAGGTGAATTAATTGTTTTCCGATTAATTATAATAAAGTATGTACATAAATCTTAAACTAATAAGAATCGAACTCGGTACCTATTAATCTTAAGTCAGGAATGATATACTAGCATCAAATCTTCTTTTTTCACTCGGGGAATTATTATTTGCGACCTTGCTATTTTGGCAGAGTCTTCGTGCATGTTTCAATTAGTAGCACAACTAATTACGTGTTAATTAAGGATTTCACTTGCCGGACATTCTGTTTTCTTTGTTTTTTTTTTTCTATCGTTGCATTCTCTTTATTTATAAAATTCGAATCCAAAATTGTATTTAAAGGAAAGAGACATTTTACTATTTTAACCTGAAACACAAATCAATAGTCCATCTCGGCTGTTCTATAAACTCCTTGACGAAGTTCACAGGGAGAGCTCGATCGATAATTGGTAGCTTGTTAGCCCTTCCACTCTTTCTCACTCTCCCATGCATGAAACCATTCAATTTGAGGAAATCTTTGCCTCTGCAAAAGGGCATCGCCTAATCATCAACCTCATCATCACCGACCTTCAATCCCCCAACCATCTAAATTGAAACCCCCTCTCCCTTATCCCCTCTCCATTCCTCTCCCATCAATTTGAAGGCCCGCTCCCCAGATAGTCTCTGGCTGTTGAGAAGAAACGAGACCTCGACTGATCGATCACATGGCTGCCCTCGAGGATGAGAAGAAAGACGGCCCTCCTGAACGCCAGAACTTGGCTTCCCGCAAGCAAACGGCTGCTGGGGCTGCCCCATCGAGCAGGCCTGGGGTCGCTCCGCAAGAGCCTGCCGAGGCCTTGAGGTGTCCACGGTGTGACTCTTCCAACACCAAGTTCTGCTACTACAACAACTACAGCCTCGCCCAGCCTCGCCACTTCTGCAAGACGTGCCGGCGCTACTGGACCAAGGGCGGGGCCCTCCGCAACGTCCCTATCGGCGGCGGATGCCGGAAGAACAAGAAGCTCAAAACGTCCTCCGCTTCCTCTCGCCTCTCTGCAGCCACCTTCGATTCCAAGCTCGAATCTTCCTCCTCCATCGCTGGTGCTGCCTCCTCACCCTCCTCCTCCGCCAGTGTCCCTGGATTCAGGTTCTTCCAGGCTGGTCTTCCTCCGGCCGTGGATTTCCAGCTCGGCTCACTTTCCTCCTTCCACCGGCTCCCCATGCCCTATAACACGCCGATCACCGACACACCAAACCCTCATTCTCGGTTCAGCCTCGAGGCCCCCTTCGGCTTCAGCAGCAGTTACCCATCACTTCCATCCTCCTCCTCGTCTCCATCCATTGCTTCAGGTTTATTATTCAGCAGCTCCCCAACACAAGAAGTGGGCGTGTCGATGAACATCCAGAGCAGCCTTGCATCATCGATCGAATCCCTGAGCTCCTTGAACCAGGACTTGCACTGGAAGCTCCAGCAACAAAGGTTAGCCATGCTCTTGGGGACCTCCGAGGGTAACACCCAGAAGGATGCTGTTGCTGCTGCCACCTTTGTTTCTCCGACTCCATCACTTTCTCTAGACACCCAGGTGGTGCACAGGCCTCAACCTGTCTCATTCCAAAACCAGGAATTCCTGCCAATAAAATCAGACAACGTCTACTCGAGAAAACAAGGTGAGAGCACAGCGACCGAATGGTTCTTTGGAAATTCGTATAACTCCCTAATTCCGGATCCGGCAGAGGATAGCGGTAACGGAAATGGATCTGCTCAAGCATGGAACGACAGTAATCTACAGCATTTCGGCTCTAACTTGTCCTAGATGCATATATATGATTGCAATATTAATAAACATATTGTCAATTTCCAAAGGAAGTAGGTAGCCTGATCAGTTCGGCATATATGTGTGTCTGTATGTGTTTGTGTCTTAAAGATACAAGTTTAACTAAGTAACACAGTTACTGGACTTGAAACTATATGTTCTTTTCCCCAATATTTAGTGATTTAGTTTCCAGTTAGACATTAGGGCAAATCAGTTTACTAGACAATGTTCTGTGATCTATATTGTGATATGTGTTAATCAGACTTGATCAATCTCATGATTAATAGTTTTTCCTTTTTTATCTTAATATGATTTTGATAGTGAGTTTGGATGCGTTCCATTATTAAATTTTTTATATTTTCCATTATTCCGATCATGTTTCTTCAGGTCAGTCCTTACTTACAACACATCTTCCCCTCCTAGAAAGGGCCGGTCCTTAACATGAGGTTAAGATGTTATAGGTTTGAGTTTCTTCGGATTTGGGGATATTGTCTAATTAAATATAGGCTGATTGGTATCAATCCATGCATTAAGCACAACATTACAACACATGAGGTCAGGTCATCATCCTCGTCCAGTCAGGATCGACACGGCTAAATTCAAATTTTAGTTTGTTCTGCATTGATAACATTGGGATCCAAAACGGCTCTCAGTACCAGTGTCTCAGTGGGTGTCCCTCAGCTGATCAGTCTCAGGTCCTGATCTAGCAGTATACAGCTGCTGCTGCACATTCATACATACATATATTATGCATATAAGTATGCATCCATGGCCGTGTTCAGAGATCATACTTAGGGGCAATAATTTAATAATTTTGCAGACAGTGTGGGGATAGATTTGGTACGTATACTGCATGCACTAACTGTCTGAAGAAAAAGAACAAGAAACTGTCGGTCTTACTGATGGTGTTTGAAATATTGATGAATAACAACAGTGACTGTCAGAAGCTTTTTGACTGATACATCTACGAAGATTCTAACAACGCTAGCCAGCCTTAGAATGCGACCTCTCTCTCTCTGTTTTAATACATTCTGCATGCATGCCCATGCATGAATACATCTGCAAATTTCACTGCTGTAAAACTTCCTCATTCAACCATCCAACGGTTTCTGAATTCTTCTTCAGAGGTGGATATTTCGTAGTAATATATAAGTACGTAATTTTACTAGCCTATGGTTAGTGCATGTACTAGTTCTGCAAAAATAATCGATAACATTTTCCCGGGTACCATAGAGCTTTGCTCAATAAATCAGATAGTATGTGATTTTATATCTCTAACTCCTTATACATCTTTTTCCACCTTACTATGGGGCACCAGCAAGTTCAAAAAGGTTACTCTTAGAACTTCCATCTGTATGCATCAAAATCCACTCTAATAGTATCACCCCAACAAAAAGAGAAAAAAAAAATGGAAGAAGAATAAGAAAGAGAGGGATGGAAAAAAGAATCTAAAGGAGACAAAGTGGCGGTAGAATCTTTCACACTAGGTTTTGCATGGGAATTTATGAAGCTTCTGTCGGATAGAAGCAAATAAAGTAAAGCTGTTGCTGAGCTTTCCAGCCTCCAACAAAACATAGAGAATTATTATGTGAATCGATCGAGTCATCTAAGTACGTACTCCACCAATAGGTATTTCATATATCGGTATGGAACGTCATATAATCTTTTTATATCAATTCATGTGACGGACTGGCTGGTGCTGGGCAGCCTTGTTGAGCCTCCGATCTTGCCATACGGACTCATGGTTGCTTCGCGAGTATTCATAACTTTGGACACAGCAGGTTAACTAGTGGCGGAGATGAGAGAGGGGGGCTGAATGAAACAGAACATGACAACGGGAGAGATGAGATCATGAAGTTGGCCGGCCGGAAGCGGTGGCGTGATGAACGTGAGTATCTAATCGAGCCAGCTGAGAAGCCTCTCTCTCTCTCTCTCTCTCTCTCTCTCTCTCTCGAAAACTCACTTGTGACGGAACATAACGGATCGGAGCTTCCGTTTCCTTTGACTGCATGGTGACGGTATATGCGTACGCAATGCCCTCTTCTGGCGTCAACCCACCCGTTGGCATTATCATTGTTTACAATTAATTGCTAGACGGCGGCAAGAAGCTCATGACCCCTTTGATCAGCTTCATCCATGACCGTAAGCTCGGCCGAGCTATTGGGTCTTTGGTGCTGGCCGGTTTCAGGTGCGCAATGTCATGTAAGCTAATTTTATGGAATATATTATGAGACGTTTGGTTCTGCTTGGACTTGCACTGTGATATGAAATCGGATAAGCACGAATGAATCTTGAACGAAGATGTCATATGGGTCTGGTAAACCGTGTCATCCCGGTGTTCATACAAGTTGTATTCATGTGGGTTTGGTGCGAATATGATGCAGCTAATCATGCCGTGTTAGAAATTGTCAATCTTATTGTAATCGAGCACAATTCCGGTTTGATCCTATCCATCCATATTAGATAAGTGATATACCATTCGGTCGTCCCTGGCTCATTGAGAATCCACCTGGACATCTCCCCTCATCATCGTAAACGAGAAAAACGCAGTCCTACTGGCAAGCTGCCGTCACTCTCAAATTGATTTCGGCTCTTTCTGATTATTTAAAAAAGGAAGAAAGAAACGGCAGCACAAATCCGGCCACAAACTGCCAAACGGCCAGGTGAGTCATTCAAATGTTTGTTCTCGGCTTCAGTTCTGCCATGTGTCTTTTCTCAGTTTCTTCCCTTCTTTATTCAATCTATTTTATCATCATACCATATATGGATGCTATACCATTTCACGTCCCAAGGGGATATTGCTACTCGATCTCATCGTTCTGAATGTTACGAGTGCAATGAGTAAACTATTGTCCTAAAAACTGATTCCATCGATCAACATATCCTTGGAAGATTAAAGTTGTCCACTAATTTGGCGACCATGAATCATACCACGACCAAATAATTTAACAGCGTCAGGTATGTCAAGGTACTACACATCCTTGAACAGCTGAAAATAAAAATCTTGAAGAAATAAAACAAGTTTGTACCATAGTCTTTCAAGTTTGAGTTCGTTCCTCATCAAACTGACCAAAGATGCATACTTTGTCATCAGTAAAACGAAATGTTATCCCTGAAATGACTTCTGCAGACCACAAATCAACTCATATTTTGCATTGCGGAACTATAAGATGCTTAAGAATTCAGGCACTGACACGCATTCAATCTTATGCACAGACACGCGAGGGAGAGTGCATTGATACAAAAGAAATTCCGATCTAAGAGTTTTAACCCAAGGAAGGTTGTCACTGGCCATATTCATCCTTTCTTCTCAATTATCTTGACCACATCTTCTTCTTATTATCCCTCTCCTTCAGCCCTTGAACTTGACCTCTGCTGACCCGACTCGTGTTCAGGGTGGCCCCTTGAGAGGTCGTGATGGGCTTTGTTACTGTTCTAACCACCTTTGTCACTCGTGGCGGGTCGGACTTCCTGATCCTCTTATCATTCAGAGAGCTTGGGGGCACAAACAAGTTCTCTGTCTCACCAGCTCTTGAGTACCGTTTCCTCCTTTGCTCAGGAAGAAGAGCTTCCCCAGTGTGGCCATGGAAAGCAGAGCCGTGGCTCATGGGGCGGCTTATGGAGTTTGAGCTCCTTAGGATGCGGGACTCCATATCGGTCATAACCATGTCATGTGCGAAGCTTTTACCCAAGTTTGGCGTTGCTGTTCTCATTCCCTCACAATCATGAGTTCCTTGGCGCTGCAACTCTTGCTCCTGCTGCCTCAGCTGATCTTCCAGCTCCTTAATCTGTCAAATGATTTCGAAATTTTTTATGCCGAAAAGGAGATTTATACCATATGATAGTGTTTATTGTCATGCTAAAGAATTGGATATCCTGTTATGCAGTAACTCGGTCTTGAATATACCGACAAACAATGGAAAGACAAGGCAGATATGATAAAAACCATCTGTCATGTCAGCATAAAAATGGTTAACCAGATTAGAAAGAGTGGCCATAATGTTCCAACAATATGTCCATAAAGACCAAATTTGAAAGGTAAAAGACAAAAGGGAAAGATGGAGAGCCACCAGATACTGTTGCATACTTGTGATACTCCACAAGGAAAAAAAAGATCGTGCAAAGAAGACATCTATTGAGATGAAAAAGCTGGATTTACCTTTTGACGAAGAGATGCTGACTCAGACTTCTCTTCCTTGTCCACTAATCTTCTCTCGAGCCCCCTTATCTGAAAATTGGAGGGAACAGAATAGCAATTAAGAGGGAAGGAGAAAGTGTGCGTTTAAGTGCTCCAATGTTGAGAATGTCCAAGACACCTTCTCCTGAAGGACATGGGAACGGTGCTCAGAGTCCTGCACTTGCTCTCTCAGTTTTCTTTCGAGGTTTTTGACCTGCTTAACAATAAAAGAAACATTTTACCAGTTTGTATTTTCAATATCACAACATCCGTGGATAATTTTGCTAACCTCCAGTTGCAATGTGCTAGACTCTGTAACGTCACTGTCACGGTCCCTAATCTTACTCTCCAGCTCTTTCACCTTCAAGAATAGCAGGTGAATGTCAACTGAAAATGGAGAAGAAGAAATACTGTTTGTCATGACAGGAGATGATTCCTGACCTTTTCCTGAAAAGTGGAGCAAATTTCTTCCCTTGCCTTCAACTTGTCCACAAGTTGCGATACCTGTCTCTCTGACTGGTTGTACAAGGAGGCCTTCATATCTAGCTGACCTTCTAGTTCTTTGATCCTCTCTTGCAAGTTTTTGTAGACTTGGTCCCGATTTTTCGCCTTACTCTCCAGGGTTTGGATATTCTCTTCTAACTTCCTTATAGTTTCATCCTTTGATCTTGACTCTTGCCTTGCTTTCTCAAGCTATACAGGGGAAGGGCATATTCTATTAGAATTTAGACAACATTGACACTAGTTTTCCTTGTATGTTGACTTATTTTTAGAAGAGTGTCACTATGTACCATTGCTTTCATCCTCTGAAGCTCAGTGGGATCAATCTGCTTCTTGGCAGGACCGAGTTCAACCCCTCGAACCCGTGTAGCAAAATTCAATGAACTCAACGTCTCGCCCAAATCCTTGTCTGAGGGGCTTATTTGCACAAACATCAGAGTTTTTGAGTCACCGCCTGTAGAACCAACAAATCTCAGCAGATTTGGTGACTCGCAATTTTCATTTTATATGGCAAAAGAACTGACAAGATGAGGACTGGCATCTCGATTTACCTAGTGAATCTTGAAGTAAATGTGTCAGTTTTGAGTTCCTGTATGGGATGTGACTACTTTTATTTGCTAAAGCAGAGATTACATCTCCAAGGGCTGAAAGAGATTTGTTAATATTCTGAGCTTCCTTCAGTCTCTCACCCTGCACATCGGTTTTTGCAAGCCTCTCACTGCCAGCCAAGTCCACGAGCCATAGCTTGCTCCTCGTGCTCTCTCCAGTGATCAAATTTCTTGATCTCACCATTATACAGAGCATACTGAATAAAATAAGGAAATATCGCAGGTTAATCATCAGTGCAGCTCAAGCCGAGTAAGAAATTAAATTAAAAGGTTTTGTACCAGTGAGATCGACTACTATGCTCATTCACATTATTTGATCCAACTGCCCTAGCATTACTTCCTGCACGAAGGACATCCCACACTTCCTTGATGTTCTCAACTTTTGCCTCTGCAATCCCAGGTACATTGTGAAATCCTTCACATGCCTGTTTAATCTCCAACCTAGGAACAACAATCATGAAGCTCCGTAAGTCAGAATAAGATGACTCTTCATGTGTACAAAGGATAAAATTTACCTTTTTGATGTTGGTGATGTAGTCAAGAGGTCTCGAATCTGTTCATTGTATACTTCGAGGACACTGACTGATATATTGTAAGAGAATGTTTCACTTCTTTCCCTGGCAGTTGCAAAGAGTTGCTCCAGTGTCCTGTAGTTGACTCCCCTGCTCTGCTCTGTGCCCTCCATTGTGAATGTCTTCCCAGTTCCCGTCTGGCCATAAGCAAATATGCAGACATTGTAACCGTCCAATACAGAGACTACCAGTGGTGAAGCGTCTGCAAACACATCAACTGTTGGAAAAGAAAAAAGGAATGACCTCGTAAGAATCTGATACAATTTGAGCAATACAATTGTAAGTGAAAGATATAATAGAAATACATTACCTTGATCATCTTTTGGCGTGAAAACCCTATCGAATTTAAATGTTTTCTTAGTGGAGCCACCAGCCAAAATCGCAAGCTCTCCATCTTTTGCAGCTTCAAAGTCTGCAACTACTGAACAACCAGCGGATACCTCTTCTTTGCTTAGTGGACGGCAACGGCAAAAGACCCGAATATTTCCTGGTGATTTAATTCAGTATTAGGCTTCCAATAAAACATGAGCTAGCAGGATTTCCATTTACAGCATACACAAATGAAACAAAAAAGCATATTCAAATGCATGATATCCCATAAAGGGATAGGCCTTCCAATAAACCATGGAATAGTAAATCACGTTCAATCCTGTCCCTGTCAATGCATACGCTAAACACAGGTTGCAAAGTGAGGACATGCCTTTTGTCTCTTGAAGTTGGTTGAAGAGCTTCCTTCTCTTTATTTGCTCTTCATTGTACTTCATTTTGAGATCTTCACACTGGACAACTGTGAAGAGAATCAACGAATTTAGAATGAACCAAAATCAGCAATTTTCCATGAATAAGCATACGAAATAGACAATTTCACAAAACATACCCAATGCTTGGACTCCAGAAACCATGTTATTTAACTCTGGAATTGAATCCACACATTCGTGTGCTTCCCGTGAAAGCTGGGAGTGCTCTCTTTTCATTGTCTAGATGAGATATGAGGTTGTTTAGTAAGATGTGTCAAATATACATTAAGGCCATCAAAACTTGCATCAGACTCAGTAAAGTACTACCTTCACTGTTCTGTCCAACTCACTGATTTTGGTCACCCACAACTGTTTATCATGCCCGTACTTGGTCAACACCCTCTTCAGATTGTTGCCTTGTTCTTCTAGCGATTGCTCTATTAGGATTACAACCATCAGATAGCAAAAGAAGTGACAAGCTGATGAATGCTTTGAGATTTATATAACAAATATGAGCAATTCCTAGCTCCTAAAAAATAGTTGATTTAGTGACCCATCTGGGATACCCAGATTGGAAGGGAATGCTATGCCACAGTAGCATGTAATTTGTATGGTTTTCCAAAAAGGTCATAAGACTGGAATTGGCGAAATCAGCTATTAGTGCTCTCCGAAAATGGAGTTGTAATAAAATTCTGCAATCTCACCTAAATTACGTTTCTCGAATGTTCTGTTGTCCAGGTCCATTCTAACCTTCTCCAATTGCTCGTTAGTTGCGTTAAGTGACATCCAAGCCTCATAGCATTCATCCGTCTTCCGCTTGCACAGCAAAGAAAGCTCCCTAATGTCCTTCTCATACTTAGCTGTGAATTTTCTTTGCATAAGTTTCTTCTGCAAGCACAGAACATCCGTGAAGACTCGCCCTTTTTGAATATCTGGTAGTACCATGATTCTCAAGGAGCTAGAACTGACCTGATCCGCAGGAACCCTTAATTCAGCCATACAGGCATCACATTTGACATATTCATCTGCCTCTTGAGGACCTGTAAACAAATATATGGAGTCTTTGAAGATGAATATGGTACATAAAACTAAAGTTTATATAATCATGAGCTTAAATAGTTGAATCTTAAAACTAAGGGAAAATTGATTTAAAAGAAAAAACTAAATATACAAAAGCTGGCCAATTTAAGTCATTCGTGTAAGACGGGTAAGTTTGGCTGGAGAGATGGCACTTCTAGCAGAACCAGCTGACCCGATTTGGTTTTGAAGACTGCATTAGGGGAAGACGCCAAAATAACTTTCTTCATAGACAAGATGATTAATTTAAAATGGAACAAAAAATGTACCAGCTACTCTCGGTGGTGCTCTCCTTATACAAATTCCACTAACAAGTGGGCTGCCACTAACCCCTTCAAATCTTACTGTGAGGATACAATCTTCCTTCACGCGGACTCTCGTGTCAATTAATTGAAGAGGTTTGTTGGCCCCAACAACATGAAAGATATCAAAATCAGATAACACCTGCAATTTCAGCCACAACAGACCTTCTCAGTACAGGATGATTCTGCAGCGGGAAACCATGTTGGTATCAGTACTTTGGAAAGTTAACTTGCCTTCTCTTCCTGAATGAATACGTTGAAAACTCTCATCCCTTTAGGCCCATTCGTGAAAATAATTTCCACGAAGTGAAGATCAACAAAATATTCACCAGCCTGAAGGTTAGTGAAGGAATAGCAGAAATTCCCGAACCGTGCTGATTCATAGATGAACGGGTAGTCACCACTATCAATAATGCGCTCGTTTGTGCTGAGTACATCCCCTCCATCGTAAAAGGCATCCCCTTGAAACTTCATAGGGGAATCCTCTTGATGTGGGGCTTCACCTCCAGCATTTATGAACATTATGTATTCCTCTATTGATGAAAACAAATTAGAGTTTAGCCAATCAATCACCCATAATGAATGAGAAAAAGTAACATTCTTCCTATGATAGCCATGAATACAAGCATTTCCTTCACAATGAATTGATGATATCATCTGATCCATTGATTATTCAACTGCAACTCGAGATATGCGTTACACCCCTAATTCAACGCGATGTTTCCAGATTGTCTTGGACATTTGGTCTATGTGGACTTTAAGCATGAGAACGATAATATTTTTAGACAATATATAACGCACTTCTTGACTCGTCCTTAGAGCTCCCTTAAAAGTGAATTCACTCATCATGAAACATTAACCGTTAAATCTTTGAAACCGCCAAAGCTGCGTACGGTCCTTCAACCAGAAACACCCAAGCAAAGGCAAAATTGAGTCAAGCCTCTCCAATTACTCAACACTCAGGCCATAGAAACTGCAGGAGGATAGTGAGAATTCACTCACCCGAAGAAGGCAGTGTTGTAAACCCACAAGGAACCAGCCTTGAGCCCGAATCGCAAAGCATGAAGTCCACCGGAGAACTTCCGGTTCCCACACTTGTGGGATCTTGGCTTTCTTGGCAAGCCGGTTCCCACTTCTCGGGCTCCCACCCCCTAGCAGGGGCAAGCTCCACATGTTCCATGGAAAAGAAAAGAATCAATCTAGGAGATTTGTCTGATCAGTGGGATTGAGGGAGACTCGCGCAGCAAGGAGCGACACTGGAAGAGAAATGGGATCTTCTTTGCAGCAGAGAAATCTCGCAAAGATCAATCCTTTAGCAACTTTATGGTATGCTCGCGTCGTCAATGTCATGTTCAAATTTGAATCTTGTGACCGTTGTGAAAGAATTCACGGAGCGGTCCAGCACAGCCTTAAAAAATCCTCCACTTCAGCCCTATTCGGGTTCTCGATAGGATCGGGTCGGCTTATGGGGTTGAGAATTTTGGTTATCGGGTACAAGAGCTCGACCCGAATTGCCTTACTGGATGGCCCGATTTAGACGCCTGTTGAGTTTACGGGCCTAGTCGCCAGGCCCAATAACAATCATGGGCCTACACTGAATGTGTCTGACAATCACCGACACCGGGTCACCGACAAAAAACAATTGGACTAGGTTGAAGTTGCAAGGAGTAAATTTTCAATTGATAATACACAATTAGTTCATTGTGTAAATTTTTTATAGATCTTAACACGAGTAAAGTTATAACATTGGAGCATTAACTTTATAATATTAAAGTCTGAACAGTAATTTATATAATAAACTCATTATATGTTATACACTGTATATTTACTCAATTGCAAGATCCTATTACAAGGAAAGTAGAGGAATCTTGGGTCATTAGTACTAAGGCAATCAACCATTCAAGTGATGATCACTCATTTATTAATATATTTGAATTTAATTGACACTTTATTGGTTCATCAAAGCATTTTCGGGGTAATGCGTTGGAAAAAGTGTGTCCTCTTCTGGAAAACAAAAAGGAATCGGCCGGTTTGTGGTACGGATTTGGAAAATGCCTTGGTGCGACAAAGGACCACTTGCAAGGCATCTTCGGCTTTGCATGGTGAGAGATCCTCTTCCGCAGCAAAAGGTTGTCTTCCGCCGATGTATGTGAGTGCAAAATATTAAAAAAATTCGAGCAACGAGTTTCAATATTCAAAAATATAATGAATCGTGCACGTTCATATATTTCAATTAGTCCATCGAGTTATACAACTCCTCCGATCGAATTTTCCACGGTCGAAGTATTTAAAATAGAGATCTCGAACTATCTCTGCTTAATTCACGTTATTTTTTCCCTCCTAGAGAATGCAAAAGCCAATGGCATTTCACGAAGGAATCGAACTGCGCGTGACCGATTGGCATTACAGGTCCCATCAGAATTTAGCAAATGAGTAATAAAAAAATAGTTAATTTAGGTAAAAGCTACGATCATTTCATAACGATGTGACATGGTGGGTACTCTCTCCCTCTTGAATTGATTATATTTAAGAAAGTCGTACCCCAAAGTATTCTCCAATGTCCAACCCCTGCTAGATAACTTCATATCGTAGATACCAAGAGGGGTTGGGCCGAGTGGTAAGCAGCTCGGTGCCGCTTAAGGAGGTCTCGGGTTCGAGACCTCACGTACGCAGACACCCCTCTTGGGAGCCTCACCTGCCATTGCCAGGCGTGCGACCCGGGGCGACCAACGGATTAGTCAAGTATGGTTGGCTGAAAGATGCCATCTCACCGCTGGTGGGGCCTGCTTGGATACCGTGGCTGGCGACAAAAAAAAAACTTCATATCGTAGATGCGATTTCAACCCGTATCGAGGTATCCATCGTTGCTCGAGCGGTCAGGATCTGAATTGATGCTGCATGTGTAGCACGTATATATTCCCTAGAATGATACGAAAGTTGATGCGACCATAAACTGAGAAGCTATAGATAACAGTACTCCGTATGTGTATATCACTCAATATCTAGAAGTTTAATAATCGTAAATAATTCATGTTCGAATCGGGTCGATCTATTAAGGAGATAGAGCTCTTCTAACGTAAATTTTTCTTATTTATAAGATTCAAATCCAATATCTTACTTTAAAAAATAAATTTTTTATGAGGTAAAAATTTTTCTTATACCAATAAAATAATGAGTTTTATAACTAGTACTACTTTATAACACTTTTTAAAATTAACACTACTATATATATTTTTTTCATAATTTTCAAAATACCCCCTCATTTTCTCTCAATCCCTACGGCCTCTTCTTCCTCCTAGCGAACTGGAGCCCCGCCACATTGGCGCCCGACGCCAACGCCCCGACGCTCATCGTTGCTTGACGCTCATCGTCACCGGAAGCTCTGGTGCTTCGGTGCCCCCCGACACCCTCGACGCTTCGTCACTGGGCGCTCCGGGGCCCGACACTCGTCATCACCTGTCGCTTGTCGTTGTCCAACGCTCTAGCGCCCGATGCTCGCTGCCATCCGGTCTGCTCCCATGAGCTGCAAGGGAAAAGATGATATTTTACACAAAGTGGTGCTATTTTTGAAAATCAATATAAAGTGGTGCTATACATGAAAGATCGAAGAGTAGATGGGCTAAATTTGCCTATTAACACTTTTTTTTCTTAATCATATGAATCCACTCACGTTATTCTTGTACATGATTTTACGTGCAGTGAGTGGAACTCAACGTGTGGCATACAAGTCAGGAAAACTTTACGTACGTGCGGTGTGATGTAACGGATCCACAAATCTATCGGACAATTCCACATGTGCAGACAAGGGAGAGGGGTACGAGAAGAGCAGGGTCGGTGTACGTATGTAACACATGGGTGAGACTGAGTCAAGCAGACATTAGTAGAGGAGGTCGAAGTCGTGGTTGTGGTGGAAGAGAGAGCTGAGCTTTCTGTGGAGGGGATCCGAGGGACCGGCGACAGTCTGACTTTTACCTCCTCGTTTTCTTCGTGGAAAACAATAGCAGCCTCGGCAGAAGAGAAATATCCGGTGTGTTTTGCATTGGAACATTTATCATACCCTGTCAAATTTTTTCCAAGAGTTTTTTTTTTAGTGAGAGATTATAGGGAATTTTCATAAACTAGTTTAGTTTTTATTCGATTGGAATAAAAATATAAATATTTTTAAGTATAATAAATTTCTCGAATATACATGGGGTTGATGAAATTTTACCAAAAACAATGAAATTTTACTTAGATGTATACTTACCGCTAATCAAGCTCAATTGTATGAACTAATTTCTATCTACGTATCAGTTTCAACACCGGTTTGTGTTATCCTATGGTTGAAGTCGAAACCAGAAACCATGTTCCTACTAGTTCCTTCATTTAATACCAACACCTATCTTAATTTTTATTCGGATCTATTTAGAACCGAGTCGTCCTACTGGCACTGGGTAGGTTCATTTAGTTTCAATTCTACCCTAAAAATTCAGTAGACGATGAGAATAATACAATAGCGAGTAATGGATTTAATAAGATAAGTGCAATAGCATTAAGAAAAAGTAAATAAATAATTTTTATGTTTATCTTCAAAGTGCGATGAATATATATATATATATATATATATAAATTATTGTAAAATGATACGTGCGAATAAAAAATCCATTATTTTTTTTTACTATTTTAAGGGAAGAGATCGCCTTTTGGTGTCACTCTTTCATTTCCAAAAATACATCTATGCATATAAATTGAATATTGCTAGCCCTTAAATTGAAGAAAGCCTTGTATGTAATGGGTATATTACGTGACAGTGTTGACGTGGTGTCACGAGCAAATTTTTTTATTATTCTTTTCCTTTTAGATTTTATTAAATATGTCTTAAAAATAACTGCATCATATTAGCTCGTGACACCACGTCAGACTGTCATATGGTATACCCATTACACACAAGACTCTCTCCCTAGATTGTGATGAAATGAAGGCATGATCGTAAATTTAACATGAATAACTACCCACTTCACACTTTTTTCTCTCCTGCTTGAAAGCCTGTCCCTCTCCACGCCCATTTTTTTCTTTTTAATATATTTATTATTAGTTTTTATTTTTACAACCCACTGTTATAATTATATAACTTAAAAGTTAAGCATATATTATTTTTATTTAAAAATTTAATGATAAATAGCTACTCTATTCCATAACAAATAAACATTTTTAATAATTTTTATTGAGATAATACATACCGTGCATTACACAGGTAAGCCTCTAGTTATTTCTAAAAGATGAAATTAATAAGTATCTCTGTCAAAATCCTCAGTTACGTACCCTTGCAGACAAGTGCACCCGTCCAAACAAGTCATAATTTCCCAATTTCTTTCCTATCAACATCAAGAACACCATTGGAACTAATTTTGCCAGAGAACACTGTTTTCATATATCTTTTTCTTGATTTTCAAAATGAAATTTAAGTTCCAATCCTTACTTGACTATTGCTAAAATTCGCAAAATGATTTCACGAATAGGCAGTCGAGCTCGATGATACCGTGAGGACAATAATTGGGAAAAAAATGACAAATAATTCTCGGATCTCACCGGACAAAAAGGACAACCATTCAATGATGTTTCATGCGAAGGACATGTCCTGGTATTATTCGGACAAACGTTTCTCTTGATTAAAGCCTGCTTCAGCGGAGGCTTTAATTCATATGTGAAAAGCATTGATAGGTGACTAGTCAAACTAAATCATATAGCTAGGAACGTAACTTATGTGGATATTAAAATAATTTAGACCATGTTTGTTTTGTAAAAATATCCGAAATCGGAATGTGCATTTGTTGTGCGAAAAATCCATTCCAATTCCTACATATAACGAATTTCATCTCCCTAATGTAAAGGATTCAAATTTCTCCCATAAAACTAGGGAATCGGAGAACGTGACATACTTTACAAAATCTAAAATAAATTCCCTCAAAAGTCTTAACTAAAATTGCGCAAAATTATCGAGTATTACTATTTTTGTACCTGTATAAATCAAGTTACGAAGCGAATTTTCCATGTAATAAAGTAATTGATAGTTTTTTTAACAGGTTAATAATTTACTTACATTTATAAAAAAAAGTCATCGATAAACTATTATAACTGTATTTATTTCAAATATCTAAAATTTTAACCAGGAAGAAAATAATTTTTTAATTTTGAACTGAACTAAATAGAAATTAAAAATTATATTAGGTGATATATATATAGAGAAAAAAAAAAAAGAGGGTAAAAGTCTCCAAAGTGAAGGTGCTGTTTCTTTCAAAAAAAAAAAAAAGAATGGTGCCGTTTCTGGTTCTCCAATTTGATACCCCGATTGTGGCACTTCGACAAAAGCTAAATATTTCTAAGAAGGTAGGTCAGTACTATTATTGCCTCTAATTTTTTTTATAAATAAACATTCGGTTCAATTTTTATTAAAAAAAATTACACATATCTCATTATCCCTTCCTTCTATTCTCTCTATTAAAATTATAATCTACTTTATAATTGAAAAAAGATAAATATTCCGTCGAGTTTGTTCAGAACTTGCAGGTTTTATATATCAAGGTTTTAGTGCCCTAGATATGCCACCACGGGACAAAGTGTTCTGTATAACGGATATACTATGTGATAATACTGATATGATATCAGAACTAATAAAATTTAGTTATTTTTAGGATATTTTTAATAAAGTCTAAAAGTAAAAAAAATAACTCTAAAAATAACTTGATAAATTGACTTGTAATATAATATAAATACTATCACGTGATATATTCATTACATATAACTCTTTCTCGTCACCACAAGCATTAGCCCATTTTATTTTACTGTTGTTAGTTTAAGTTTCTTTTATCATTTTCTTTTGGTGTTATAATCCGGCTAATAACTGTAGACGGGCGAGATTCTCATGCATGCTTGTTTGTAGCGAGTACAAAAGAATCTTTGTGGGTCACGACAGCTGTCCTGTCAACATGAGAATCAAAACATGTATCAATAGTTCATAATTGGCTCGATTTGTATAATACACGTCCACTTTAAATGTATAAAGGTTAATTAACATGTTAAGGACTCAATCTAGCACTTCTCCTCTTCTACCTTACATCTACCATCATTTTATATGACTTTGTAAAAATAGCACTATTTTATGTTCAATGTCATATTTACCCTTGCTTGATAATTAAAAAAATAATTTTTCTTTCAAAAAAAAGAAAAAGAAAAAGAAAAGATCACTCTCTCTTCTCTACCTCGGTCCCTCCCCTTAAGCTTTCTCTCTCCTCTACGGGATTTGCTGCAACTGCAATGGCTCTCTCTCCCCTCTACGAGATCAATCGGCGATAGAAGGGGCACAGATTGACGACCAGTGGACGACGGGTCGATGTCGGGAGGGCCAACGGGTCGATGACGATAGGACCGACGACAACTGGATGGTGACGGGAACGGAGGGAGACGACGAGAAGGGCGACGGGAAGACGGTCGGCCGACGGGAGGGGGGGCGGACACAAGTGGCCGAGTGGGTGGGTGGGTGGATTGGGAGGGGGCGGGAGAGAGTGGGAGAATTTCAGGTAAGTGGGTGAAAAATGAGATGGGTAATTGTGGTATTATGAAAAAATTTAATAAATATTTTTAAATAGCGGTGCTAATTTTACAAACTATTACAAATCGGCGTTATTCGTAAAAATGCATCTTTTTTGATGCTATATAAACTTCTACCTCTTAATTAAATTCAATTTAAATGAGAAATCGATCTCATTACAGTTCTATAATATTAAATTTTAAATTATTTTCAGTTGATTCTTCCTCATTCACTGCTGATGTGTTTATAGAGTGAATACGGTCTCCATTACCAAGAGGGGTTGGGCCGAGTGGTAAGCAGCTCGGTGCCGCTTAAGGAGGTCTCAGGTTCGAGACCTCACGTACGCAGACACCCCTCTTGGGAGCCTCACCCGCCATTGCCAGGCGTGCGACCCGGGGCGACCAACGGATTAGTCAAGTATGGTTGGCTGAAAGATGCCATCTCACCGCTGGTGGGGCCTGCTTGGATACCGTGGCTGGCGACCAAAAAAAAAAAAAAATACGGTCTCCATTCTCGACACTGGGAGTCTGGGACTCGTATCCCCTGACATTTTCGTCCTCTCATCTCCTTTCTCAATTCCATTATGAAAAGTATGTCCCAATCATCCCTAAAAACAAGCAAAATGTTTGGCACAAGAAACACGTTGAAAGCCTACAATAATGCTGCATATGTGTAGTCAAGAAATTCAATCAGGTCATGTAATCAACGAATGATCGAGGAGCAAGTGTACATGCACAGCACTGTTGTTTATGAATAATTGTGGGTTCAAAATTCAATCCGGCCGACTAGAGATTAAACACATGTTTAATTCAAAAGTTTAAGTAAATCGATGGGTGATACTCACTATCTTATAAATTAAATTTCAATTCATTAACTCTTTAACGTGTAATTTATATCTCAACATCCGCCTTCATGTACTAATATGGCCTTACACTTTTCACGCGCCAGTAAACACCCGACCTCAACAACTGATCTCGAGTCGAACATTTTTCCTTCCGTATTCGAGTGAGGGTGACACATGACCATCTTGATAAATGACCATGAGCTAGACGTCTTTCTTATGTTCTCGGGCTTAATTGACTATAAGTTCCACACTCAGACCTAAAGCGATATGAGATCACATGCTATAATATGCTCTAACACCATAACGTTTGGAATTTAGCGTTGTTGTTTGATCCTTGTATATGTGAAATTAGATCCATCCCCACCCGACTATTACATCATCAACCATCTCATGTTATGAGAATTTTTAGATTAGTTGATATCATGGATAATACGGTGGACTCGAACATCGACTATTTAACACATCATCAAAAGCGTCATATCATATTTGAGAATGGGAGTTTGGTGGAATACTACCATCGACCCGAGACCAAGATCTACTCATCCCTTTTATCTCCTCTTCTAGTCTTATATGTCCTATTTATACACCAAAAGTGACATATCATATTTTAAAAAAGAGTGAGGTAACATCAATAGATTGAGAAAAATGATGAGACAATTTTTGTTTTAGTGTTAGATAACCATTTGACAAGTTCACAGATGACATGACGGGATAATCTCGTGCAAGAATCTCTCCTCAATTATAGTTTGATTTGGATCGGGTTTAGAGGAAAAAATCTTAAATGGTCCTTCAGTGTTATGAAGAACCAATCAGACTGCTTTGATTAGTATTAAGTATTATATCTGCTTGCGCGATTAACACTAATTTCCTCATTTGTTATATTTTGACTAGTGCTTTCTCACATCACATGGCAAAGTATGCTCTCGGTCCAGAGGGGTGTTGGAATATCTTATGGCACATTCATTTTAATAGTTTAATAAATGCATCCTTAATACAAGATATAGTATGCAGCCTTAATTAAAATTTATCTTTGGCTAATTAATAATTAATAATACATATATATATATGTGTATATGCATCCTGACACGTGTAAGTTTTAATGTAAGATATTGATATTTTCCACATTAAATTATGTTATCACCTAAACTCCGATTTTCTAGGCCCGACTAATGGTGATTGTGACACCTCCTCCTTGGGGTACACGCAACAGCCCATAAACCATGTGTGCCGGATAAGACATGATAAATCCTAATGAGTTTAAGAGAGCTGAAAAAGCCCCCATCTTTCAGTGTGAATTTGCTGGATTTCGAACCTGGGAAGTCAGATTCCCTACCACGGGAGCTGTCCGCTGGAAGGCACCTAAACTCCGGTTGTTAGAAAAATAAAATGCCTTCAGAAGGAAAACAAATTAACCAATAAATAAGTGTGCCAAGTGCAACTGGTAAATATAAGAATCTTTTTTTTTTTGTGTGTATAACTTGTATCAATATTTTTTGCTATTGCGGTTTTCACTTTTTTTTCCCTTCGGTGTAATACATTTACCACCGTCCTAGTATCTAGAATTCTAATTAATCATGACTACGATATCCGAATTGGATTGACCGGCTATGAAATAAAGATTTTTCGAAAAATAACGGAAAACTTCTGTAGTTTTTATTCGTCCTAGGAAACTCTCTTAGTTTTTATGAATTGCTAATCAGTTGGATTGGCCAGCCTACGACTTGTAAGGCACACGTATGCAAGAGAAATGATGGAAGATCCATACTGATGTCTATTAAATCATTATGAATGCAAAAAATGCAAAGAAATGGATCCACCTCCCCCAACAAAAAGGAGGAAGTCTTTGGTGCAGTCGTGGTACCATGCCGCGTGATCCACGTGATGTTGTCGTCCACTAAAATGTAGACATGTGTTGATTTTTATGACGCGGTGTACGCGCGGCAATGCTATGTGTACATATGGCAACGTTTCATTGGATGGTTGTACCACATGACGATGTCACGCGATACCACCGAAGCATCAAAGACTTTCTCAAAAAAAAAAAGAGGAAAAAGATAAGGGAGAAATAGAGTTCTGTATAGTAATAATATTTTCGATTTGATACGAGATCGAAAGATTCAAGGTTGGACCTTCATGAGTATTGTTTCATAGCCCTTTATATTTCTCTTCCTCTGGACCCTTTCCACAGCCGTAAAATATTTTTTATAACCGAAAAAAACTATTTAATATATACTATAATTATTTATAAATTAAGGATTACGTCCGTCAGATTCCTCATCATTCTTTATTTTCCGGGCAGCAACTAACCGCCAAAGTCAGGCATCTAAAACTCTGCTAACGATTTGATGCTGCTCAGATCCAGGCCTTATGGCGTGGCCCACGGGCCCAGTGGGCGAGAGGCTCGTGCCATCGCCCGGTATTAAAATAAGATAATTTAATTAAATTTTAATATTTTATAAAATTTCTCGAATTACAATTTCACGTGGATCAGTTACATGATTGTTGAAAGCTTTAACATCGGACCAAGCATACACAGAACGCGCCGACCTTCTTCACCGGTTTCCATGAAGTCAAGGCCGCCTTTCTGCGGGGGATGTCTCTGCTTGCCTGTCTTGTCCCTCGTCCTCTTCAAACCTCGTTATCGTCTCCCGCTATAAAAGGCCTCTAGCAGGAGAGAGTCTTGTGTCGTATGCCTCATCTGGACGGCGCCTTGCACTCATTTCGCTGCCCCCCTCTCTCTCTCGCTTGCGTTCGGAGAAAAAGAGAACAGAGAGAAACTGAGTATTGCCATGGCTGTTTCCAATTACTTCTTCACTATCCGTGACCATCACCTCTTCCCACATATAAAGCACTCGCGCACCGATCGCAGCATCCCCGTTAAACAGGTAATCCTGTAAACCAGCTTTCTCCAATAGTTGTTTCCCAGAGAGTGGCACCCAGACATCCACGGGAGCCGGATCCGGTGCTTGAAATGAGAATCGTGTCTGCTTCTCCAGATGAACGTTGTGAGAATGGAAAACGAGGGGAGTTGCGAGCTCTTATTTTCATTAACCACAAGTAACGGTTGGATCATTTGAATCTGGAACACGGTTTACATAAAAGTGTTCTCGTGTGCCTTCATTCTCGTGCTTTTGTAGAAAGTGGAAACGGGAAACTGAAAATGGCATTTTCCGGTTTTCTGTGACGGGATAAGTTTCGTTTTCATTATCAGAATCGGATTCCTCCTGCGTTAAGTTGATACTGATAGTGGTAACTGTGCTTAGTTCTGCTTGGGAGCTTCTGCAAGTTGGAGCTCACCACCATCATCATCAGATGGCAAGGAGAGCAAAATGATGATCCATAAAGAGACGGACAGGTGGAAGATCGACTTCTCGGGCGGCAAACCTGCCACCCCGTTGCTCGATACTATCAATTACCCTGTTCACATGAAGAACCTCTCGACCCAGGTAACCGCTGCTCGGATTGTTAGGTGAAAGTCGTTCCACCGGTGAATGGAAGGCTGGGTGTTTAGGTTTGTTATGAGGTTTTTGGTTCGGGGTGAGATGAAGATCCTGTGGTGTAATTTTTTGTCAGGATCTCGAGCAACTGGCAGCAGAGCTGAGGGCGGATGTAGTGTACACGGTGTCAAAAACTGGGGGCCATCTCAGCTCGAGCCTGGGAGTGGTCGAGCTCACGGTGGCCATTCACCATGTGTTCAATGCCCCGGAAGATAAGATCATATGGGACGTCGGGCATCAGGTGACAGAATGTTTCATAATTCGAGGATGACAATACCTTCAATTATTTACCTAAGTTTTATTTCAAATGGAATCCTGATAGACAGTGACATTTGCAGGCTTACCCACACAAGATTCTGACTGGAAGGAGGTCAAGGATGCATACGATCAGGCAAACATCGGGGCTCGCGGGATTTCCCAAGAGAGAAGAGAGCGTTTATGATGCATTTGGTGCTGGCCACAGTTCGACCAGCATTTCCGCCGGTCTAGGTATGTAGATCAGCAGATGGATCCTAACATCTCAATCACCTATCCGCTATGTCGTGGTTGATGCTTTTTGATCTTTAAAGATGGAAGGAACATTGAAAAATAGCTGCAACAAGCATAACTGAAAACCGACTTTTGCATTTAAGCCATAGTTTAAGCTGAAGGCTCGAGAAATGTCGATAAGATTGCAGGACTCGCGATGGGTCCGAGATTTTAAAGATTGGTAAGAGTGAAGTTTGAGGCAACTAGTTGATGATGGCCTTGGACTAGAACAAAGTCATACAGAACTAAACTTGGACTAGAAAGATTCAAAACTGAAACAAGTGATACCGAGCACCGAAGCTCCTTGTTGTCGGAAAACAGAAAAACATGATACGGATATGTTCCCTAACAGAGGGAAATGTTAACAGGAATGGCAGTAGGGAGAGATCTTCTTGGAAAGAGCAACAATGTCATCTCTGTGATCGGAGATGGGGCCATGACTGCTGGGCAAGCCTATGAAGCCATGAACAATGCAGGTTACGTTGATGCTAACCTAATTGTGATACTCAATGACAATAAGCAAGTTTCCCTGCCCACTGCCACCCTTGACGGGCCTGCAACCCCCGTTGGAGCCCTTAGCAGCGCTCTCACCAAGCTCCAAGCCAGCAGAAACTTCCGCAAACTCCGAGAAGCTGCAAAAGTGAGTTTAGTTTTCACCTATTCTTTCATTTCATAAAAATTTTCCGACTTGTAGTGACTCTTGATTTGGTAAAAATATTTATCTTGTGAAGAGCATCACGAAGCAAATCGGGGGGCAGACGCACCAGGTTGCTGCTAAAGTAGACGAGTACGCAAGGGGAATGATCAGCGCCTCAGGCTCAACCCTGTTTGAGGAACTTGGCCTATATTACATTGGCCCGGTGGATGGCCACAGTGTTGAAGATCTTGTTACTGTTTTCGAGAAGGTGAAGGCCATGCCTGCCCCAGGACCCGTTTTAATCCACATTGTCACCGAGAAGGGGAAAGGTTATCCGCCTGCTGAGGCTGCTGCTGATAAAATGCACGGTGAGGCTAAGGATCCATTACTCCCAGCGTTATTCAGTCTTATGCGATCACAAGATCCTAAAACAGATAGTTATAAATTCGCTATTCCACAGGAGTTGTAAAGTTTGACCCGCAAACGGGCCAGCAATTCAAGCCAAGATCCTCTACCCGGTCCTACACACAATACTTTGCAGAGTCTCTGATTAAGGAAGCCGAGGTGGATAATAAGATCGTGGGCATTCATGCTGCCATGGGTGGTGGGACAGGGCTCAATTTCTTCCAGAAGAAATTCCCGGACCGATGTTTTGATGTCGGGATCGCAGAGCAGCATGCTGTCACGTTCGCTGCAGGATTGGCCTCAGAGGGTCTCAAGCCATTCTGCGCCATCTATTCCTCCTTCCTCCAACGTGCTTATGACCAGGTGAGCCAAAACTTGTTCAGTTTGTGTGTAAACGTTCAGAGAATGCCTCAGCCCAGTATCCTTCCCTTTTGAGCTTTGCTTAAAGCAAGCTCGCTTTCCCATGTTTCTGCTAAGGAAAACGTTGTCTAAAGTGTGATGTGCATTTTCTTCTCAACTGTGAAGGTGGTCCACGATGTTGATCTGCAGAAACTGCCAGTGCGCTTTGCAATGGATCGAGCTGGACTAGTTGGGGCAGATGGACCCACACATTGTGGGGCGTTCGATGTAACTTACATGGCTTGCTTGCCGAATATGGTGGTCATGGCTCCTTCAGATGAGGCTGAGCTTATGCATATGGTAGCTACTGCAGCAGCCATTGATGACAGACCGAGCTGCTTCAGATTCCCGAGGGGTAATGGAGTAGGAGTGTCTCTCCCACCTAACAGCAAAGGGAGCCCCCTCGAGGTTAGAGGGATTCCAGCAACCCTTCCCCTTACTGGAAGTGTTCCTCCTGTTTTCATATTTGGAAGACAATGCTTCTTGACATTCAATTAATAAGTCGTTTCCTTTCCCAACCGTTCTGTGCTGTGCAGATCGGAAAGGGCAGGATCTTGGTGGAAGGAACGAGAGTAGCTCTTCTTGGGTACGGTTCCATTGTTCAGCAATGTCTCGAGGCGTCAAATATGCTCAGATCGAGAGGCATCTCCATAACAGTCGCTGACGCAAGATTCTGCAAGCCGCTGGACACGGAGCTCATCCAGCAGCTCGCCAATCACCATGAAATACTGGTCACCGTGGAGGAGGGCTCGATCGGAGGGTTTGGATCGCATGTGCTGCACTTCCTGAGCTTGTCTGGGATTCTTGATGGGCCCCTCAAGGCAAGTCCCCTTCACTACGACTGAAAACTGCAAGAACTGCAAAAACTGAAAATGGTTTCTTATACCCTATGGGGCATATTTCTTCCTTACTACAAACTTTCCCTTTGTCTAATTGAAGCTGAAATGTTTGCGCAGTTGAGACCTATGGTGCTACCCGACAGGTACATCGAGCACGGATCACCCAAAGATCAGCTCGAAGAAGCAGGTTTGTCGTCGGGGCATATAGCAGCGACAGTCCTATCCCTCTTGGGTCGGCCCCATGAAGCTTTTCAGCTCAAGAGATGATATCGAAACTAAAGGCCGAGTTCTTTCCAATGCTTCCTCAGATGTGATCTCTGTAAAGATAGCCCAAAAACTCAGAATCCCAGAAAATTCGCGAGTAAATAGGTAAACATCGGTCGGAGTTATTGTGGAGCACAGTGAGAGCTCATTCTTGGAGATGTGCATTCACGTGTTCCTCAAATGGAGACTCCCCGCTCCTTGATGTTCCCCAGCGATTTCTATTGGAGAACTAGTCTCTTAAAGAGATTCAGTTAGCAATGTTCAGACTTGCTATGATAGGTCTGCAACAGATTAGCATATAGCAACTTTTCTGTAAGGTTTGGTAATGATCTATAACCAGTCTCCGGGACCTACGATGAGACTGAGGCAGTAAAAAAACTTATGTCATAAAGATCCTGCCTTTTCAAGACCAATGCCAATAAGTTAAACTAGCAACCTCAAGTATCTCGAGAATCGGGTTCCTGTAACCTGAACCGTAACACAAACAAAAGCATCCACATGGAGAGGAATAGACTCCTTTCTTCCCTAACTTTGAAATAGAGCCCAGAAAGGCAAACGTTGCTCGAATTTCACCAAACTAGATATTCTCGTCTAATTATGAACACAAGAGGTAGCTGCTGTCCAGGGACAATGTCCATAATCTATACAAATTTTTTTATTACACAAGGCAGCCAAACATTCAAGCAAAAGCCTGTTGGCATAATCAGTCATCCTTAGAGCCAAGAACCTGGTGCTTAAGCTCCCTGATTTTCATGATCAATTCCTCTCTGTTTTTCTGCAAGCACAAAACAATAACAGCACTCCCTCTGAGATTCCAACCAACAGGAAGGATTTTCCGGACCATTTTCCCAGAATGACTTAGTTGCAGATTGAACAATCCGTTCCATTAGGAACTTACAAGATTTACTTCAGTTAGATAAATACTTGTAAGAAAAACATATCGCACTGTATTCTAAGTAGACAGACCAGATGACTGCAGAAAGGCCATCTTATGCATAACAGGTTCATTACTATCGTTTAAGTACGGAAAATAGGTTTGAGTTTCCAATGAATGTGCAAAAATACATCTAGGCACTTTTCTTTCAACTCTTAAAAAAATTTAAATGTTTTTCACAGTTAAGCAGGAAACGTCTTTTATAGTGAAACAGAAAAATTATTCGATGCCAATAAAAAGAAAGTGAAAGCTGGCCAAGTCTTCTTGCTCTGACGATGCTAGGTGAGACTGCCTTACCTTAAAAATCAGATAGCGCGAGGTGAACCACACGGTGTAGCCCAGACCAACCACTTCCAACAGCCTAGGGAACTGAATTTGAACAGATGAACAAAAGAACTCATTGAAAATGCACAAACAAGAAGTTTCTAATCAAACAATGCTTTTTATTTTTTTTGCTCAACGCCTAACAATGCATTTCAATCAACTGAGAGACTAATACCAGAGGAATAGAATCGATTGCCCCAACCACAGCTAATGCCAACCATAGTGCAATCAGAGAACCACTTCCAAACAGGGCAATAGAGAGGGTGTCTTCAGAATCAAACTGCAAACAGCCAAGAAACTCGTGATCATTTGACAAAGCTAAAATAATTCAATCTTGAGATTCCTGACAAAGGGAAATTTGATAGAGTTGTGTTGGTAAACATCTGATGTCACCAAAAGGTTAACTAACCAAAGAGCGTACAACAAAGCCAAAACAATGACATACAAATGCCAGCTCAGAAAAACCAAATTCAATTAGAATATAGTGATGGCAGTAAATCATATAATTTAACTATTCTTGGCATAGAGCATGACTCAAGAGAAAATCAAGCTCGTGGTTTTCCAGCTACAATTTGCACACACTCTACTATCCTCAACTTCAACAATTTGACCGCTGACTTAAATAGGTGGAAACACATGGTTCGTACTTGAAAACAACAGCTAGAATACTATTGCATTGATAACATCTGTGTAAAATCAACCCAAGCAGCTTGCCAGCGGTGCAAGGAGCTAGAATTATTGGAGTTGGCATGTTTCCAAGAATACTATTACCAACCATAATCAATCTTAAAAGGCCAGGAAGACCAAGAATCATTTGAAACAGTTGGATCCTTATCTTGTGTTTCAATTGTCAGAAAATTTCAGTTTAAATTACTGATAAGGACATATTAAGAGAAGAATGGATATATTCACATATTTAAAAAACTAACTGCAGGGTGAAAAGGTATGAGATACCTTTTTTACAACAAGTTGGATGCTTTTGAAAAAAAGAAAGGGTATGAGATACTATAAGAATGCAGAAACTCCAGCTTGAATTGGAAAACACTTCATTCATTTGCCACAAATGTCTTAGAGAAAATAGATGGGATTCAAAAATGTAAGGAAAATAACCTTTGCAAGGTGAAAAGGTATGAGATATTATGACAGCAGATTACTTAAAGAGCATATGAGAATGCTTAAAGAAGATCACAAAATGTGTTGCTCAGCTAACCGCTCAGATCGACGCAAAGGCCGATACTTCATCAAGACAAAAGTCTCTCCATTAACTTCAATATCATCATTGCAACCACATTTTTGAATTGCAAGAGTACTTGCAATATCAACTAATAAACAGTATCAGAAATTCAGCAGCAGAAAAATGAACATCTTTGATCCTATTATTGATTTAAAAAAACAAAACTAACATGCATAGTTCAATCTAGCTAGACACAATTCATGTACTTGAAACATGAAAGGAAAAAAAAAAGATGACAAAAATGGAGATACAGAGAGAATACCAATGTCGTCCAATAACATTGAAGCAGCATCTCCATTAATGCTTTTCTTGAGAAGAAAAGGCACAGGAGAAGGCTCAAGCAGAGAGGACTTTAGGCCTTTGATTTTCGCACAGATAAAATCCTCAGAACCATTTGCAGGTTCCCAGGAAGAACTATGTGCGGTGTCTGCAACCAAAAGGAAAAATCTCAACTCATTCTATTCGAAGAAACAAAGGTTCGGTGTCGATCAAATGTAGCAGGAAGTCTGAAAATTTTTGGGAGATTAAAGAGAAACCAAGTGATTCGTGCAATTGGAATAAGATACTAAAATATGACTCCATTGCCCGACCTCACATTGAATGGTCAATCGGAAATGGCTGCAAGATCTCCTTTTGATACTGGTCCAAGTTGGGCCCCTCACAAACTACTGTCATAGAGGCAGAGTATGTTTTAACTCAATTGGGCCTTGGGAGAACCTTTCTGCCGTGTTCAAAAACAGTATGGGCGTGGCCAAGAAGTACCAACCCTCAAGCCAGAAAGGTAGCTGCCTCAGTTTGCTCTAAAATTACCAGAGCTTGAACAGACACCATACGATGGGGGAACCTCCCAAATTTCACCATGAAAGACGTCTTGCCATGACTTTGTAATGAAAGACGTCTAGTTGCTCAGTTAACCGCTCAGGATCAATTGCTTCATCAAGCATGATTACTACGCACCTTCACAGATCATGCAACATCATAGCAAGAAAAGCTTCGTTGTATTCATAAGATTCTCACAAAATATCAAACAAAACGAAACAAAAGAAAACCTAAACATTTGCTATCAAAATCTTCCACTGAAAAGATATAACGAGGAGATTTAGGATTGTCTTCCTCGTTTTTCATTTACTTGGAGAAAAAAGAGAGCAGACAAAATCAGGAATTATCAAAAGAGGTAGAAAATTGCATTTCATTGTCAAATTCTCCATCTACCTCAACAAATAATCTATGAAGGCACATCCTTGACATGACGATGACTGGTAAATTAACTTTTGACGAAAAACAAGTTAAAAAACACGATGATAAAAGAGAAAAAGGGATTTCTTCTTATCTTTTGATGATAAAAAACAAACCTTTAAATCAATGTTATCCAATAACTCAAATGACTCTGCCTGCTCATCAGTGGGTGGTGGCTCTTCATTGGACATTGCTGATGAGAAGTTTTCACTGAATGAAGTCAATGCACCCAGCGGCTTATCTTCCACTTCAGCAACATACTGATTTGCCCCGCCTGATGCCTCCTCTGAGGTTGTTGCCCTCACTGAAAGTCTATTAAATGCCGACCCTGCTAAAAAGAAAAGTGATTCCCCTTGCAGATGACGTTATAACAAAGCACAACGAGGAACAAGGTATAATCCCTACCCATCAGAAGCCAAAGCGGATTTCTCACAAAAACACAAATAAATCAACAGATACCCAGAAATGAAATTGAACCGACAAGATTTACCCCAAAAAAAAAAACAGAGAAATTGACCCGACAAGAAGAAAAGAAGTCTGGAGAAACGGAAACAGAAACATACTGGTAGAAGAATGTACATTCAGAGTTGGATGAGAACGATTCCTCGGTGGCTGCTTCCTCAGAAAAACCCATCTCTGTGAAGCGATGGTTGTAGACATTGAATTAGAAGCGCGACAGCTGCAGCATACATTCGGTAGCGCCATCGCTGGGCTTCCGCTGTGACCGACACTGATGCTAAACCCTACTAGCTTTCTACTTTCTATTGGAGAGACGGCGATCGTGATTGCTGATTTTATAGAGGGGGTGGACACCTAGGGTTGAGATGAAGTTTGTTGCCGCCGCTCGGTTCGGTTCGGTCTTTTTTTTTTTTCAATTTGTATTTTGAACCGAGAGAGAGAGAAGGAACGTTAGCCCCTATTTCTTTCCCATTAACAAATTTAGGATAAATTATAATTTTGATTCTCGACCTTTCACACCTTTACTATATGAGTCCTAAATTTTATTTTCTATCATTCGAATATTTAATCTTTTGAGTTTCTACCACTTTAATTTTACTGTTGCTTTTTCCATTTAAAAAAGCATTTCATCCAAAAAAAGAATATTTTATCTAAAAATTATTTTTTAAGAAAAACTATTTTTTAGAAAATAAAGAAAAAGGGAAAAAAAAGTAAGTGAAAGTAAAAAATATCTATAGAGTTTTATAAGTGAGCATATTCCCTTCAAAATTGGGATACGTTTTTTATTAAAAATTAATTGAAACTATTATTATTATAAAATTTTGGCTCATTATGATAAAAATGAGTTCAAATTTTAGAAGAAATATATGTTATTGATCAACATTTCCTTAATCAGAAACTGAATATACTTTTTTAAAAAATTATTTTTATTAAAAGATAATTTTTGGATGAAAAGATGTTTTTTTGGATGAAATCTTTTTTTTGGATGGAATATGTTTTTTTGAATAGAAAAAATAACAGTATGATTAAAATGGTAAAAACTCGAAAGGTTTAAGACGTGAATGATAAAAAATAAATACTTTGGATTGAAATAATAAAAATACGAAAAGTTGAGAATTAAAAATATATTTTTCCTAAAAATTTATGAGTTTGACATTTGTTCGACCACTGAGTCTTTACTCCAAACGGTGCACTTTTGCTGTTCCGTGGCTTTTGTTTGCACCGTTTCACCTCATATACATGCCATTATTTATGCACCGAAAATACAATTTGTCCTAGCTCGCCGCTTGAGCATCCTGTCTCGATTTTGAGCTCTAATTCTAGCAATATCGCCATGGGCAAATTCTGGGTAGATTTCAAACAAAGCATCCGTTAGGAACTCATGCGATATGCTAATATCATAAATTCCTGATAGTATCGTCTTTGACTCGAGCTCACATTTCAATTCTCTTTCCTTTATTTCGTATATGGCATACACAGTTGATCAAAATTTGCTAACTATTAGCTTGGGAAGAAGAGAGGCCTGCCGATGAACTTGAATCAGTTCACAAGTTTAATTCAACAACAAAGATGTGGTTTTCTGTTTTGCCTTCTTTTGGTTGCTCAGCGGTCTTCAGGTTCTGATGCATCTTTCCTTCTATACTGCGTGGATTCGAGAAGAGTCCACAGTTGTTCAATGGAGATTATCAACAGGTTACTTATCAAAGAGATTATCAACAGGGTCGAGCTGACTGCTTAAAGGAAAAAACACTTTGAAATTCACTGAAACCAGTCTCATTTCATTTCTTTTGCATCTGCAGTTTGAAGGCAATGAAAGGATGGAATACATAGTTCTACAAATGAAGGAGGTGAGATTCTGAGAGTGTTCTGCCCTCTTACTCTCTCTTCGATTTTGATAGTGCCCTCTTCCTCTGCCCGAGCATGTAGCCATACATGTGAGGGCTCCCTGTAATCAAAGTCTCATTTTATTGAAATGAAGTGGCCGACTTGACCAGTGAATGTGGAAAAGAATGATCACCACTTACCAGGGACATAGATTCCAAGGGCAAGGATTGCTGCATAGTAGTAGTCGAAGGAGAAGTTCCATTTATTGGGCATTCGAATGCAGTACTTCTCAGAATTCTGCAAACAGGCAAGTTGATCCATCGCATTATCACTAGCCAAAACAATCTCCCATTTATCACCCACAGGGAGAAAATAATCGAGGTCTCCTAACAGATAAAATAGCTACGTGCGTTCTCCTTTTCTTTTAGAATGTCCCCAGTACATTAGCATGCTAAACTAGAAAATTGGATGAAAATAGAAATAAATTGCCCATTTTACGAAATGCAAGTTTGCATTCATTAAGATTTCACGGGGTTTTCTGTGACTTGACGCATTACCTTGATGTAAGGCATGGCAATATATATTAAACCAACTTCACTGGTGATGCCAGTGGGGTACAGTAACAAAAATGTGCTGTACCTGCAAGTGAAAGATGGAAGATTCAAAGATGCTGAAGTGACTAAAATGGGGAAAAAACACATCTCAACAATATCAAAGAAGGCAGAAAAGTGAATGACTGTAACCTCAGCCACAATAGCCATGAAGGCGCGAAACCAAGCGCCTCTTTCATGCCAAAGAAGGAATATCTAATAATCTGCAATTCAAAAGATACAGATGGATGGTATTAAGCTCTATTAAAGGAAATAGGTGCTATGTGTTTGGCAATACAATGTCCACGGAAGAGACAACACGCAAAGCAGCACATTCTCCAACACAGGCATCAATCTTGTTTATCAGAAGGAAGTAAGGAGCAATGAATTATTGCATTGCACAAACAGATTGTGGGAGAAAAATCCAGAATAGAGATTAGGTGAAAGTTAGGAGCACACTCAAGGCAAGAAGATTGTTGAATCATGCCCAATTTATTGATAATTGCCATAAAGAGAGCCACAGTTTATATCTAATGCTGTAACTACTGGAAACCAACATATATCAAACCACAAGTGAATCCCTTGGGAATCAGAAAGGACAAAAGAAAAGAAAAGAAAACATTTTGTTGGGTCTGAAAGATGGGAAGTCTTTATACAGGACCAAAAACAGGGCCAATACAAACACTATTGAACTGAACAGAAAAGTAAATCGTTGACAATCATAAACGAAATAGAAATGTGAAGGAACCTTCTTAGTTGGCATACACATGACTTAAATCTATAATTTCAAATTGTAGAAAACGAACAACAGAAAGAAGAAAAAATAGACAAGTATATTGCCAAACTACTGCCAATAATTTATTAAAGCAATGTCAGAAATATGAGGTCACTTAAAATCACATGCAAAGATGACACTTCAGTAGATTGAAACAGCATAGTTTATGTACCTCAGTGATGGACCAGCTAATCACCAAAGAGCTAACCAGTATATGGCTTTGAGTCTGCCCATATAGAGTCAAAACATAATTATGATTTGAAGGAAAAGGAGAAGGGGAAAATAAGACCATGGCTTGAATCCACATTTTAGCACATAAATTAATCGGGGCAAGGTTAAGCACCTCTGGGAAGCTATACAGAATGCCCCAAGTTAAGTACAACCTTGAACCAATCTGGGGTAGCGTGGCAGTTATGGGAGATCTAACCAAACCTATAATATACAACCATCACAGAGGAAATAGTCAGCGGAATAAATTTTCTTGGCCGCATCTGAATTGGAGATCAAAACATTTGCATGCTTGTTTACAAGGCACCCAAGCCTTCTCATCAAGCTCTGGGATGGATGGTTATGGCTCCTAAGGTAGGATTAGCACAGTTACGAGTATCCAGCTCTCATTTGTGTCAAGTTCCACGCACTGGGTCCTATCGATTCTGAGAATCGGACAAAAATGCCGCCCTCATAAAAACCTTTTTTTTTAAACTGATAATTTTGAGACTAATTTCCAAAATATCGTTATAAAACCACATTTTCAAAATGCGGTATTTTGGAAATTAGTTTCAAAATTACCATCTTTTACAATTTTCTTATCAGACAGGCGGTATTTTTGCTCAATCATCTATCGATTCTTCCAGTCCAGCATACATTACAGTAACTATCGATACATTCTTTGAGTAAGGAGCGATGAATATGCAGTCCAGTGCCAAATACTATTTTCTTAGCTGAGAGGAATCTCCATCACCAGGAACATCACAGTCTAGGCAGAGGGAGAGAGAGAAAGAGAGAGAGCTAACCAACAAGTCCATGAATGATCTGCTCCAGGGTGCAATCCGCAGAGCGATGAACAAAGAGGCAATGAAAGAGCTTTATTATTATTAAACTCATAAAAGCAATTCAATTGGGTTTCAAATCAAGTAAGGGATAATCGGGTAACAAACCTCCAACACAGCGGCGGTCTGGGCGAGCTGGAGCGGCCGCTCTACAGCACTGTAGACTTGCTCATGGCCCGTTTCCTTGAGAGTTTTAATAGCCAGAACCAGCACCTGGAGCCTGCGTACACCGAACAGAATAGCAAAGAAGAAAATTAGTTCAGAGGGACCTGTCATAAGGATGTAAAGCTGCAGAAGATGAGAAGATCCGAGGAAAATGCAAGGAGGGCTATTGGTCTCACCATCCCACGAAGACGGTCCAGTTGTAGATGGAGAGATAGAGGCGCCTCAGAACAGAGAGGAACCCCGCCATGGGAGGGCTGGATGAACAGAGAGATCTGGGACAGAGGAAGGGAGGGAGGCAGTAAGCTGATACGAACTTCACTCTGCAGATATACGAGGAGGATGGTCGTTGATCGCCATTAATGAGATCTAGGTGAGCAGCTCAACAACTTGGATCCACTTCCACTGTCCATGAATGACCGGTCGGATCGGGTCCGGTTTGAACCGTTCTGATGTGAACCAGCCTCTATGCCCTTCCGGTTTGTCAGTGTGAGTTCCTTTCCAAAGTTTGATGCATGACGCCCATCTACTGAATTACTTTCCAAAATTCCCAACGATGAAATCGAATTCAAACGGAGATTTTTACATTCTATACAAGTTTCATGAGCCACTGGCCCCCAAGAAATCATTTAGCAATAGATAGACAAGTTTGAGCTAGAGTTTTGTATTGCATCTAGTTTACAGAAATGAAACTAAATCTAATACGTGTCACGCCTTAGGATCTCAAGTTAATTGTGAAAGAGAGAGTTTTCTATCTATCTATAAGATTTAATATCTCAAGAGCATCCAAACTAGTATTTTTGGCGGATGGACTCGTGACACTGAGAAAATTTTATATGACGTCACCTCATAATAACGTAATAAAAAATCACTACTTTAATTGCTTTAATTAGTTATAATTAAAGCATTTGTTAGAATGATTAATACCAACCTATTCATTTATTGTAATTGACTGTGCTTTGAATGCGACCTGGCAAGATGGGATCTTCGATGGGTTTTCTCCTTCTTACTACAAAATGGTATGACAATCTATGTTGACCCGGAGGCATGGAGATTTCAAGTGAGGGACGAGCAAAAATACGGTCGATTTTTAAAAAATTCTTAAAAATCAGCATTTTTTGAACTGTTTATGGGATACCATTTCTAAAAGGTTAATTGAAATAACTAAAATAATGTTAACTAAAAAATTTTTCTAGCACTAATAAAAGAGTGGATTTTATAACTAGCACCACTTTATAACACTTTTAAAAACTAGCACTAATATATATATATATATATACTTTTTTTTACTAGATACCCTCTCACTTCTTTTTCTCTCCCTCCCGCCCATTCTTCCTATTCTTTCTGCGATAGCCCAACTTCTTCTTCTTGCCGCTGCCCACGATGCCCCCATGGCCTGACGCCACTGACGTCACTGACGCCGCCTCTATGTCACCATCGCTCTTGACGCTACTAACGTCCTCGATGCCTGATGCAACAGAGGCCCCAACACCTGACATTCCGACGGCCGTGGCAAGAGAAGGGAGAGAGCTCTGATGATGAGATGAAAATGGTAGATAGGAGAGAGAGTGCTCTGTTGAGGAGCTGCTGCAGGAGAGGAGAGAGAGTGGGTGAGGGGGATAAAATTGACTTTTACCATAATATAGTACTATTTTTTCAATTGCTATAAACTAGTACTAATCTTAAAAAGTTGTGATGGAGTAATGTTACTTTTCTCCATTAACACATAAATTTAAAATAAATGAGCAAATGAACATCCAAACAATTATCTTATTCTGGCTTATCAGAATAATTTAAATTAAATTATATATATAAAAGTAGCTAACTGGATATGCGTTTGAAGAGCAATGAGTGTAAATGTGGTTAGTTTTAAAACTCGTTCGTCAAAAGTAGTTCATTTGAAACTATTTATCGAATTGGGATTTCTTAATCGCATCTTGACGGTGCAGTTTATGTACAATGAACCGCATCTCGATTCAGTGTGTTTTTTTTTTACAGATAGGAACTGTATCTTAAACATGCGATTCTCTTTATCTACTTTTTTTCAAAATAGAAGGCTTGGGTGGGAGTTAGATTAAATATTTAGTATATAATATACAACGAGTTCGTTTTATAAATTTTTATCAAATCTTTATGCAAGTAAAATTTTTACAAAATTTTAAGAGTAAATTTTATAAGTGTAAACATCCTAATGGTGATTTATACAACGAATTCTGATGTGTCGTACATTGATGTGTATGCCTTCAGCTTGACACATCATAATTTGTTATATAAATTACCATTCATGTATTTACACTTATTAAATTTATTCTTCAAATTTTATAAAATTTTACAGGTGTAAAGATTTTACACATATTTACAAAACGAGCTTGTTGTGTACATATACACGGGCTCATTTTATAAATCTCTGTTAGATCTTCATATGTATAAAATTTTTACAAAATTTTAAGAGTAAATTTGATAAGTGTAAATGTTCGAATGATAATTTATACAACGAATTCTGATGTATTATATATTGAACTTTAATAGAAAGTCCTCAACTCATTAACATATTTAGTAATTAATATATGACACATCAAAATTCGTTGTATAAATCACCATTCGGTTGCTTACACTCATAAAATGTACTTTTAAAATTTTACTTGTATAAAGATTTGACAAAAACTTATAAAATGACCCCGTCATATATTACAAACTAAATATTTAATCCAACTCCTCGCTTGAGGCTTCGTGTTTCCAAAAAAGGTAAATAAAGGGAAAAACATGTTCAAGATGCGGTTCCCTATCTGTAAAAAAAGACACTGAAAATATGAAAAAATACATCTCCAACATGCGTTTAGAAAACCCTAATCCGATAAATAGTTCAAATGAATCACTTTTCATAAAATAGTTTCAAAACTAACCATATTTACGCTGATTAGTCTGCATTTGAATTCCTCTCAGATGATGCATGCAATTTACATATACCTGGCTATATCAATGCTTTTGAAAGCATTGTCACTGTCGGCTCGGTGCCTTGGAGATCGTTGAGAAGTCAAGCGGGCAGGACTGGTAGTTGGGAAGGGGAGGTGAGGTGGTTACGGCGGGGGGACCGGAACAGGTAATTGCAGAGTTTCTTGCCTCTGGAAGTCCCAATGGGAATGGATTTGATCATTGAATGAATTCATTCACTCAAACCCGAAGATTTCTCCCACCTGCAGAAGGGACAAGCGATGCCCATTCCGAGGATTTCCCCTTTATCATCTCTATACCGACCGCAGAACAAGGAAAAAGAAACCCAGAAGAAAACAAAAAGAAGTGAATCAATATAAAAATCAGGGCAGCATGGTATTGCGTCTTTCATCCAGAGTTGAATCGGGTAAGGAAGCAAAGCAAGGTCCAAAGAAGAGAAGACCTCTCTCTCTTCCTCGTCGCCTCTGCTAGGTATTTAATAATTCTGCATCCAGGGGATAAGCTTTCCTTGGACTCTGATCCCCTATCTTCAAAGTTGAGAGCTTCGCTCTTTTCCTTCAGTTAAGAGGTACATTGAGAGAAAGTAGAGGGGCTTCGAAGTTCTATATCCTCGAAACTACTCGAAGTCAGTTGGTCGAAAGGTTAGCACGGTATTGGCTTGAACTGAATTATTGCTTTAGGATTAAAGTTATTCTTTTGTTCTCCTTCCAGATTTGAAGCCTAGAAATAGATTAGCGCCGAGTTGATGGGTGTTTCTACATCTGGGGCCAAAGTATCTAATTCCGTGTCTCTTTATTCTCCAGTTTTCTCTCTTGTTTGAGTTAGGTTATCTCTTGGATATCAATTCGAAATGGGTGATGCATTCCTGCTGAAAAATGAGTGATGGTTTCTTTGGCTATTAAAACAGCTTAAGAGGTTGATAATTCCAGTTGCACACCCAGAACGAGAAAGAGGCTAAGATACAGTTTTATCCGGTTGGTCAGGTAGTTAGAGGCAGCCCTCATTTTCACGGACTAGTGTCTCTAATGAGCAATATGTGTATTCTGCTATGTGGTTCCACAAGTCCTTTCCTTGATTTGAGGAATGAGGACTATATTGAGTTTGTGAGCTTCTTGTTCACTCATAAGATCGGTGAACCGATTACTCTGATGGTGTTGGGAGTGTTGGGGTTAGCTTATGCATCGTCATGCTCACTATCTCGTTTCCCAGACATTCACATGCTAAATGTAACATTTTGAATTCCTTTCTTGTACCATCTTCTACTTGCAGGACCTTGACTCAGCGAGGATTTGATTTCTTTTGAAGCTCAATTTTAAAGGGTTGCAATCGACTTCATGATTGGGATGGGAGATGATGAATCACAGTCGAAACCTCCAGGAAGATTGTCCGTGTTTTATTATGGTTCTGGGCACATGCTTAATGACATCACTGCAGCTTGCTGGTTCACTTACCTCCTACTGTTCTTGACAGACATCGGACTGTCGCCTAGGTAGTATCCAGCACTACTTTTGGGTCCCAAAACACTAAAATTAAATTCAGTTTATTGTCTCTGCGCTTGTTTTTATAGTCAACATTCTTTGTCCAGAAATTGAAAATATATGAGTTATTTTGCATAATATTCTCTCAGTTTCTCATCATTGTTGATACCTCTCTCCCTTTTAAGGAAAAAGAAACAAAGTTGCCCTACTTTTTGCATAACTTATACGGACTTTAGTTGGTTTGGCTGTGTATCTATGAGATATTTTCATCTTTTTGTTACATGCATGTGCTTTGTGCTGTTGTACTTGATGTTTATGCTTCTGATTTCACGTGGTTCACTTTCTCAAACAGGGATGCTGCTGTTGTTATGCTTTCTGGTCAAATAGCTGATGGACTTGCTACAGTGTTTGCTGGTGAACTGGTATATCAATTCATCTAAATATATTGTTTTGTCTCTGGGCCTTTTCATGCTTCATGGCTATCCTGCTGAATCATGCTCACACAGATTGGCTCTCTATTATGTCTCTGTAGATAGACAGGTTTGGACATTTCAAAATATGGCATGCTGCAGGATCGGTATTAGTTGCAGTATCATTTTCCTCCGTTTTTGGTGGTTGCCTCCCTTGCAAAATCTTTGCCAGCAATTCATTGACTATGGAGACAGTTGGTTATAGCATCTTTGCAGCAATCTTCAATGTGGGTTGGGCTGCAACACAAGTGTCACACATGTAATGGCACATCTTGACTGAAACCATCTAATCACCTTCTTGAAGTTAATTGATGGCTCCTTACTGAAAAATAGGCTAGGGGTTTGTACAATAAAATTTCTTGACCCTTTGAGTACTCTGTACGCATACGAGTTCTCAGCACCTTTCTGTATATTGATCCTATGATATAAAATCACTTTGCTGAAAAGCGTAACTTTCTTGATGAAGGTCCATGATAAATTGCATCACACTGCACTCAACAAGCAGGGTGGTGCTTGCTAGTTGTCGGAATGCTTTCACAATGGTTAGCCTTTCTCCTGCTATTTCATTACTGTAATGTTACTGCCATGTATTTTTTGTTGACCTTTTATTAGTTCTTCCTGTTGGTTGATCATAATGTTGAAGGTTGCCAACCTCAGCCTGTATGCTGTGGCTATCGTAGTATTCACTGTCACCAAGGCAAATAATCCAATGGATATTGAAAATCAGGTGTATATTTAGATAGAGATTTTATTAAAGTATTATGAGTTCTGCTTGCCTTGATTAAGACATATGTATTTTTTTGAACAGTATCGGTGGATTGCATACTTGTCAATATTTATAGGGTGCTGCTTCGTGGGAATCTTTCAACTGGGAACAAAAGAACCAAGGTAAAGTGTATTTGTGATGATTATATTCAAAATTGAGGGACTTTTTAATTATTAATTTATCTGAATGTTTCCTTCTATAAAATATAGTTAGAGCATTTGCTTATAAACGGAAGTTTTTCCAATATCTGGGCATTGTTTATTGCTTCTGCAAGCATAATAACTTTCAGCAGTTTTAATTATTGTTCAGGCTGAAATTTAGTGCTCATGGGAGTGGAAATGCAAGGATTTCGTGGACGTATTGGTTCAAGAAAGTACTTTACTATGAGGTTGCTCTTGTTTATGTTTTAACAAGACTTGTTGTCAATGTTTCCCAGGTCAGTTTCTACTTGTTCTTCTTGTAGTTGAATACCCCTGCTTCTTTGAAGAGTCATATTTCACATTTGTTTGGAGTCATTGCTGACCTGCCTGAAATATCATAATACTTGTAGGATGGTGAAGGATAGCGAATTGCTGTTCACTTAAATCATCTCTCATATAATGATTATGCTTGGCATGTTGAAATGAATAAATGGGAGAAAAATGAGGTTCTTGCACTAGAACTTATAATGTACATATTGAGCAGGAAGTTCCAGTTGTTTTAAAAGTCAAGGCTGACAGACAATAATGTGATACTGCATATATTGCTTTCCAACATTTTGCAAGAATTTCCAGCTCATACATGTTTCATGGGTGTATCCTCATTATTTGCCAAGAGCTTGCAGGTTCTTAAATGGTTATACCAATAGAATGACCATGTAAAGTCCTAGCAATTAAAATCTTTTCCATTTCATGAGAAATATTGCGAGTTGTTTCTCCTAATAGTTAAAAATGCTGAAAATATTTCTTGCTGTTCAGGCATATCTTGCTTTCTATGTCATCAATGATCTGCGGATGGCCCAAACAGCAAAAGCCTTGGTACATGTGGCCCCTTGAAATCATCCTTCTTCAATCTAATTAATTGGTCATCGTCATTAAAAAGTTATAAGCTCTTCAAGTCTTTTTCTGGTAATATTTAGGTCCCTGCCATTATCTACATCTGCAGCTTCATTGTATCTATCATTTTACAGGTATTTATTATGGAACTCATCTTTGTTTGGTGCCTAATTCTTCTTTAAGCTTGATAATGACCAAATGGTCTCCTTTCTGCATAGGAAATTGCATGGACCAGTAGCCGTCTGAAGGCCTACTACTCTGCTGGAGCCATTATTTGGATTTTCTGTGGGGCTGCGATCTTTCTTCTACCAAGAAATTTGAGTGGCTTAATGTACAGTATAGCAATATTTATTGGCATAGCAAATGCTCTGATGATGGTAAAAATTCTCTCCCTGCTGTTTTCCTCTTCCAATGTTCGACATCTGAAGTAGAATTTTTCATTTAATTGAGAATGATGTCTGCATAATTCTCATTCTGTTGGAAATGATTCATGAATAGGGCAGTTTTAGTTCACGAGCAGACATTGTCACATGTTCATCTTATTCTCGTATAAATACCCATGTCCTACTATTCAAGTCATCTTGCTCATGTGTTTTACCACTAAAAGGCAAGACCAACAGATTTAAGATGGTAAAGACCTGTTCAATTACGTTATAGTTCCATGAAGCTTTTTCTTTTTCCTTTTCTTTCTGCTGGTCGATAAGTAACTTTTTGTCAGTAATAAGAAAGGTAGTAGTAGTGACGACTTAGCCGTCCTCTGCTACCCAGAGGTTCAGGCTTTGGTGATAAATTTGCTTACACAACTCTTAATAAGTCACTTCATTAAGATAATACATAGCCTTACATTGATAGACTTCAAAGGTGCGTAAACTTCTGTGATACATTTGCTTACACAATTCTTATACAGTCACTTATAAGTATTTGTGCTCACAATTCTAATATATACATTTCAATCAAGCTATTTGTTAATATCTGCCTGAATGACAATCTGGGTGATGAATCTGTCTTGCTGATTTGTCTTTTTCTTTTTCTCTGCACAAAGGTGACGGGAGTAAGCATGCAAAGTGTTCTTGTGGGTGAAGATCTTAATGGGTGTGCTTTTGTTTGTGGCTCCCTGAGCTTCTTGGACAAAATTTCCTGTGGGATAGCTCTCTACATACTTCAGTCATATCAGAGTAAGTTCACAGTATCCAATCTTTTTCTGTATTTCTATTTCTATTGTGCACTATAAACCTTTTGAGTTTTGAGGTTTTCATCAGCTCAAAACCAAAGTTCACGATTTTCTCTCTGGACCATTAGAAAGCTAATTTTGCTGACTCGTTCCCACATCGATGAAGGTACTGCGCCGAGAACAGAGGGAAACCTTTCGAGTGCTGTTTTCATTTCAGTTACAAGATTTGGCCTGGGACTCGTGCCAGCTTTTTGCTCACTTCTCGGGGCAATCACTACATACACGATGAAGTTTCCACCATATGCTTCGAAACCTCTAGTCGAGCCCCTGCTGGAGTAGCATTGTCCAGACAGAACATACAGATTTTCCAAGCCACTGGCCCTGAAGGTAATGTGTATATAAGATCTCAGAAATTCTTCCGAACTAAATGGAAGAGTAAAAAAATTGTTACACACATCCATTGAAGCAGCGGTGTCAAGAATTCCAATGAGTTCTATACTTGTCGAGAAATTTAGCTTTACATTGTCCCACATCATTTTACAAGCTTCCTAGGGATTGTATCGAACATAATTGAAATATCATCAGATTCATTTGTAGGTGTTGTTACACATACAGGAAACTCATATGAATGTTTGTAGTCATATTTGTTCAAGTCGGTACTGTTTAAAACTCTACAGACCATTACAGGAAGCCTCTTTCAGTCAATGATAAGTCCATTTTTCTGTAAAAAATTATGGAGCACATGGGAATGGGTTTTAGGGATATGTTTAATGCTTCAATTCATGAAGCAATTTACAGTTGGTCGGTTCCTCCGTTCGATTGGTTTGTAGGAATCAAGGCTGAAAGCTCTGATTGATATTCATAGTAGTACAACCATGTATATACACGTCAGCTACCCAAAAACTAAATGCTGTAAATACTGTTACTTAATTCTGTTTTGATAATAAAAGGAAACTAAAGGATAGCAATTCCACTATCTTAGGGGAAAAAAATCAAATCATGCACAATCTTGATCACAATGAGCAGACATTCAAGTCAACAAATGGAAATTTTGTTCTAAGCTTGGCCTTGGAGATATGACTTCATATACATCGACTGTATGTTGTAATTTTAATTGTTAAACTTCTTAATTTCACTGACCACTAGAGCACCACTCGTAGTGACTTGACTAAGTTTTAACTAAATCAAACAAACTTGATATCTTAGATAAGCTCTGCAGTTCTGCACTACACACGACACACCAAACTTAATAATATGTTCTAAAACCACTAGCAGCTTAGGTAAAGGTCAAATGTCGACCCACTCTAATACCACTTGTGAAACTGGAGCGAACAAGTGAAAACAAAACATAATTACTTTTGTTATAACAAAAAAGAAGCACTATTCGAATTTAAAATACCACATGAAACAACACACTTTTTTTTGACCCGCACCCTGATACACTACAAACACTCGACACATCTCTCTCTTTCACACCTTACACTCACTCCCTCTCTCCCAACTCACTTAACTCTTCAGTAAACAGGTGTCGTTCCTGATTCCGTCACAAACTCAACAGCATTGCTCAACTCAAAGGGAGGTCAAATCTAAATTCATGGGAGCACTCTAATACCGACGTATTATGTGAGACTGAGACAGCTAAATGTGGAAACGAGGAGAAAGAACATGAAAAACAAGAAACTGAGTCGCAAGAAAATCAATACTGTTCCTGCGCATGAACTCAAAGAAAAACATGAAGCAAAACTAAAAGAAATCACTAACCCATCATGGTCCAATCAAAACTATCTCCATATAAGCCCTCAAGATTGTCTGAGAGGAGAGGGATGACATGACAGATGACAGACACTATATCAAATAAAAATGATTCCCTTGAAAGTGAGAACAGATAAGGAGAAAGGGGAAGCAATACCCGGAAGCTTTAGCAGGAGTCTCCTCCATAAATTTGCGACAAGGTAGGAGGATGGAACGTCGAAGAGTTTTACCAGTTTAAGGGTTCATGGAATCGATCGCAAGGAAGGAACTTTAAACTAGGAACGGGAGAACGGGTGGTTGATGATTGCTCAGAGAGGGAGCGAGTAAGGTGTTTGCTGCTGTTTGCGAGAGAAAGAGTCGTCGGAGAGGAGTTCAAATATATTCAACAGATACTGCAAACCGTATAGCCGGGCGTATATACGCCCAGGACCGCGTGAGTGTGGGCCCCAGCGCTGGCCCCACCGTCATTGTCATGGGATTACGTGGACGGTGCAGGGTCAATGAAGGTAAAGTGTTCTGTTTTTCATTTTCTTGTCTCTTCCGCAAAATGAAGAACTTAGTCCTGAGGTGCGTTATACTTGGCTGGTATACTGCGTGGAGTGGGGAAAGAAAAGGAACAGCTAGCCATTCGGGATCCGTCTGTTGGGCAGTGCCCTGCAGAAGTTTTTTGAGTGTTTCAATTGCCCGGCCCCGACCCCAAAAATTGGCCCAAAAGATAAAGGGCATGTTCGGATAATCTTAGACTATGGACTGTTAATGTTACCTAAAATGTCACCTAATAAAGTAAATTTTTTTCAATGTTAAGACCTTTTTGAGTTATTTTTAACAATACAATTTTTTGAGCTATAAATCAACTTATAAAGTTGTCGAAATGAGAAAGTATAATGATGATAAAATTTGGTAGATATACATATAAACTAATTGTAAAATTGATTGTAATACAATAATTTCATGTATTTCTAATGTAAAAAATTTGCCGACTTTTTACTGGCTGGTCCCATTGGATTCGAAGTTGGAATGGGAAAGATACATGCACTTCTCTTTTCTACCGAGTCACATCCCATGGGCATGGGATCCAAAAAGAATGGGCAGACACCAGTAGAATAATTTTGAAAAGCAATTTATGATTTGGCACTGCTGGGGCAGAGTAATCCGAGATTTGAGACAGATGAGTATGCTTCAGCATAAATGAGTTCACAGATAGCATAGTCCAAAAGGTTGTCCGAGTGAAAGGCCGGGACAACTGTCTGTTCCTCTAAAGCAGCTATTAAAGCCACTAAAGGAGTTTGTCCAAGGGACACTCAACGCCTTCCTGAAGCCACGGATTCAGCAGAGAAGAGATACTTCACTTGCGAAAGCACTGAATCATGAGCTGGATCATATGGGTGATCCTTGGAGGGAATCTCCAAGATTGCTGGAACAGGCTTGTTGTAGCTATCCACTAGAAACCTTATTATATTTGCAAGCTGACAATCAAGCATAGAATAGGATAAACTTTTCTCCTTGGGTCAACTTACAGGAGCCAAAAAGGGATGGATAGATTGTCTTAGCACATGAGCTAAGATGATATAGCTTCAACAACAGCTATAGCCCAATGCTGTAAGTTACCGTGGCTGAACGGACCTTGGTTCAACTTTTTGGTCAGGCAAGAAGTCTACGTTAAGCTCCACATTACACCAGCTGATCTTTTCCCAAATTGGATCTAACTAGCTATAAATGCATGTGCTCATTCTTTTGCTGCTTCCCACCTCCCCTCGTTTAGATTTAACTACAGAAAAGCTCAACCTTACGTAAGCTGGAGCTAACCAAAAACTTCCCCTCTCTCTTCTTTCAGTGCATAAGCCAACAGTGTTATACCAGCAGTAAAGTGGGGAAAGCTTCACCAACATAAAAATGCTAAAACTGCAAAATTTAGTGTCTTCGTATGGTTGATCCTCTACTTCTACACATATTTGATCAGATATCATGTTTTCTCTCACGGTGTATGTTAAGGGGCAAGACCACATTAACTTATTCAGAGTGATTATATGGCAAATATTATCCACCATAGAGAGATTCAGAACTTACGTACTGACTGATTAGCACTAAAGCAATATCTTCCCTGGTTGTGAATTCCTTGAGAGCATCTTCAATCGCTTTTGCTATTGTTTCTGGACAGAAGGAGAAATGCCGTGACAAGGGCAATGCTTTGTTTTGCTTCTATTGTAAAAGTAATGGAGATGGAGATGTAAAATGAAAGAACAAAAGAACATGAACACGACAAATGAACCAGTAGCTTTCATTACACATGCTCTATGAGGTCAAACAGAAAGGTAAAAGGCATACTTGAATCGACAATAAGATAGTTTGTCTTTCTCCTCAAGTCAACATTACCAACATCAGCAAGCAGAACACCTGTTAGAGTGTCCTAGAGGTCAAAAAGTAAAAGTTAGATGTTACAGACAAATAATGATGTCCATAAGACAAATTAAACTGCATATCTGGTAAAACTTAAAAGGGAGTTGCAGGCAACTGCTTCATGGGTTACATCTCTTTATCACCAGGGAAAGATAGAACAGATTTGTAGATGAAATAATCTGCTAACAACAGTAGGATAGAAAAGGCAGTGCCTAAAAGCTTTTCCACTTGTATATACCTCATCAGCAATCATGGCAATCAGTGCCTAACTTTTAGCAGCAATCTGAGCTCTTCCGGCCATCTCGACTTCAAGAATCCAACTGCAACGCTGACTTGCCACGGGAAAAAAAGTAAACAAGGGAAAAACTTGATTGGCCTTAAAGTACCTCCACGAATGTTGAATTGGGGGGAAAATGATGATTCAACCATCCACCCAAGACAAGCTCAGTGACCCAAAATCACAACTTGCTCCTAACCGACTGCATGATCTCAATGAAAGCATGGCTGAACTCAATACCCGTTAAAGGTCAGCAGTCAGCCGACCATGAACATTATTGTTTTTAGCCCATTGACCGATCATTTGGCTCAAGAAAATTTTCATTTTTGAAAGTAATGGGTGCATTTGATTTATGAGTTTTTTTTTTCCCCATATCACTACTCTATCCTGAAAGCTGTCCCCTATGTCTCAAAGTCATTCCTTTCACGGTTTCACCCACTCCGTCTCTGTTCACTTTGGCCACCAACTCCTCCACCCATACCTCTTATCACTGATCAGGTCGGCAGCTAAGGTCGTTCCCAAGATCCATTCTTCAATTTGAATCTTGAGGTCAGTGGCTCAAAATCTGAAGAATAATTTGGCTCGAGGTCCTGAAATGTAGTTCTGTCGGCTCAACCCCTCACCTCAGCAGCTTCGCCTCTCCCTCCTCCAGGAGGAGCCGATTCGGGGTTCTTCATCAGAAATTATCGAAGGGTTCCGTGGGAGGCCGGAGGGTGTCCCGTCGGTCAGAGCGAGGCGGAGGCGGAGCATGACGACGGAGGAGCAAGTGGGAAAGTCCCCAGAAAGAGACGAAAGGAGTGAAGATGAAAAGGAGAGGAAGTACAACAGGAAAAAAAACTTAGAAGCCGAATGCAACCTAACAGACAGACGCATCAAGAGAAATTTATGAGGATCAACGGGCTGCGGTATCAGGAGACAGAGATGAAGGTATTGCAATTGACCCCACTGAGATTTGGGGATCCCAAGTAAATCATTGCGGAATCCAATGGTGGGATAGAAGAAGCTGCCCCACTCGATGCTATTGACTAAAATATCAACAGTCGCCAATCAGTCCACCCGCACTGATTAGGCCAAACATCTGCAAATACAAAGCCGCTGAATGGAAAAAAAAAAAAAAAACCTTTTCACTTCACCCGAGCAGAGCAGCGGCGCAGCACATGCAGGTACGGAAGGAGAGGCCGTCGCTGATCAGAGATCGCCGGTCAGCCGGCGGCAGCTATAGAACAGCGTTGAGGTGCAGCAGAGGGAAATTTCGGCAGGGGGACAGACGGAGGGAGGAGAAAGCTAGAATGCTTGTTCATATCTAATTCAAGACTTTAAGAAAATAAATAATATCCCAGAACTTTTTAAACTTTTGAAAATTGGCCCACCTCTGTCTTCTCTCTCATATGTCCGTTTCTCCCTGCACTTGACGAAAAAGAGTGATAATTTTTAATTATTCAAATAATTGCTATGATTATAATTAATTACAATAATTCAATTGATTTTTTATCATATTATTGCGAGGGGGAATTATTAAAAGTTTTTTCATATTTTTCTCATTATATGATCACAAATTGCCTATGGCCGTTATTTCCGGTGAGATTAAGAAAATGCTTTCCTCCTCCTTTGACAAGTAAGCGATGAAACGGCATTTTTTTCACGTTGGGATATTCGAGAAAGAGAAGCAAAACATGTGGGGGTCAAATTAAAAATATGTAAAAATTGCGAGGGAGAAACAGGAGATTAGAGAAACCCTTTCCTTATTTTGCTGTCGTGCTCAAAGGCCATTGCTTTTGTCCGTTCTCCACTTCTCCGCCTCTCCTTTTCTCTCTCTGGTTTTGGACTGGGGAGTAGGGCTTCTGCTCCTCTTCCTCCTCTACCGTCGTCACTTCCCCCGAGCATCGTTGCCACACAGCTCGCTGTCATTCGACTCCGGAGGTACGTTTTACCATTTCTCTCATGATCTTTCTGCCACGAAACCCTAAACCAGCGCTTCCCGCGCGATCTCACCCACAGTCACCTTTTTTAATCGATACAGCTTGGGAGGGTTGTGGAGATTTTGATCTCTGTGCGCTTTTTCTGCTGAACAGGGTTAGGAGGAGTTTGGTCTGAGTCCGTCTGTAATTGGATCATCCAGAGGCGGATATATCAATTTCGAGCTGATTTTCATTGAGTAGGATTGGGGGTGGATTTGGATGTGTTGGCGGGATTGCATATTTTCCGGGGAACGGTTCAGTGCTCTGTTTGGGATATGGCCAATCCTGGAGCCGGGAACAAGTTCGCCTCTGTGAATTTGAACAAATTTTATGGGCATCAACAGCATCAACATTCAAGCTCTTATTCCTCCAGAACTTCCCAGGGGCCCAGTAGTTACCATCATGGAGGTGGAGGGATGGTGGTGCTTTCGCGGCCCCGTAGCTCACAGAAAACTGGGCCTAAGCTTTCTGTACCACCCCCCATGAATCTGCCATCTCTGAGGAAGGAACATGGGAAGTTTGATTCTTCGGGAGCAGGAGGTAGACCCAATGGTGGCGGTGTACCAGGAAGTGGTTTGAGGCCCAGCTTATCTGGCATGGGATGGACTAAGCCTGTCACTCTGCAGGAGAAGGATGGCTTAGGTGTTTCACTGAAGGATGGTGGGGTTGATGGATTGTTGAGTAAGGGAGTGGGATCAACCATGTGTTCGAGCATCTCTGGAGCTACATATGTGGCTGTTGAGAAGTCTCCAGTTTTGAGAGGTGAAGATTTTCCATCTCTGAAAGCTACTCTGCCTGCTGCTTCAGGTCCTGCACAGAAGCTGAAAGATAGTTCAACTGATAAACAGAAGCAAGTGGCAGCTGAAGTGGTTACTGCTGTTAGCGAGAGGGAAGGACCAAATTTGAGTTCTCACATTGATATGCGTCCTAAGAAGATGCCATCTTGTCATGGTTTTTCCACTGGGGTCCATGAAAATAAGAGTGAGGACAACCGTTTGGGAAGTTCTCGCCTGCTTGAGCAGAGCAAAAAGGAGGACAATTACTTTACAGGCCCATTGCCACTCGTATGCCTGAACCCTAGGTCTGATTGGGATGATGATGAGCGAGATACTAGTTGTGGTTTGACGGACCGTGGCATAGGTTATGGTTTTGTGAGAAGTGAGGATTATTCAGAGGGGGATTTTGATGTACCAAAAGTGGGTTTTTTACCACTCAAATCCGGTCATAGTTCTTTTGACCGCTGGGCTATGCGTGGCAGTGAGATTGGGAAATCTAGTTCCAGTGAACTTCCTAAAGCAGAGTCTCATGGCAGGAATGCTCGAACACTCAGTGGGGAAGGTAGGGAAGGGGACTCGTGGAGATCATCTTCCCCTCTTTCAAAAGTTAATATCAGTATGCAAGAAGCTGAGGTAGACAGAAATGGGTTTGCTGGTACGCCATCCAGTGTTTGCATGGAAATAGAAAAGGACCATACATATGTCCAATCACTTTCCTGTGATGGTTTGCATAATGATGCTGGAAGGAGTGGCCGAGGAGGGAAGTTACCATGGAGCAACATGAGGGACCGTTATGGAAGTGATCATATTCTCCACAATGATCTAACATCTAAAGCTTCAATAGGTGTTAAAATACCTCCTTTCACTGGTGGAGGGCCCAAATTTACAAAGGAGAAATGCCTAATATCAAAAAGTGAAAAGTCACATTCAGAGGATTTTCTCAAAGACTTTGGTGATAGGTGGGATCCTCTGTCTGAAAATATCTTAGGAGTGGTTAAGAGGAAAAAGGATGTTCTTAAAGATGCTGATATTTATGATCCGGTGAGGGAATCGTTTGAGGCTGAATTGGAGAGAGTTCAGAAGATGCAAGAGCAGGAGCGACGGAGAATTATGGAAGAACATGAAAGAGCTTTAGAGCTAGCACGTAGAGAGGAAGAGGAGAGAGCACGGCTGGCTAGAGAGCAGGAAGAAATGCAGAGAAGGCTAGAAGATGCTGCCCGGGAAGCTGCATGGAAAGCAGAACAAGAAAGATTGGAAGCCTTGTGCAAAGCTGAGGAACAGAGGATAGCCAGGGAGGAGGACAAGTGTAGAATTCTTATGGAGGAGGAGAGGAGAAAACAGGCTGCAAAGCAGAAGCTTTTGGAGCTGGAGCAAAGGATTGCCAAGAGACAGGCTGACGTGATGAGAGATGGTTGCAAGTCTTTGTTGGTAGATAAGAAAGTTTCAGACTTGCCTAAAGAGAACAATAGTTCTAGATTGAAAGGAACAGAAAGTTTAATGTCTGATGGGGGTAATTGGGAGGAGTCCACAAGAATAGTAGAAAGGATCACAGCATCTTATGATTCGTCTAGCTTGACTAAACCAATTGACATGACTTCTACACCTAATATGCCCAAAGATAACTCTTCTTTCTTGACAGAAAGGGGAAAACCTACCAACCCATGGAAGAGAGACTCATTTGAAAACAGCAACATCTCGACTTTTGCCATGACAGAACAGGAGAGCAATCTTTACTGCCCTAAACGTGATGCATCATGTGGGGGAAGCACTTCTTCCAGGAAGGAGTTCTATGGGGATTCTGGATTTGGGATGCCCAGAACCTATAGTAAAGGAGGGACTGACAACCTTCAGATGGATGCCTATTCTCAAATGAGAGGGCACAGGTGGAACCTTGTCGATGGAGATCCTTTGAACCAAAGCACCGACGTTGGTACAGAATTTCCAGAGAATCTTGCTGATAAATTCGGGGATGCCGCTTGGGAACATGGTCATCCTCATAGCAATTCCAATTCTTTGTATCCTGAGCATTACTATCATCAATCCAAGGCCAGTGGTCCACATTCTTTTGGGAGGTCAAGGCAATCCATGAGGCAGCCTCGAGTTCCTCCCCCTCCCTCTCTAGCTTTTATGCGTAATAATAAGAGCCCTTATAGAGGTGAGAATGAACAACCTAGGCCCTCCAGTTTCTTAGATGGCATACGACACAATAGAACTGAAAGAATGGAGCCCACTGTACAAGTCGATTATGATGCTGATCGTCATGGGAATGTCAAAGTGGGATCAGTTGACCCTGTGGTTGAACAGAAGCCAGATCAAGAGACAGCACCAAGGTGTGACTCCCAGTCCTCTCTGTCCGTTTCAAGTCCCCCAGTTTCTCCTGTTCATCTCTCCCATGATGACTTGGATGAGTCTGGGGATTATCCTGTGAAATCTGCTGCTATAGAAGATGGGAACTTCCTTATAATTGGGCAAGAGCAGACGAATATCATGAAGGTTCCAAGTTCTGTTTCCAGCAGCACTGATGATGGAGAGTGGGTTTTGCAGAATAATGCAGAATTGCAGGAGCAAGAAGAATATGATGAAGATGAAGATGAAGAAGAGCAATATAGGGAGGATGAAGTGCGGGATGGAGAGGATGAGAATATCAATCTCTCAGAGGAATTTAAAGATATGCACTTGGAGGATAAAACTTCAGCCAGTATGATGGACAGCTTAATACTAGGCTTCAATGAGGATGTTGGAGTACGAATGCAAAATAATGAGTCAGATATAAGCTCACTGAAGGAGGTCACGTCCTTTCCAGCACAAGCGGTTACTGCAGAAGAAGAGGATTCACTACAGAGGGATGCACATGTTCATTCAAATGTTGATGGCTCTTCTCAAGCAATTATTGACCAGCAGGGAGCTGAGGCAAGCATGCAAGCTGCGGCTATTAGGCCCAGTGAAACCAGAGACTACAGTTCTGAGGGTCATGTTCGGTCGTCCCATCAGGCTGCTCCATCTGGTAATACTAGCTTAGCCTCACAGGCTCCTGGGCATATTCTCATGCCCTCACCACCTGCTTTTTCAACTCAGGCCGAAATACCTGTTAAGCTTCAGTTTGGACTGTTTTCTGGTCCTTCTTTGATTCCTTCTCCAATTCCAGCAATACAGATTGGTAAAATTCAGATGCCTCTTCACTTGCATCAGGAATCTCTTGGGCCAGTCCACTCTTCACAGCCTCCACTCTTTCAGTTTGGACAGCTGAGATATACATCCCCAATTTCTGCTGGAGTTGTGCCATTAGCTTCTCAGTCGATGTCCTTTCTGCATCCTAGTGTCCCTGCAAACTTCCCTTTAAAAAAGAATCCAGGTGGACCAGTGTCAATGCTGCCAGGGGAGGATGCTCCTGCCTACAACCCTGGAGAACTGAATAGTCCATCTATTGCAATAAGTATGGAACAAGGCCTTGTTCCGAGGCCTTCAGATCTTTCTCAAGGGCATGTACCTAAAGAAACAACTTCATTGCCTGCTAGTGAGAAAAGAGAACATCTTGCGATGATAAAGCGGGGTCAAGTAGAGCATCCTGCTGCGAAGAGCAACAGTATGTCTAATTTCCCAGCACAGGAGCAGGAGATCAAGAGGGAAGCTTCAAAGAACAGTCGATTCTTGTCAAACACAAACAAAGAGGAAGGTCATGCTCAAATAGGAGCAGCGCAACTACAGTGTAAGCAAGACAAGGATTTTGCCACTTCCAGGGGTAATGACTCTATTACGAATGGCAGAGGGAAACATTATATCTTTAAGGTTAAAAATGTTTCAACAAAACCAGCTTTTCCAGATTCTGAGGCTTCTCAATTGGATGCTGCTGGACGTCAGAGGAGGCAGCGGCGCATGGTCAAAAGAGCAGAATTTCGGGTTCGAGATAACGGTGAGAAGAGGCAATCTTCAGGCTTTTGCTCATCGGACCAGTTGGGGCTTGGAGATAGTTCAAATATGAACCGAAGAAATGCTGTTGCCCTTGGAAGGACTGAGTCGAGGAAGGCTGTCATGACAGACATAGTTTCCAAATGCACTTTAGATTCAGAATGCAAGCAATCTGTTTCAATCAGTAGTCAAGATTTGGGTTCTGGTACTAGGCTTGAGATGGACTCCCGGAAGGAATCAATGATCAAAGGCCAGATGGTTCAGCAGTCATGTTCCGTGGAAGGCAATGCTAATGGGGACACTTGTGAAGAAGATGTTGACTCTCGTCTGCAGAGTGGTGTTGTGCGTGTTTTCCAGCAGCCTGGGATAGAAGCTCCAAATGATGAAGATGACTTCATCGAGGTGAGGTCAAAGAGGCAAATGCTAAATGATAAGCGTGAGCAGCGAGAAAAAGAAATCAAGGCAAAGTCTCGAGTCTCCAAGGTTTTGTTTCTCCTCAGTCAGAGTATATCGGTTGCTGAGTTTTTTTTTTTTTTTTCCTTTGGCTGTAGGTTGACAATTCTTGTTGTTTGCTAGGTGTCTAGAAGATCACGTTCTTCATCCAATGCCAGAGTCTCTGCCACCTTGAAGACAACTGCCCCGAGAGTTGAGGGAACTGGAAGTGGCGTTCAATCTGATTTCGCTGGCACTGAGGGATGGGAGCTTGCAGATTTTGAAGTACCTCCTGCTTTTGACTCCAGCGTGTCGCCATCCCAACAATTGGCTCCAATTGGCATGCTTCCTACCAAAAGTGATGCCTCGGCGGATTTGAGGTCCAGGAAGATCACTTTTATGCTCAGAATATTTAATTATAGTACAATGATGTGCGGAAAAGATGTTTGGTAATATTTTTTCCCCTTGCTATCAGATCCCTCAAGACCAGCTCCGTTCCTTTTGCATCTGACACCGGCCAGAACTTTATGCCAGGCCCAGGTTTGGCATTCGAGGACAAGAATGTGGACAGTGCACAAACATCCTCGGTCTCATGGTCAAGTCCTGGGATTAATCAACCGGTATGCCCAGTTTTGGTTTGAATTTGCTGGAAACTTATGTGTGCTGAACATAAATGCCTAAATGCCATACTGGATTGGTTTCTATGGAAGGCGTGCACATTTAGTAGCTAGTAGATCTCACCGCTAATTTACTGTATTTCCTGGAGCACATTGAGCTATTAGTGATTGGGTGTGCTAGTACTCATTGCATGGGAACAAATGTCCCTTGAAGCAGATATTTAAGAGATTGTCCTGTTCACATCACGTGCTTTCCTTTTCTGGGAAAGACTTGGCTTTTTTGCTGATTTGAAACTTATCCTCTTGCGTGGTAGGTTATGGCCTTGACACAATCTCAACTTGATGAGGCCATGAAGCCAGCAAACTTTGACTCCTGTATTTCAGTTGGAGATCATACTATTGCCGTCAGTGAGCATGTTATTCCTCCATCTTCTGTGTTGGCAAAGGACAGGCAATTTTCTTCTGCAGTTAGTCCGATAAACTCACTCCTTGCTGGAGAGAAAATTCAATTTGGTGAGCATTAATGCGTGGTATCTGCAGATTTGAATTTCTGAGTTGCCAACTTCTTACTGGGTTTGTGTTGTTCTCACTAGGTGCAGTCACCTCTCCTACTATTCTTCCTGCAAGTAACCATCTAGTTTCTCATGGAGTAAGGCATCCAGGGTCATGCCAGCCGGATATCCAAATTTCTCATGAAATTCTTCATGCGGAGAATAATTGCAATCTCTTCTTTGTCAAAGAGAAAAACTCAGATGAGTCCTGTGCCCATTTAGAAGATTGTGAGGCGGAAGCTGAAGCAGAAGCAGCTGCTTCAGCTGTTGCCGTGGCTGCCATCAGCAATGACGACATTATTGGTAGTAGACTGGGGACTCTCCCTCTTTCTGTTTCAGATACCAAATCTTATGGGGTGGCAAATGTAGATGGAATTGCAGAAGGTAGTAAGATTTTTTCCACATATTGTTGGGAAGAATATGCTTTTACTCGTCAGAGTTGGATAGAGGAACCATGCTCATTGCTCAAGGCATCGGTATCTTTTTCAACTTTTGGCAGGTGTTGCTGGTGAGCAGCAGTCAGAAAATAAATCAAGGACAGAAGAATCTTTGAGTGTTTCTCTTCCAGCTGATCTTTGCATCGAGTCCTCTCCAACATCCTTGTGGCCCTCTCTGAGATCTTCACGAGCAACTTCCAGCCAGATGCTTTCACATTTTCCATCTGGCCCACCTTCCCACTTCCCTTTTTATGATATGAATGTAAATGCAATGATGGGGAGTCCCATCTTTGCATTCAGGCCAAATGAGGAATCTTCTGCTGTTTCCCCATCCAATACACAAAAAAGTGGTGAACCTAGTTCGGGACCACATGCCACCTGGTACCACTCTAATATGGACTCATTTTATGGTGGTCCCACGGGATTTACTGGTCCTTTGATTGGGCCTGGAGGGATTCCAGGTGTTCAAGCCCCACCCCATATGGTTGTCTATAACCATTTCGCACCAGTCGGTCAGTTTGGACAGGTTGGCTTGAGTTTCATTGGCACCACATTTATCCCTTCTGGAAAGCAACATGACTGGAAGCACAATCCTGGTGGACCTGGCACTACTGCAGGAGAAGGGGATGTCAACAATGTAAATACTGTTTATGCACAACAGAGGGCTATCAACATGGCATCTCCAGTTCAGCATCTTGCTCCTGGGTCTTCATTCCTGCCTATGGCTCCGCCTCTGCCTATGTTTGATGTCTCTTCTTTCCAGGTAATAATCAAATCTCACCTTTAACTTGAATGGTCTTATCTTAAAACTTAAGTTTTGCAGCGATGGATTGCTATCAGTTTATAAGGAAATATTCCTTGCATAAATCAGGTTTTTAAGTTTGCTAATCCATCCTAAAGTTGTGCTAGTTGAGCATTACCTAACTTAATAGATGAATAAATAAAAAAGGAGTCACTTAGCAAATTTCATAAGAGATACTAATACATGTTATTAAAGGGATGAAGCATTCTTTTCTTATCCAAGGACTCAAGCAACTTAGCCCTGCACCCTCTGGGTGCTTTCTGACGAACTTGGCTTTCTCCCTTTATATTTATCATATTTTATATCTTTTTGTATGCAACTTGCACTCTCTTGGTGCTTTCGTGTGGAATCTGACCTTTTTTTTTTCTGATTTATGGAAAGAATGATACAAAATAGAAGTATATGTTAGGACGTTTAGAAGTGGCTCAACATCTATTCTTTGTTCTCTCTCCAGGATTCTTTTAGTATTCTGCACAGTTTTCTATTAAAAACCAACACTCTGGGAAATAAAAATATTGGCACTTTTTGGTGTTTCAGTAGTCTTGGGATTCAATTAATATGTTAGAACGTTTTAGAAAAACTTCAGATCATCAATTCCTGACTCAGAGACTGCCTGACCTTGCTTGGCTGCCGAATTCATGGTTGGCAAAATCTTTTCTTATGTTGTTATATTGTCATGTCTATGGTCTTGGACATCCCCTTATTATTAGTTTAATCTATTAGCAAAAGTATTAATTTCATTATTACTTACCAAAGAGAGAAATGCAAAGTGCCTGTTGACCAAATTGAACTCTTTTGCAGTCATCTCCAGAGTTGCTGGTACATGCTCACTGGCCTCCTGTTCCAACCTCAACGTTGCAGTCTGTTTCAACCTCAGTTTCTATGCAGCAGCAAGCAGAAAGCCTACTCCCTCCCCTTCCTCATCAGTACCCAAAAAACAGCAATGCACTGGTTCCTGTGGAACAATCGGTGGTGACCGGCGGGCCTGCTGACAGCAGTCAAGATTTCCATTCGGCTGCAGCCACTGATTTGACTGCAACCCAGCTGCCGGATGAGCTCGGGTTAGTCGAGGACTCATCAGGCTTCTCATCCACGAAACAAGCTAGTACTGCTGTGAGAACTAGTGCAGATTCTGGCAAGATCGATGCCCCAAACGGCAATAATAACAAGAGTGGTGGCTCTGCCACTGCTCCATTTAGTACCCGCTCTGGGAGCTCCCAGCATTACCGGGGCTCTTCTGCTCCCTCCTCTGGGTATAGCAACAACTACCACCAAAGAGGAGCTGGGTCCCTAGCAAGAGGAAGGAACAATTTAGTCGGAACAGAGAAGGAGAAGGGTATTTCTACTTCCACTGTGAGGGTGAAGCAGATCTATGTGGCTAAGCAGAGAAACCAGTCGGCTGCATCGTGAGGGTAAGCAAGTGAAGCACAGCAAATAATAACATGACGATGGCAGCCCATTTGAAGAATCATCCCATCATCGTGCTTCGTCTCTCTTCTCGGGGGCATACATGTGGCTCAAGCTCTGGTGATTAATTGATCTGTGTAAGATTTCTTTTTGCATTCTCCTCTGTCGATTATTGTTATTTATGTAGAAATTTCCCCACAGTGGATCTGCTAGTGCAGGAAATGGTTGATGGTTATAAGCATTTTTTCAGGAGGGTATAGCAAGGGGTTTTGTGTTTGCCGTTGACATGTTGTTTAATAAACCGTGTTCGAACGAAGCTACCCCCAGTGTGGTGGTGTTTTCAATGAGAAGTTAACCTGCTCTTCCTCCCCACGGTACTATTTTTTACCTGGTGTAGGTTGTTATCAATATAAGGATCGATTAGCAAATTGCACCCATCGGCTTTGATTGTGAATAGTCGACAATGGCAGGTGCTGCCCGGTTGCATTTGTTGGAAAGAACTTTGTTATGTCAACTTTTGAGATGATCTCCTGGAAATTCGATTCTTTCTGATTAGTCTTTTGAAATCATTGCAGCAAGAATGAACAGAATGACGTAAGATGCTGCGTTTGTGAGCCATCAATCTCAGGACATGGCTCTCTATGACTAGATGAATTTTGTAAGGGTTTGTTTTTATGTAATGACAAAATCTCGCATTCGAGCTTGCAGGTTGTACAATTATTATGAGTTGCTAAAAGGTATTTGATTCAAGGAATTGGCTACAGGGTGAGAAAAATGACCACATCCTCTCCCATAGTTCGCTCCGATTTTGCCTTTAAATCCAGATTCCTGGACAAGGTTTGAATCTATGGAACCCGTTCGTATCTTAATTGGAAGTGTTCAAATTGAGCAATTGATTCTTTTGTTGTAATTGCATTGGTTTTTAATCATCGGAGCAACACTGGCAGCCCGACAGTAACAAAACAAAATGGTTTCTTTTTTCCCCCAAGCAAAATACAGACAGAAACAATGGAGTGATGTCGAAAGAAGACATGAGCAGTTTTTTTTTTTTTTTTTTTTTTTTGGTCGCCAGCCACGGTATCCAAGCAGGCCCCACCAGCGGTGAGATGGCATCTTTCAGCCAACCATACTTGACTAATCCGTTGGTCGCCCCGGGTCGCACGCCTGGCAATGGCGGGTGAGGCTCCCAAGAGGGGTGTCTGCGTACGTGAGGTCTCGAACCTGAGACCTCCTTAAGCGGCACCGAGCTGCTTACCACTCGGCCCAACCCCTCTTGGTAAGACATGAGCAGTTAACCCCACTAAATAAGAAGGAAATCTCAGTTACTTTGTATTATTAAATTGAATGTCTTTTTCTATCTTCTTTCTGGAAAGCAGAAGCGTCCAATGGCTACAAGTCTGCATCGAGTGGAGAGAATGAATCCAAAGTCAGAGTGGACACCAGTATCCTTGAATTAATGGGCCCAACGTGCAAATATCCCATCAATATATATGAATAATCCAATATCCTTATCAAACATAGTAGCATTATTTTTCAAATTATAACCCATTAAAATTTTATTGTGCTTGAAATTTGTAACTTTTCATTTCCCGTGTAATCAAACAATCTCTCTGGCAGACAATGGCAATGAATTTCTCCGGCTTTTTTTTTTTAATTCGGGTGGAAAAGATTTAATTTTTGATCTTGTGGGAAAGAAATGACCCCAAGTTACTCACTGAACGCACCAAGGAAGATCCCAACTTTACTCAGTACCTGCTGAAAAGTTGTGGACTTTGATTCATTCTCTCTCCTCCGTCAAGATTTGATGTCTGGGTTCCCTCAACTTTCTGCTTCAGGGAAGGAAGAGGAGGAAGAGGGAGAGATGGCCTCACCGTCCATGGATCTGTTGAAGGTGCAGCTCCCCGTACAGGAAAAACCTGTGGTCCTGTCCGGGGATGGTAGGACCGGCCTTGTCCTCGTCGATGTTGTCAACGGTTTCTGCACGGTCGGAGCTGGCAAATTGGTAATGCTTTCGATACTCTACGACCTCTTCTCCTTGAATTTCCTCTGGAGTAGCACTTCCCGCCGATAGGATTGCAACACTTCCATCCTTTCCTCTGGCTGTCGTAGCCTATGAAGACGCACATGATCGCCTTCTTATCAAACTTGCTCCGCAAGTGATTAGGCACGAGCACGTAGCATACACAACCGAAAACTCGGAAATGACTAACTGTAGGTCTGTAGCCCCACAGTTGTCATTGTTGTTGGGATAAGCTCCTCGTTTCTTCCGATTGCTCTCTATTGTCTCTTGGTCGAGACTCTTTTCTTGTTGGTTTGGAGTTTTGAATTTTGGCCTGTGATAGATCTCGAAAGACAAGCGGAATCAATAGAACCTACGTCCTATGGTTTGCCATAGATCTCAGCATAGAATTCATATTCCTTTGGACAATCAGCCTGCAGACTCTGTTTGTTGAAGGCAAAATATGGACACAACTTGCCTGAATTTAGATAAGTAGTTGCAGGTGCCTTTCTCGAAGGTACTGAGTAAGAGGAAGTGTAAAATCAGGTTTGGCAAGCTCAAAAATATGAGAAAAAAATCCAGAGAGTGCTCGCAATATTATTCAAATCTGTCTGCCCATGTTTTATCCTTCATTAGCAAGAATGGCATGAATTCTGTATTTCTAGTTCCTCAATATTTGTTGCCTTGAACTGGTGTTTCCATTGGATTCAAATTTGTCTCTCATCAAATTTGCTAGGCTCCCAGGGAGCCTGACAAACAGATTGCTGAAATGGTCGAAGAGGCTGCTAGACTTGCCAGAGCCTTCTCTGAGAAGAAATGGCCTGTGTTTGCTTTCATCGACTCCCATCACGCAGACATTCCTGAACACCCCTATCCTCCACACTGTTTTGTTGGAACAGAAGAGGCAGAGCTTGTGCCTGGTATTATTCTTGAATTCACTAACATTGCAATAATTGAACTTTAATGCTTCCACCATTAGTGTAGAGTCCACTGACACTACTCTCTCTTGGAAAACATAGAGCTGAAGAGGCTAGAAAATTACCCAAACGCAACACTTCGCCATAAAGATTGTATTGATGGCTTTGTTGGTTGCATTGAGAAGGATGGTTCCAATGTATTTGTCGATTGGGTGCAGCGCTATCAAATCAAATCGGTAAGCATGCCCAAGAAGGACCTTGGTTTCTTTATCCTTTAATTACTTTATGAACCTTATTTATCAGCCTCTTTTGCTTGAAGGTTTTGGTGGTCGGAATCTGCACTGATATATGTGTTCTCGACTTTGTGTGTTCTGCATTATCTGCAAGAAATCGTAGAATTCTTGTTCCTCTGGAGGATGTGATTATATTCTCACGTGGTTGTGCTACTTTTGATCTCCCAGTTAATGTCGCCCGAGATTCTAAGGATCTAATTGCACATCCTCAGGTACTTTTGCCATTGCTTCCATACAATGATTCTGCTGAATTGTAATTGTTTGAATTTTCATTGCTCTCTCAACATAGGACTGGTTTTTATTGAAATTATTTCCTTAATCCAGGAGATCCATTATATAGGAATTTTATCGCAGAAATGTTAAATATATTGCTGCCTAGGGTTCCAGTAAATCTGTGGGATCTATTAGTTATCGGTTGTGACTTGATTGTTTAAGAGGTTGTTATCAAGCAGATGGACTATTAGACACCTGGCTTTCTTGATATATAATTCATGACCTTGTTTGTTTTCTAATCTAACATCTTCCCTGTATTTTTCCCTTTTTTTTGGCTGTTGAGTACTCTCATTAATACATCTATGATGTATCCTTAAACATGGTACAGAAATGGCACTGTCATTCCTCTGTCGCCACTGTTCCTATACCCAGTTTCTGTCTCAATTCCTTTCGTGCTTTTGACTGCCTTTCTGATCCTCTATTTATTTCCTTAATCCCCCCACAGGACCTAATGCATCACATTGGTCTCTACATTGCGAGAGGATGAGGAGCAAGGTAGCTTCGGAGGTTTTATTTGCTGAGTAAAGAAGCCAAGATCTAATTAATTCGCCATCACGGCCTCAACTGGTTTTCGGGAAGAACCTGTAGATAAATAAGTTTAAATTCATTGCTACAGATAAAGCTGTTCACATTTACTGTTTGTATAAAATAGCAGTTACTTATGCAATTTAGACAAGACAGTCTGTTTTGCTGGTTTAATTTTTCTTAGCAATGGTTTCATTCTTGTTCAATTGTCTTATCCCTGAAGTTAATAGTTTTCACCACTTGTCGTTTGCGAAAGCTGTACCAGCCATTCCATTGGCAGTGATCCAGAGAGCTCAGAATCCTATCCTTGGTCAAATAACAAGTCATTTGAACAATTGACACTAGTGTGGGTTTCAGAGCAACTGCGAGCAGGACTGGTGAAAATGATTTTTCTTATATTTTGTCTTGGGGTATCTTTCTAATCAATCTTTGTGCTTGGTTGAATGCTACCTAACAACTGATGTAGCCGTGCTTCCCAATTCTCGATCCCAACAAGGCAATGAAGGTACTAAGGAAATCTAAGCCACAATTGGCAATAAAATAGGCACATCAATTTTTCTCTGGAAGTAGGTGAAAATTTACATCCAGAATGGTATACATGTAAATCTTTTCTTTTTTCTTCAAGACAAGGAATGAGCAACCCTCTTCCTTCTGACCAAGATGGTATAAGGCTCGGTCAGAATGAGAAATGGAAATGTCGTGCGATGATCTAGCCAAAAAATGCTGAGAAAGGAAGAATCAAGAATGGAAATGTTTGCTTTTGCACTCAGAATGCAGCTCTAAAGCCATTGTACTTCCTATGCATTGCAGGGGTCATGCAGGTGAAAATTGAGGATCTGTGCTTCTTCGGCTTGGCATCAAAGATGAATGACCTCAAAGGGACTCTATTCCGACTCACTGGCTGCATCTCCTGGGGATTCTGAGGGTTCGGCCCTGCAAACCCGAACTCCTCATTTAGCTTCGCTAGTGTCTTCTCCACCTCAAGCTGGAGCACTGCTATGTGATCCAAACCTGCCTGGAGCTCCTCTGCGACCTTGTTGTTCTCTTGCTTCATGTTGAGGACCTCTCCCTGGAACTTCGCAGCCTGGTAGCTCGTGAACCTGAAGTCATCGTCCTCAGCACTTGTTTTCAGGGCCTTTGTGATCTCCTCCTGGATGTGACAGAGTGAGGAGAACCGCTTCTGCTGTTCGTCCTTTAAGAGGATGCACTTCTCCATCCAAATATTGAGTTCTGTCTGTATTTCGCTCAGGTGCTTGTAGATCGGCTTCACATCAGACTTGATGGAGAATGCCCTGGAGCGACTACCCTCCTCCTTTCGTTTGTCCTCCAGCTTCAACAGTTCGGCCCTCAGATCCTCAACTGCAGTCTTATACTTCTGTATCTGGTGCAATGCAGCGCTGAAACGGAGCCAGAAGTCCAAGTTCTCCTCCAGCACCTGATCAATATCCATTCTGAGTTTCTCCTCGACCTCTGAAGTTGGTTGAGCCTGATCAATGAGAATCGTATCAATACCCATCTCTCTTCCCTTTATCATCAGAGTTTCGGAGATTTCAATTTGACTGTTCAAGACATCTTTCTCCTTCAAATCTTTGCCATCAGCTACGACTGCCTGCAGAAGGCTGAGCTTCTCGTGCAATGCTCGGATCTCTTCATCCTTCGAGGCATTGGCATTCTTCAGTTCCCTCAGCTGCATGGCCGTGTCATTGGAGACCCCATCCTGGTTCCTTGTCTCCACCTCAACAAGCCTCCTCTTGACTTCCTTGTAGTTTCTGAGAGTCGTGGTGTACTCCATGAGCAGAGTCTTCTCCCGATTCTCTAATCCTCTCATGAACATTTCCTGCCAATTTGGTTCATCGAGATCAGTCTGCAGTTTTTGTGCCGCCGACTGAGAGGAACTATCAAATGTCTGGGATGGACTCAGTTCCTCAATCCCGTGATTAGGTTGTGGCTCAGTGGACTTTTCGCTGAAGTCACTTGCCTCCCCCTCTAGACGGGAAAGAGAGGGATTGGTCTTCTCACAATGCACAGCCGGTTCAATAGCATCCTGTCTAACTTGTGTCTTAGCATCAACGACATTGATAGACTCAGCAGCTGCAGTTGGTGCTTCTATTCGTTCTGGATGGGAAAGAGAAGGATTGGTCTTCTCACAGTGCACAGCCGGTTCATTAGCATCCTTTCTTACCTGTGTCTTATTATCGACGACATTGATGGACTCAGCAGCTGCAGTTGGCGCTTCTATTCGTTCTGCAGTCTCTTCCTTCTGCGATGGACCCAAGATTCTCGAATCCTTGAGAACTGCTGAATTTTCTGATGCATGTTCTGTCAGTGGTTCTATTTCCTTAGGTAGTGAGGCAACCTCTCGCTCATCATCGGGTTTTACAGAATGCACTTTCTCGGAGAGATGCTCGATGTTGCAATCAGCTTCAGCAAAGTGAGTTTGGAGATTGATATTTTGGGTCCTGACGCTGGCATTTAGATCCCGAACATCGTGCAGCTTCTCCTCCATCTCCCTCATTCTGGGGGACATGTTCTTTGAGCCATCCATGAGGATCGCCTTCTCATCCTCGAGGACTTGAATCTGAGACTGAAGATCATCCGTCTCTGTCCTAAGTCTCTCTATAAGAGCAGTCTGAGACGAGACTGCCGTCTCCAGGTTGATGACCTTGTTTACGAGCTCATCAATCTTCTCCGCCATCTCTGTCACCGTCAGAGATCCCTCCAGCCCTACCTGGAAATGTTCCTTAATCTTCTCTTCCAATACCTTCAACTCTGCTCCTTCCTTCACATCGTTAAACTCCTCAAAAGTTAAATCGACATTGCCGGAGCTTTGTCGGTCCTTTCCCCCCAATTTATGATCTGGGGCTAGCTCTTTCCTCAGAGAATCAAACTTCTGCCACGCTTCCTTGATTCTTTTCTGCTCCTTCTTTGCCTCCTCGACTGACTTCCTCTGCTTCTCCCTTAAATCCGCCAATGACTCCTGGCATGATTTCAGGGCAGCTGCAGCCATCAGGCTCCTAGCCTCATCATCCTCGATGACAATCCCCTCGCCAAACTCATCCTGCAGAGTCGACACCTCCTCTTGCAGCCCTGTGATCTGTTTCTCAATCTCCCAATACTTCGCTAGCCCGCCCTCGTATGAGCTTTTCACGAATTCCTTCGTCGTCTGCAGCCCAAGGATAACCTTCTGGAGCTTGTCGATCTTCTTAAGCGCTTCAGGCTTTGCCAGGCCAGATTTCGAAACTTCCGGGACATTTGCTGCCTTCCCAGCCTTCTTGGACTGCAGCTTCTTCACACCAGAAGACAGGATGCTCTTAAGGTCCTTGATGGGAGCCTTTGGGACCTTGGGGATGTTCGGCTTCAGGATATCCATGGGCGGTCGCCTGGGGATGTCCTCATCATCCTCATCCATCTCGAACTGGACCTGATCGGGAAATACCGAGGCGATGGTGTTGTTGGCATTCTGGAGCTCAGTCGAGATGTGGTCGTACCGCTCTGCTAGGGCCCGGTAAGCACGGTACGACTCCTCGACAAAGTTGATCAGCTCAGGCCTCTTCTTGTAGTACATCTCCGCTCTCTTGGCAAAGGAGTCTCCATCTTCCTCAATAAGCTTTAGCGTGTGCGCCACCTTTTCCTCCATATCTGCCACCCGATTCGAACATCAAACCATCAATATCTACCAGAACCATGATAACTACAATGACATGACAGATAAGCCTTTGAGATCAAAACAAAACAGAAGAGGCCGTTTTCTTGATGGATCACATCAAATGGTTCGAGGCAAAACCCCTGAACAATAGAACAACATCTGAATCGAACTTCCCAGCTTATGCACATCCGATCTGCTTATTGAGACCATGATCTTATAGGAATCATCAATATCAATAAGCAGGGCAAAGCTATGCATCAACCCAACAGAATCCCGGCCCGATGTCTCATTCCCGATGTCTCATTAAATCAACCGGGGTCGATCATACCTTGAAGGTTCTGCTCGAGCCATTTGGATTGCTTGGTCCTGATATGACTCGCCCACCACCAGGAATACGCATTGCTCGCGGCTCTCTGCAACATCATTGTGTCGGTATTGATCTCACCGGTGCTACGAGTTTGATCCTTCTCTCTCTCAGGAAGATGGAAGTCACATATCACCCATCAGGAAATGGGAGAGAGAGAGAGAGAGAAGGCGGAATCTTTGTTGGGAAGGGAACGTGCAAACCAAAGGTATTGTGCGGAGGCAGACACTTGAGTACTTTCTAATTATGTGATGGTGGAGGGGAGCAAACCTCGCTCGCATCACAACGCGGCATTGTCCATCTTTTGCCCTTTCCTCTTTTTTTAAAATATTATTATCCTTTGATTTATCTCTCTCGATGTATATCCAAAATCCTGGTTAGTCCAATGTTGAGTTGGTTGTCTCAATATGAATTCCCTTTATTCATAAATCATGAAGTGAATTCTGTGGATTGAAAATTGAAACACGATCCCACCTTTTCTTCTCTTGCCAGATTACAGGAAGCATATGGGCTAATATATTATCTCAGTTGCACATACAACGACTGCAAGAAGACTGGAATTTTGAAATTGATTGGGCTATAAGGCACCAAAGTGGGCGTTCAGCTAGTTCTTCCCTCTTTAAACTTACATTCGGTTGCTACATTTATGCGATATGGAAGGAACGCAACCAGCGAATCTACCAGCATAGATCTGTACCTCTTAATCTTATTGTGGATTTCGTTTTGAAGCAATTAAGAATTAGAAGTATCTCAATCCCACAATTAAATTTTTTGTTGGCTAGGCCATAGATAGTTGGTTCATTATGAAATCCATGTAGTGCACTCTTTTTGTGTACAACCCGTACATTTTGTGAATTTTAATAGAATGCAAACAATTAAAAAAAAGAATTTGGTACCTACGAGAGGAAGGGATGTCAAATCAACTTGGAAAAAGAGCCCAACAGAAACATTAGGCGTATAACACATGGCGTGCCTGAATTTGCCAGGTTGGGCTCAGCTGTCCGGCCTGCATTTTTGTTCTCTGCACGACTGTCAATGGAAAAGTGTTTTTTTTCTTCTCTTTTTTTTTTTGTTTTGTTTTTGATGCATACAATGAAATGATGGATCCATATATTGGAAATTGAAAATTGAGCTGATGGATGAACCAGGTGGCATACCGAAGCCAACCCAACTCTGCGCAAGCCGGTCAAACGGACCAGGGCCGGGATCGAGGTAACATAGGTCGGTTCAAGAGTTCAGATTAGGACATCAGATGCAGAAAGAGTGACCCAGCTCAATCCAATCTGCAGACACCAGAACCAATGGATTCATGATCTTCTCAAACGTGATGCAGAAGACATCCCGAGGTAATGTCAACATTGCATGGACTGGAAAAGTTATACTCTTGCATACCAGTTTTCTAGGAGCTACCTTGGAATTCAAGTAACACCAACATGTGTGTCTGTCTGCATTGTCCATCCAAACAACACAAGAGACTCTCCACTGAAGTTGGTTTTATTGATTCGTATCAGCAGGAATGTCAGTTTTATTTTAAATTGTTGGCATCAAACAGGCCTTCATCCCCTTTCCATGGGAAGGACGTTGATCCATCCTTCATTCAGTCCTCTTGGCAATGAGTTACAGATATCTCAGATAACTCTCCGCGGCTTGTCAAGGATCACATATGTGATGCTCGGATTCTTTCTCTGCTTTCTGTCCGGGTTTGATCAAAGGCCTTCATTGGTTGATTTGTTCATCCATAAGCGCTTGATTCTTTCTTTCAAGCTTTAGTACGTGCTTCGTGTTTATCGAAAGTTGTCATAGTAATTCTTTCTAAACCGCTGGAAAAATGATCAGTGGTGATATCGGGCCCTGTTCCCTGCACATGTAGTCTGGACATGCTACATTCTGGTAGGGTATGTGACAGCACCTAAAGTTCTTTACGGAGTGGTGTAGCCTATGTCATTTCAGTGGTTGCAGACTTGATGAGTAAGTACACAAGTGATTGGCTAAATCTTCTGGAGGAGGCTATATTAAAGTTATATGTCCTGCATTTTCTTGGGATGATTGTTAGATGAAAAGGACTGACGTGTGACAGTTTAGCCAGGCCATGTTATAGGAAGAGCAAGGCCTCCCTGTCATATGACAGCTCGGTTGGCGAGATCAATCACATTACCATAGTAGAGAGGAAACTGAATGCCATTTCTTCAGCTGAAGCGCATGCAGCTATTGTGCCACGGTCGGCACATTCAAGATCGGTGGAGTGGCTTCGAGAAAGCAGAAGCATATGGTCTGTTGAAGCATTTTGACTCCTAGTAATTTATCTTAACCAACCAAAGGTTGACAGGTGATTGCATTGGTTCTTCAACCGCATAGCTGAGATCGGAGGAGAATGAAGAAAGGTTCTTAGAATTCCTGGTTGTTTTTGTTAATTTTGGTAACATTCTGTTGGGTTCGACCCACTATCTGGTTTAAATTCACTTTATAATTAGGGTTTCTCTTACGCTATATTTTAGGGTTTTCAGTGTGTGAGAGAAAATTGAGAATCGCTGAAAAAGAGTGAGAACAGATAGTCAACTGTCTCTGCCCCTCTTGTACTGACTTTTTTACTATAGTGGATTTCGCTTCCCCTCTACCCATGTTTTTCCTGTAAAGGATTTTTCATGCATATTTGTGTATTCTTATTTCTTCTCTGTTGCCTATTTGTCTTTTAGACCCATTTTCGTAACAGTTTTTATAAGCGAACACTTGCCGTGGAAGATGTTTACTATGGTTCACAGCAACTTCCAACTGGCTGGTTTAATTCCAGGAATAAGGCTGAGAGCCTCAGGCTGAATGGTTCCCAGTAAGTGGTCCCCTCAGGGCTTGCAGTTAGGTCACCCTCATCCAGAACCAGAAGCTTCTTGATCCCGGATGCATCCTTTGCCAGGTAACGCCTCACCTTCACTATCATGATCGGGGATACGACCTCGCAGAGCCTGGAGATCGAGTAGGTCGCTGCAGGGATATGACTCTGCAGAGCCGGGAGATCGAGGAATGTCACGTTGAGGAGGGTCTTGCCAGATCCATTGCCCATTTTCCTTTTCACAGATGGAGAAGTTCTTACATTGACAGGGACGCAGACTCTTGCCAAAAGGGGCTAGTACACTAGGACACTGAGAGGAGGGCACCTCAGCTTCTGAATAAGCTGCCGATCATGGTATACTATGGGTTTCGGCAACTTATCATCTGCCACAGCCTTCGCCTCAGGATTTGCTGGCACAAAGGGACCTTCCTGCAGTCTCTTTCTATTCAATCAAAAATTTAAAAAGGTTCTGCTCATTCACTTGTCTTGTTTTGGTTGGTATTCATCTCTGACAGAATCCGTATTCCTAAGTCAGTCCATATACATATGGAACTGGAAGATCCATACATGTCACAAACTTTGCAAAGTTCCCCTACCCAAAAAAAAAAAAACTTTGCAAAGTTCCATGAATGGAATATCTGCGATTCTGTCCTGGAGAACAATCTCAGGTGTGTAACTGCCGAAAGCTTTTCAAAGAGTTACTGCCTTCATCTGGAAAAATGTGGCGATACGAGCACCTGGACTACGCAGATTCCTGGATGAAGAAGTACTGCAGGATTCCAACAATGGGAGAGGCGAGCTTTGGGAAGAGGAGCCCAAGTACTCTAGTAACCTCAAAATCGAAGAGATCAAAGGTGTGCTTCTCCCTCCGGATAGATGAGCATTTCTCCACAGATGGGAAGAAGAAAAGCCGGTCCTTCTATGCCAATTCTCTTCTGAGTTTAAGATTTTGGTATTGTAATTAAGAACAAGGACGAACGACAAGGGCAACCTTAAGAATGGATGAAACTACAATCAAAGGGTATTTGAGCATTAGAATCTTGACATTATAGGAAGTTAAACTGTAGGAGGCCTTTTGCTCTATATTCAACGAGATCTGTGATAATCACCCCTCTTTATCAGCTTGAATAAAATTTTCCATGGCAGCATGTGAACAAATTCCTCTTTCTCGTTCATTCTACATACACTCGTACAGGGTAGTTAACTCGAGCCCTCTGTGCTAGTCAATCCACCTTTTAACTGAAATGATTTTCGTAGGATTCCTTAGAAAGTATGACGTGGACATAAGTGCTTCTGATGTCTGTGGTAATGGTTGCCCTTATAAAGTCACTTGCTAGATTTCGGGTAATGATCGGAATCACCTTCCAGGTTCCAAAAACTCTCTGAATTATAAATTAACTTCCTGAATTTGCAAATCTAGCAACTTTCTGCTAAAGTTTCCAGAACTGAATTGTTTCGCAAATTACTGATACCGGTCCAAATTGCTAATGGAGCTAGATCACATGGCCAGTATAACTTCAAGTTACTGGTGGTATGGCCTGCTAGATGGAATAAGACCAAACTGGTTGATTGCACAGTTTTTAAAACTAAACCAGGCAGGTCTATCTGAGCTGGTTCGACCAGGACCAGGCACCTACCCGGTCAAAATCTGCCCGATTTTAATTTCGACAGAAGAGGAAGTATGGAATGGTTGAACGACAGCAAACTCCAACAGAAGAAAATTTCCCAGCGATTACCATATTACAAGGCTAAAGAGTTAGGTGAGGGAGATATCCACTGGCTTCATCAGTTTTCCATTTTCCAAGACAGCTGATGAATATAATTTCACCATTAGATCAAGACACAGAGATGCGAAAATTGCCCATTTTAGTCACATGACCGTTTCATAACTCGGCAAGTATCAGGGCCAAGAGGGCTGGCACTGGAATCTCGTGGCGACTTTTGTTGTGCCGAAATGTGAATGAATACCTCCGAGTTCGCAGCTACCGTGAATTAAGCCCTTCCTCTATTCTCCCTGATCTTCCTTACCGTTGGAACGTCCGGTCAATGGCAATGTATCGGCGGCTTGTTTCATAGCGCACCCACCGGTAAGATAAAACTTGTACGGTGGCCCGGAAATCCATCGCCAAGAAAAACTGTCGGTCTCACTCATCCCATCTCATCTCTAAGCACAGCTTCCCAGAAGGATTACTAGAAAAGAGACTTTTTCCCAGAAGAAACTAGAATAATTATACAGATGATTATACTTTTGTCACATGATATCGGGAAGTTTAATAATTGTCATTGTCCGGATTCAAGTTTTATACGTGAAGCCCAGTGCGTTAAATATTATAGTAGGTCTATGAGAGACAGTGCATGTGTTCGTCTAAACGTTTAAACTGATTGTAATAACGTGACGCATGGAAGCGGAGTTGGACGCAATTAAGGACTACATCAGACATAAGAGACAAGACCAATGTTGATCCATAAATTTAAAGTTATAAATGGTGGTACATGCCACTCATATTTTCATGATTTCTTTATATTTTTTGGGATAAGATTAATCTTCGTTAACACTTAAGGAGGAAAATTATCGAACTTCTCACGGATCAATCCATACTTGCATAGAATATGTTTTAGATTTCGAATACTATACCAAGTCGGTTGTAGTACTGAGTTCTCTTTGAATTAACTTCTTATCCAGTACTTGACACGGTATCAGAGTTACGTAATCCAGGCTTATATGTTCCGATGAATTGCAAGGTGATGTCCTCTAAGCCCAAGGTTGACCCGTCCGGTCCCAGGAATTTGACCCCCGACCCTAACTAATTTTTCTCGCGAGACAACAACCGTAGACTTATAATTAATTCGCCACCCAACTTTCCACCAGGATCTGCCCTTCTTCCCTACCTAACCAATCAAAGCAAGAAAAAAGATTCAGATTCGCTAATTCCAATATAGCTCGGAAAAATCCAATTCTAATTCACGCACATCATCTAATGAATGTTCCAGTATATATGCCACTCATGTGTCACCGCTCTTCCATACGTTCTAGGCCCGAAAGACATACCGACCACCAACGAGTTACTCTACAACCATGGCCAGCATCCCCGTACGTGCAAGAATCTCTCAGGATGATTTCTCCTTTCGAGTTCTTGGGTATTGCCAGGCGAGTCACTTTGCTGATCTTTTTTTTTCCCTCTCTCTTTTCGATGTTTCAGTTCACCGTGTCCGACCTTCAAACGAGCAGCAGAGGGGTGAGGAGTAGCCCGACCCTGCTGTGCACACCGCTGATGGGGACGACGGTGGACCAGATGCTGATTGACATGAGAAAGGCTAAGGAGATCGGTGCGGATCTCGTCGAGATCCGCTTGGACTGCCTGAGGGACTTCAACCCTCAGCAGGACCTTAACATCCTCATCAAGCAGTCCCCTCTGCCCACTCTTGTCACTTACAGGTACTAAACAATAAGTAATAAATCATATTTTGAGTAAATGGTTACGGCAACTTTAAATTCTATTATAATATTGGAACGTAAGTTTGTATCACCGTTCATGCAGTAGCTCAATAAGCATAAGACAGTAACTTTTGAGAGTAAACAATTATAACGACTTCAAATTCTATTACCCTAAACATCCTATTCTGATGAACGTTTCAGACCTGTCCGGGAAGGTGGCCAGTACGAAGGAGATGAAAACAAGCGACAGGATGCACTCCGCTTGGCAATGCAGCTCGGAGCTAACTACGTGGATGTCGAGCTTGAGGTATCGAGGAATCTTCAGGACATCTTAAAACACAGACAAGCTTTGAAAAGTGAATAAGCCATCTCACTTGTTCTTAATTTTGGCAGGTTGCCCATGACTTCAACAACTCTATTCAGGGAAAGAAGCCTGACAACTTCAAGGTCATCGTGTCCTCGCACAACTTCCATAACACCCCATCAGCCGAGGCCATCGGGAATCTTGTGGCAAGAATCCAAGCCACCGGCGCCGACATTGCAAAAATCGCCACCACAGCATTGGATATCACTGATTGCGCACGTATTTTCCAGATAACCGTCCACTCTGAGGTAACAATACTTCATGTCTATGAAGCCACAAGGGGGGGAAAATGGAGAACCTGAAAACTTCTTCTGGCAGTTTTTGGGAACTGACCTTTTTCCAATGGCTCCATGTAGATTCCGACTATCGGGATTGTTATGGGCGAGAGAGGCCTGATCTCTAGGATTCTTAGCCCCAAATTCGGAGGGTACCTTACATACGGTGCACTCGAGGCTGGTGCAATATCTGCTCCCGGTCAACCGACCGCAAAGGACTTGTTGGAGCTGTACAACTTCAGACTCATTAGACCCGATACCAAGGTGTACGGGATCATCGGGAAGCCAGTGGGACACAGCAAGAGCCCTCTTCTGTTCAATGCAGCATTCAGGTCCGTCGGTCTCAATGCTGTCTATCTGCATTTTCTTGTGGACGATGTCGAGAAGTTCTTCAAGACCTACTCGGCCGTGGACTTTGCCTCAGGATGCAGGTGTGTACATGGGTTACCTCTTCTAATCATCTGTCCCAGATATCGAATTTCAGTTCGGAGGTTTAGCTGATGGATTGCACAAATTAATGCAGTTGCACTATCCCGCACAAGGAGGTCGCGCTTAAATGCATGGACGAGATCGACCACATCGCCAAGGTATAATCTCTTAATTACCATATGGATCTTATTTGATTCTTCACCAAACACAGAACTAGTTCCATGATCAGTTCATGATATTGTTAACTTGATGCCAGAAAATCGGGGCCATCAATAACATTGTAAGAAGGCCAGATGGGACATTGACTGCATTCAATACCGATTACATCGGTGCCATAACTGCTATCGAGGATGGCCTGAGAGGTCGGTGATAATCTAGTTAGAGGAGATTGCAGATGCAACATTTATTCAATAATCAGAACTATGATTGTTACTGTTCTCTTTCAATGCCACTGACTTGGAAATTCTGGCCTGCGTGAATAGAATTGAATGGTGCAACTCCGGCGACTGTCTCTCCCTTAGCCGGGAAACTGTTTGTTGTCCTTGGTGCCGGTGGGGCTGGCAAATCGCTAGCTTATGGAGCTGCGCAGAAGGGAGCACGAGTTGTTGTTGCCAACCGTACATTCGGTATATAGTACACAGAGTGCTTTGGCACACTTTTTTCACTCGGATTATAGTGCTTGTTTTCTCAAGAATCATCAAATGCAGAAAGAGCAAAGGAATTGGCGGAAAAGGTTGGGGGAAAAGCTTTAACTTTGGAGGAAGTTCAGGACTTCCACCCGGAAGAAGGGATGGTTCTTGCAAACACGACTTCGGTTGGAATGAAACCAAAGATCAATGAAACCCCCCTAGCTAAGGTGCGCTTCAGTCATAAAAGTCAAAATCGACATACTAATTTGGGTGTAGACCAGTCGGTATCTAACACAGAATTCTTATATGTCTTGCAGCATGCTCTGAAACACTACTGCGTTGTATTCGATGCCATTTACACCCCGAAGGACACTCGTCTGCTGAAGGAAGCAAGAGAGACCGGAGCCGTCATTGTTTACGGGACAGAGATGTTGATCCGCCAAGGATTCGAGCAGTACAAGAACTTCACCGGTCTGCCCGGTACGATAAAAACACGGACAGAACACCAGCAATGTTTTTGGTCTTCTAAATTACTGATTTCTGTACTTACTGACCCTTTTCCCCTTCGGTTTCCATTTCAGCTCCGGAAGAACTGTTCAGGCAGCTCATGGAGAAACACGCGTAGAATGGATTAGATTAGCAGCCAGTTTGCTGTTGCAGCTGAAGGAAAGTGTTCGAAATTGAAAAGCCATGAACTGTATATCTCCACGGGATCTAAGAGGGATTCAATTTTTGCAACATGGGACACAATCTGTTTCGATTATTGCATTGTATCGAAAACTTCATAATCATGGTTTAATGAAGAATTATGTTTCAGACTCCTGCAGTTCCGTTCAAAGGCAATGAGAATTCTATAAGACTAGTCTAAATAAATAAAGGGCCTCTCAGTTCTGCTCGTTATCTGGGATTGCACATCCGGTTTTCGTTCTTGCTCTCGAGCCCTGAAGCTGTGGAAACCTTGACACGAACAAGAACCTCGGCGACAAGTACTTATCCTTCGTTAGACTCGGACGGGCTCCATAAGTTTCCAAGGACAGAACACCTCGTATTAATGCGAGCTCACTGCATCCCAGAATCGTTTTCCCGATAGAGTTAACCTTAGGCATGAAACTGGAAAGCTTGATGAATTAGATTAGGTGGTGTTATGCTCTATGGTGAAGCCCTTTGCCTTTACGGAATAGCGCCAGTTACGGTTAGCTGGAGATGTGCGGTAGTACCATGGAAACCTAACCTCTTGTTTATCTACCGTAGCATGAGCTATATCCCCATTTCTCCATTCAACTCAACAGCCGTCCATTTCTAAAATCCGAAAGCCAGCTACCTTTCTCGGCTCATCAACTTCTGAGAAAACCCAAGTTGCTGAATTGAGTGGACGTCGAATCCCATGGTGAAATTCCAAACTACTCGATCCAGTGACACGTCTAATGAGTTGGATTTCCTTAGCATACACTTGCAGATCCTTTAGGTCGGATTTCCTGTTGGAAGAAAAGGGTGGTGTGAGGAAAGGAAGGAAGGATCAGAAATGTTGGTGTTGCCAGTGTCAATGTTAGATGTTTTTCTATTTGAAGAAAAAGGAAATGGCTGAAAATCGGAGGCTAGTCCAAGCCGACAGCACGTGCATAGGTTTTATTTATGAGTATTTCACCATATTGTAAATTCGATTACTCTACTACTCACACAACTACTTTTTTCTTTTTAATATGTAAAGAAAAGTATCCGTGGTCAGGACCCAATTACCTATCAATTTTAAGTTCAAAGTTAACATATCAGATACTACTAATTAAACAGAACATAAGGTCTGCTTGTGCTTGTGAGCCAGGCTACAGCTCGTAAAGAAAATTTGGGTTTAGAAAGTTTGGTCTCCAGGAGAACAGTTGTACCTTTCCTTCCTCTTCCGACAAAAAGTCAAAACTTGGGTTGTTCCATCTCAGACATATTTTGCCTTGGGATTCGGACCGATGTCAGAGTATCAATCTATTTATGTAATAATGAAGATAATGGCAGAAATAAGAGAAAGAAGATCATACACTCATATATGTGGTTCCGGATAATTAAGTATATATTTCACAAGTTAAGGAGGCTTAATCAGAGATTTTCACTATATCAAGATTGAGTACAACCTTTCACCACTCTCATAATCAATCATAGGACCCTGATCCCCTATTTATATTCATATAAGCAAATCACAAAAAATTGAAAAATATATTTAAATATCTATCGTATTTGATTTGAGGAAATCCTACTAAAAAAATAATAAATATTTTCCAAAATCCTAATAATTTAGAATAATAAAATTTATGAATTTTCTCCTCATTTTTTGAGTCAATGTCCCAATAAATATGAGTCACATCTCAACATTTTGAAATCCCACATTTCCATAAAATCGGGATAAATAATATTGTAACATCATTTTTATTAGGGGAACACCATGCATTGATGGGTGGTGAGGATTCTTTCTCGAGGCCATGTTTTATGACCGTTTCGCCTCATCTACTACTCGTCCTCGACACAAGTGCCAATTTTAACTAAAATTCGCCGCTTAGAAAAGAATATAAAGAAAAGGAAGGGAAAGAGAAGCCATGGTCTGATCAGCTGTGGGTCAAGGATTTCACATCCTACGATCTTTTACCGCTGGAACGCATCCTCTTCAGCTTAAGTAAACAAGCACGAGACCAGGGAAAGTCAAAGGAAAAAAAAACAGGTGAGGATCTGTGCCTGAAGAGGGTTAACTTGGTAAACTCGAAATCAATCCACCAACTGGAAATGAATCAATTTTTTACCCAAGAAATAATATTTATTATTTATCCATTTTTTATCTGCATTAATGGCACCCTGAAGTTCAAAAATCTCTTACTAATATAGAGCAAGCCAGATCGACCTATTGAATACGAAACATTTAATTAAGGAGACCATATATCAAACCACTTGGATCAAGTAATGTTCGCTATTTATACGCATTTTACACGTTATGCAATAGTGCATTTTAATATAAAATTTATATCGCGAGTCACGACGTTAATTTGTAAAATTTATTATAGTATGAAATATACGAACAAAAATCTTACTTTTTTTGGCTAATTAAAAAAATTTATGTGGAAAAACATATGAAATTGCTATATTATAATAAATTTTACAATAATTTACACCAATTTTATGCTTAGTTTCAAAAATAACACTAACACATTTCTACGTATAATTCAATAAAAATTTACCAAAATTTCCCGTAGAATTTTAACATTTGCTGTAATTTTACAGTAGCCGCCCGATTGTTGGTCTAGCTGCTGCCTAAATTTTCATTCTAGTGAGACGCTTCCCTCAGGAGGACTTTGACGTTCAACTAAGCAGTCCCTTTGACTCTCTGCTACCTTACTCCCGAGGAATTGCCGATTGGTTGGTGCAGTGGTTAGCTGCCCCTCCAAATACTCGCCAATAATTCTCGCAGTCCTTCACTCTACCAAATTATTCGCAGCAGCCGAATGACAAGTAGAATACCCAAGAAATATAAATAGAAATTGCTGTTTTTTTTTTAAATCAGTATAATTGTTGTTGTAATGCATATTGAAAACTTCCTACAGCTGGGTGTTGTTAAACATTCAAATTCAAGTACGTCCATTACAGAGACCAGACGTTAGACATCAATGTCTCATTTTCATGTCTCTTTAAATAAAATTACTGGAAAGAATTCTTCATGTATGATTTTAGTATGTATCGACTTCTTAACAGATGTAGAGTAATATTTAATTCTTCTAATATGTTCGTGATCAAATACAAAAATTTAAATATTACATAATATATTATTATCTTCCTTTTTATTCAAGGAAAAAAAATTACGCCAAATTTTATTACAAAAACAGTGGTAATATATTATATATGGTGTTGTAGAATCCAATTTTTTTACCGCTGAACCAAAAACGTTTATCCTCTCGTTTGCATGTCACGAGTCATCCGTCGAAATTCACCGTGAGTCAAAGCTTTTTTTTTTCTTTGATTTCCCACCTAGTGTCTGATAGCCGAAGGCTGGCCGACTAATCCAGATTTGGGATAGGGCCGGCAGTTTTTCGGGGACTCCCTCCCCAACACCTCTGCTTAAAGCGGCACAATCTCTTCTGCTTGCGCCAAAGTTTGTTCACATTGTTGGTGAGTCAAAGCTTTTTCTTGTACTCCGGGAGATCAATTAGATGCCATCTAACGTTCTGATGCTCTTCCTGTTGACAGCTGGACCGCTGCCGGAAGCAGGAGAGGTGAAGGTGAAGACGAAGACACCCGACAGCTTAGTCTACTGCTGTTATATATACAACACCTAACCCACCCACCAAACGCTCTCTCTCTAAAGCAACTAAAACCTCACCCGAAGCCAGTCTCTTCGTTGCCTGTTCTTTGCTCGAGCCCGTCCACGCCTCTCAGCAATGACGATCGGCGGCGTTCCGGTAATCTCACTTTTCCCACCGCTTCAATTTTGGCAAAATTCTATTTCTACCGGCGCCTTTTCAGCTGAATGGGACTGGACTGTGTCGTGGAATCGTGTGCATTTAAGAGCAGATGATGGGGATGTGGTTCTGGCCGGGCATGATGTTTTCATGTTTTGTGAAAAATGGTTCTGATTTTGCCTTTGATCGATCAGGCAGCTTTTATGCAATTTGTATTGATTTTCGATTTAGCCGAGAGAGCTAGGAGGAGGCAGATTACAATGAGTTACCAGTGTCATTGCTGCTAGAAAGCGATCAAGTGAGCAGCTACTTGGAAAAATGAAAAATCAGTTGCTTGACATTTAGAAAATGATGGGGCCTGGGAAATGGGTTTTTTCAAGTGGAAACTTTGGATTCTTTGGAACCAAAAGAGGTTAATGAATAGGGGCATTTCTTGCTCGGGTAACTGAATGGATGCCGATTGTGCCTATTTCATCAGCTTCCAGAATTTTTTTTTTCCTTTAATTTCTTTCATAGAACATTGTCAATGAGATTAACTTTTGTGAATTAGTGAGTTGGTCTGCATGCTGTTGATTTTTGCTTTTGTTGAATTCGATTCTAGTTGGCTACAATGGATCTCCAAGTTGGGAGTGTCGGCAGGAGGAACTCCACGCTGATATGTGCCCCAATAATGGCGGATTCAGTTGGTCAGATGATGAGTCTTGTGAGGAACGCCAAGGACCAAGGTGCTGACTTGGTCGAGCTTCGGTTGGACTTCCTGAAGAGCTTCAGCCCCAGACAAGATCTCGAGACCCTAATCAAGCAAAGCTCCCTGCCCACTCTTGTCACTTTCAGGTAGTCAATCATTAACCCATTCTCTGTCCAAAGCAGTTCAACCGACTATAGTGTGAAGATGGACATAGAGCTATGTTCTTGACCAGATAGTTTTGAATCTTTTACTTTCTAGTTGAGAAACTAAAGGATTACATGCTGTTAGAATCACCATGCTAGAACATTCTCCAATCCATTGGAAGCAGCATGATCGTGCCTTTCTTGAGATAGCTAGATCAATCAAATCCCGCTCGACAGAACTTACTAACTTTACCTTGTTAAATGTGTGTGTGTGTGTTAATGAATCCCCCCATTTTCTTGTACCTTCAGACCAAAATGGGAAGGTGGCCAGTATGAAGGTGATGAAAAAGCTCGACTTGATGCATTGCGTCTAGCCATGGAATTAGGATCTGATTACATCGATGTTGAGCTTAAGGTAGAAAGCCTTCCTTGTTCTCCAAGTCAAGTATAATATCGATGTTTCTCTGTTCATAGTGCTAAATTTGGTCTCCCTCCTTCTGAAGGTAGCCCATGAATTCTTCAACTCTGTACAAGGGAAGAAGCCTGGAAATGTTAAAGTGATTGTTTCTTCTCACAATTTTGAAAACACTCCATCTTCCGAGGAACTGGGAAACCTTGCTGCTGGAATTCAAGCCACAGGCGCTGATATTGTGAAGATTGCTACAACTGCCACAGAAATTACAGACTGCTCACGAATCTTTCAGCTACTTGCGCATTCTCAAGTAAGAAGGAACTGTCATTATTTTCATCCATCTGATTTCCCTTGTATTGTTAATGACTTCCTTTGAGTTGCATTCTAGGTCCCCACAATAGCGATTGCCATGGCTGAGAGAGGTTACATATCAAGGATACTTTCTGGAAAATATGGGGCATTCCTTACCTTTGGGGCGCTTGATGCAGGAGTGGTGTCTGCTCCTGGACAGCCTACCATAAAGGATTTATTGGAACTATATAATTTCCGACAAATTGGGTCTGATACCAAGGTTCATGGTGTCATTGGAAAGCCAATTGGTCACAGCAAAAGTCCTCATTTATATAATGCAGCATTTAAGTCAGTTAACTTCAATGGGATCTACCTCCCTCTCTTGGTTGACAGCGTTGCAAATTTCATAAAAACCTTCTCTTCTCCAGATTTTGTTGGATACAGGTAAAATCTTATCGTTCAGATTTTATGTATTGGTCTTGTGTTTTCATGTTCTGGGTTGTTAAAGAAATCCTTATGCAGTAGATATTGGATTTGAATTATTGCCACAATTGGTCTAGCATGATGAATTGTGGTCCTTGATTTGGATTGCAGTTACACTATTCCTCACAAGGAGGATGGACTTAGATGTTGTGACGAGGTCGACCCAATTGCGCAGGTACTCAGTGTGTTCCTTGCATGGTTCTGATGATCTGTAACAAATGAAGAGAACTTGTCTTGCTATGATCCCTTCATTGTAACACATGTTTGATCAGTAAGAGGTAATATGTTATAGGCTATTGGAGCCATTAGCTGCATGATCAGAAGACCAGATGGAACGTTGATGGGGTACAATGTCGACTATCTTGGGGCAATTGCAGCTATCGAGGAAGCACTTCGAGGTTTGCTAATAGAAATCATAAATAACTTTTACGTAGGTTTCAGCTAGCCAATGTTACTATTTGTTGATTTTGTCCCCTACTTTCAGCTCGAGAAGGTACAAATGGAGCTGTCTCCCCCTTAGCTGGTAAACTGTTTGTTGTAATTGGTGCTGGCGGAGCTGGAAAGGCACTCGCTTATGGTGGCTATGAGAAGGGTGCAAGAGTTGTGGTCGCAAACAGGACATATGGTTCGATAATTTTTCCGCCTGCATACTCTCTCTCCTCTCTCTCTCTAAAATTTGTCAAGCCGAGCATTCCCATGTTCCAGCTCGACTTGCTGGGCTGATCTTAACGTAACATATTGCTTATCTTCGTCAAGTAGCTTCTGAGCTTGAGTACAAATCAAAATCATATCTGGAAACATCAAGCATAGCTTGACATAATTTGCACTGGTGCTTGAGCTCGGGCAAGCTCAAGGTTTAAACTGGGTAATGGAGTTTTAGTAGAAGCTTCATTAGCTCCCAAGTTCCCGAGCTCAGAAAATTTAAGGCAGACTCAGTCATTGGATAGAACCAAGTAGGTTGCCAGTAGCCATTTTAGTCCCCCTAAGCTCTAGTCAGCATTCAGATACTATTGAATAGCGGCTGAGATGATGAGTTCATGCGTTGATTCTTTTGATTGTAGACAAAGCGAAAGAACTGGCCAGCAAAGTCGGAGGAAAAGCCATTACTCTTGAAGAACTTGAGAATTTCCATCCAGAAGATGGGATGATCCTCGCTAATACCACATCTGTCGGGATGAAACCAAACATCGATAGAACACCCTTGGCTAAGGTTTGTCATCTTGTTCCTGAGAGGTTACAATTTTCAGCACAATATGTTGCCTCCAACATGAGATCCAGAATGCTTAAATTGAACCCATTTTGAGCTGATAACTGTCTATTCTCTCTGTCCCTATCAGAAAGCTTTGAGCCACTACTCTCTGGTCTTCGATGCAATCTACACACCAAAATTGACCCGACTCCTGAGAGAAGCTCAAGAGTGTGGGGCCACTCCCGTGTACGGTACCGAGATGTTCATCAACCAAGCCTTCGTACAGTTTGAGAGGTTCACAGGAATGCCAGGTAGGAATGGGATGACCAGCTCCCAAAAGCCAAGCGAATCTTGGATCCTTTCTCTCAAGCTTGACTTTAACGATCTGAAATCCACTGTTTTCTTACTTGCAGCTCCGAAGCAACTGATCAGGGACACGTTGGCGAGAAATACATGAAGACGGTTTCCTTTGGCCGATCCTAAGAAAGCAGCGAGCGTGTTTCTTTCAGACGAATACCGTTTCACATTCCGAGTTGTGCGATCAGCTGTGAGCTTATTCACTAGTAACAATAAATGTTAAAGCCCTTTGCCTAGATCATAAGGTAGTTTGAAGGATCACTGTCTTTAGAGCCTTTCTTTGCTCGCAAGGATTTTGAATTATATCAAGAAAAGATCCATTCCCCCATCTGATCTGCCAAAAAAAGTTAGTTCTGTCAGTCTCTTTCCGCTGGCAGTTCGGTTCAGGGATACCGTTAAATCTACTTTCAATATCGGAAGGCTGACAGTTCCAATGCAAGCATACTCCTGGTTTAATAAAATCGATGCAACATAAGAACCATGAGAAACGGAAGTTAAAAGTTCAATCTATGAACTCGAGAATCAAGATCTTGCTGAAACGATTTTGCGGGTTCGAGCCTCTAGCTCCCATTATCTTCTTGCCCATGTTTCTGATGCTCCTTTCAGGGTTTTACCGGTTCAAGGCAGTTTTCAATGACATCAGCTCTATATTTCAATCCAATTCTGGTGGCTCATGGACTTTCAGGTTCAATTTGAGTATTATATTAGATAATAAATGATTTCGAGATTATATTGAAAATTTTAATCCTAGTATAATTTTACGATGACATATCAATATCGTATTTGGTAGGTGTATAGTAATTTGTTTGAAAAAATTGATAAATATTTATAAAATAATTGTTAAAATTGGTTAACATAATAATTATACGTAATTCCAATGTAAATAATTACATAATTTAGTGATAAAAGTGAATAGGAAACTAAATGAGGGACGAGAACAGAAAGAACCAAAAAGAGAGGACCAAAACTAAACTTGAAAAACGATGGGCGGCATAATAAATAAGGTAACAGAAGCTGCCCTCGGGCTTAATTCTCCATTCTGGTGAGGGTAGGGCTAAACTGTTTGTTGCATAGAGGAGAGGGCGATGGCGGAGAACACTAGCGAATCCCTGTCCCTGCTCGCAGTTCACCGGATTGATCAGTCTCGTTGACTCTTGTGGTCCGAGAGTATCATCACCTATCTTCTTCTCCTTTCACGGCGACTCGATTGTCTCTTCTTCGTCAGGTAACCAATGTCTCCCATCGTGTATAATATATCTATCTGCCTGAAGCATTCACATCTTCCATAGCTATATATTCCGATTTCGTCGAGTTTTTTCGATTTTCTAGCCGATTGCTGGACAATTCGTGAAATTGTTGGAGAAGTGTGTGGTGTTGGATTGTTTGATTGAGGAGATATTGTCGATCGAGTTCTTTCCAGAAACTGGTTGTGTGGAAATATCCCTCTTGGTGTATGGAGCAGATGGACGGGCGTCCTAGGCTTTTCTGGTCTTGCCCTAAGGGAAGAGTTAAATCTCCCTGAATGGACGTTAGCCTGAATCGTTTTCCTTCTCTTGTTGGACTACGTGCTTGTTTTGCATCTTCTTTACACGATTATAATTTTTATAAGTGGATCTGATCTTATTTTGCAAACGTGTATGGAAGCATGGAAGAAAATGAATTTTAAGTTGACGACGGAAGGAATTATTCTATTAAAAGATCACATGTCTGTGTCTGAGTTTGTCTTTCATTTGGAAGTGAATTTGGGGTTGCGACCATTGAAGTCTTCCATTGCAGTTGACAAAAAGAGTGAATAATCTTGTGACCCAGACTGATATGGTCCTCCTTGTTGCCTAGCTAGCTATTCAAACAGCCTTGGGTTGAAGCAGTCTGGATGTCAGGGAACCTGTGTGACCAAGGATACTTGCTAGTTTTTTGAATAAGAGAATAGGTCTAAAATCTAGGTTGCTTTCATTTCCAGGTTTTTTGAGGATATCAAGTTAAAAAAAAAATATCTAGGAATCAGGTTCGGTGAATAATGGGTAGCTTCGGTGAATAATGGGTAGCTAGGATTAGAAATTGGAATAAACTTTCTCTCTTCAGGCTCAGATGCTCGTAGTATAATCATTCTGTTGCCATGGACATGTCACAGTTGCTTTGGTCTGTGGTGTGAGATATGAATTGAATTGAGTATTTATTTTTGAGGATGATGAAGATAATGTGTTTAAGCTTACCATTTAATGATGGAGTGCTCACTGTTTCAGAATGCGACTTCATAATTGCTAATTGTTAGTCCTGATGCAATATCAGGGATCTGCTGAGCACTTAGTTCCTTCATGTTTATTGTGTAATCCTAGATGGTCTGCAAATTTATCTCAAGTGTCTGTACTGATAAATGGTAGACTGGTTCATTGTTGAGAATTTATTTGACCAGTTGAATATGAAGTCCCAAGTAGATGAGATAAATGATTATACTTGTAGCATAATCATTCGGTCGCCACGGTCATGTTGCAGTTGCTTTGGTTTGTGGCATGAGATAAGAATTGAGTTAGTTATTTCATGAAGATGATGAAGATAACATGTTTAAGCTGACCATTTAATGATGGAGTGCTCACTGTTTCAGAATGCGACTTCATAATTTCTAATTGTTAGTCTGACCGTGATGCAATATCTGGGATCTGCTGGGCAGCTGGTTCCTTAGTGTTAATTGTGCAATCCTACATAGTCTGCAAATTATCTCAGTGTCTGTGCTGATAAACAGTAGACTGGTTAATTGTGAGTAATTTATCTTACCAGTTGAATATGAAAGCCCAAGTAGATGAGATGAATGATTATACTTGTTGCCATGGTCATGTTGCAGTTGCTTTGGTTTGTGGCATGAGATATGAATTGAGTATTTATTATTAGGATGATGAAGATAACGTGTTTAAGCTGACAGTTTAATGATGAAGTGCTCACTGTTTCAGAATGCGACTTCATAATTTCTAATTGTCAGTCTAACCGTGATGCAATATCTGGGATCTTCTTGACAGTGGGTTCCTTTGTGTTAATTGGTAATCCTATACAGTTTGCAAATTTATCTCAGTGTCTGTACTGATAAATGGTAGACAGGTTCATTGTTGAGTAATTTATTTGACCAGTTGAATATGAAAGCCCAAGAACATGAGATAATGTGGTTCCTTTGGTTTGTGGAATGAGATATGAATTGAGTATTTATTTTATCAGGATTATGGATAACATGTTTAAGCTAACCATTTAATGATGGAGTGCTCACCGTTTCAGAATGCAACTTCATAATTGCTAATTGTTAGTCTGATCATGATGCAATATCTGGGATCTGCTGGGCAGTTGGTTCCTTCGTGTTAAGTGTAATCCTATATAGTCTGCAAATTTATCTGTGTCTGTACTGATAAATGGTAGGCTGGTTCATTGTTGAGTAATTTATTTGACCAGTTGAACACGAAAGCCCAAGTAGATGAGATTGTGGGATGGTTCATTCTCACAAAAATGCGTGTGCTTTAAAGTCACTGGAAACTGCAATTGCAACTCTTTCGGCTCTTCACTCAAATATACTAATATGTTTGCCAACAGCCTGGCGCTTGACCTGGGAAACATCAACTTTTCAAATATTTATGTAATCAATTTTATGCCTGATATAAAATTTGCATACACAGTTGGCTGGTTTGAAAATAGGTTGCTTGCATAAGCAATGGAGGACGAAAATAAGAAAGGAGCTGAAACAGCTTGCAAGGCATTCACTGAGCCACAGGCTGTGGATCAAGAGGTCAATAAAGAAGCTGAAACACCTGTAGATCCCCCTGCTGAGTTGGAGACTAAAGAGCATACTGAAACGCTTGGGGCATACAATAAGCTGTTGGCTGAGGAGCAAGAGAGTAAGAAAGAAGCTGAAACATCAGCAGAGGCCTCCTCTAAGTTGCAGACAGTGGAGCAGGAGACTAAGGATGAAGCTGAAACACCTGTAGATCGCCCTGTAGAGTTGGAGACCAAAAAGCAAGCTGAAATGCTTGGGGCATCCATTAAGCTGTTGGCTGAGGAGCAGGAGGGTGAGAAAGAAGCTGAAACACCAGCAGAGGCTGCCTCTAAGTTGCAGACAGTGGAGCAAAAGGCACAGGATGAAGCTGAAAATCCAGCAAAGTCAATTCAGTCTCAACCTCCAGAAACGACTGCTGCAAATTCACTAAGGAAGATGGTAAAAAAGTCTGCTGCAAAGAGCTTGGTTAATATCAGAAAAGGGAAAGATATTCTGAAGGTTCAGAAGAAAATAGTGAAGAACAAAGGAGTGTCGCAGGTTATCAGTGAAGGTAGCAGGAATGAAGAGACTAAGAGTTCAAAAGAAGAGTTTGTGGAGCAAGAGAACAAAAGGGAAACTGAAACACCTGTGGAAATCTTTACTAAATTTCAGGCTTCTGAGCAAGAGACTGGGAATGAAGCTGAAATGCAGGCAGAGACTTCTGTTCATGCTAAAGCTAAAGCTTCTCAAAGCAGAACTCCAGATTCAATTAAAGTCAGAGCCATGTTAATGAAGAAAGCTTCGCCAAAGACCTCAGATGGGAAAGCTGCTCCTAATAGAGTTCCCAGGAAAATAGTAAAGAAGAATAAAGGTGTGCCACCGGTTCTTAATGAACGAAGTGGGAATTCAGAAGCAACTGCTGGAGAGCCAGCCTCTCCCCATGACAATGCACGAATGGTAACTGTGACTGATGGAAAGAACACTGCAAGGAATAAGATAAGAGATACTAGTCACAGTGAAGACAAGAATGGGAAGGAACCTGCTTCGGGAGGCAATGACAGCGGAAAGATGCAAAGCAAACAGGGAAAAATTGGGAAGTTTGAAGGGAGAGAGGAGAAGCACAAGAATGGCCAAAATCACAGCTTGAATGAGAAGGTGGAAAATCCAAAGAAGAAAGAGAAGGTTGGCAATGTGGGAGTGGACCGAGGGAAAAAGGTTGCAGAGAAGAAAGAAAAAACTGGGGGCTTGATCTTCTTGTGCAGCTCAAAGACCAAGCCAGATTGTATAAAATATCGTGTCATGGGTGTTCCTGAGAGGCAAAAAGATATGGTTTTCGGAGTAAAACCTGGTCTAAAGCTTTTCTTATATGACTATGATCTCAAGCTTATGTATGGGATCTATAAGGCATCCTCTGCTGGAGGCAAGAAACTTGAGCCCCGAGCTTTTGGAGGTGCCTTTCCGTATCAGGTCATTCTTCCGCTTCATTCTTCTATAGCCATTACCATTTATAAGTCAAAATCTGCTGCCTGATCAGATGTCAAATATCAGGTGCGGTTTAAAGTTCAAGTCGATTGTTTCCCTCTTCCTGATAGCATTTTTAAGAAGGCGATGGCGGAGAACTTCATCACAAAACACAAGTTCAAAACAGAACTCACTGTTAAACAGGTTAGAAACACTTCCCGTTTTCAATTGCTGACCATTGATTGACTTTCCACTATCAGCTTCTGGCAAGGATGAAAAGTCATTCCATTCCTCACAGGTCAGAAGGCTCACGGAACTTTTCCGACCAGTAGAGATCCGCCCTGTCCAACCACAATTAAATAGCTTGCCCACCATCTCTTCAAGAAAGGAGAGGCGCAGAGATAGGGTTGCCCGTTTAAGTGTGAGAAAATCTCGGCATCACCCAGAAGGGGAAACATTTCAAAATGATACATGTGCAGGTAGGGATGAGAGGAGATTTCCTCCACATGTGCATGAAAGAGATCAGCTTGTTTCACATCGAGAGGTTAGAGAAGATCCTCCTCGAGAAATGTTCCTGACAGAGAACGAGTACCGAGCATATGGTCTTCGAGGTGAGAGAAGGAAATCAGATCTCTCCAGTCGTGCAGCTTCTTCTTTAGACCCTTGCTGGGAAGATTACGAGAGGAGAAGACAATCTGATGTAGTGAACCAGGATGCTATGGCTGCACACAGGGACCATCTCCGTGTAGGTCCCAGTTTCTCAGATTATCAACGATATAAGACGTATTCCTTCAATTCGAGAAGGAATGATCCTATTGCTGATAGGTATCCGGATTATCTGAGAAGACGGAATGTCTCATCTCCCGAGGCTTATTGGACTGAGCCCGACCGGGATATCCGCAGGAGAGAAATTGATCCAATTGATAGGATATATTTACATTCACGACATGCAGAATATGATCTGAGAGGCTATCGGGTCATGGAGCCTGATTCCTCCATCCTGCCCGTATCATCCCGCTACTCTTTTGCAGGTCCAAGGTGACTCGCTAAGAGGGAGGTCTTTCCTTTTGAGGCATTTTAGCAGGATATTATGGTCCAATGGGCTGGATCCCCGGGTCTCCTTTTCAATCTTCTTAAAGCTCGGTGGAGAAAGGTGTGCGTATCCTCATTGAACGGGAGACAAAGCTGCACAATGCGACTTCTCCGTGGCGTCGACGCAAGTGCCAGCTTTTTGCTGGGATTGGACTTGGTAAGTTATGTCCTGTTTCCAACCGATGGGCAATGTTACTGATTATGGTACATTGTTCGGTGAGAATATTACTGTTATATTCCCAACCCTTCCTTTTTTTATCGGAAGCATGACAGGGTTTCTATCCCAAAATCCGTGAAGACCAGCTGCGGTGTCTCTCCAGACGAGAGGAAGCACCTCCCTGCTTCAGTACAAACCGACTGGATATTGAAATTTGGGCCTTATCCGCCTTGATCAGTCTAGATCAAGAATTGGCTGGGGCCCTGCAACTGAACTTAGGCTGGGCTCGATAAGCCTGAAAGGGCAATCATTGTAAAGGTTGGGCTTAATCCGCCTTGATCGCCCAGTTCGAGAATTGACCTAGGCTAGAAGTGACTAGGCAACTGAGCTTAGGCTGAGCCCAATTTGCTGGGATGACGCCTATGGGCCGGCGACGTGGCCCAATGGTACCACTCCGCCGGCGATGTGGGCCACTCGGACGATGACGTGGCACGGGCACGCCAGTGGGCCAATGACGTGGATCGGGCCAGCCAGTTGGCAGGTGAAGTGGCCCAATCCCGCCACTTGGACTCTGACGTGGGCCCGGCACGCGAGTGGGACTCTGACGTGGACCAGGCCCGCCACTGGCCTGATATGCCTCAGAGACCCATTTGGTCATTTTAGCAACTGAGTTGGGCCTAATCGGCCTTGGTCCAGCTAGAGAATTCACCTGGGCAAGGCGTCACTATGCAGGTGAATTTACTGTGGGCCCGATAAATGTTAGGGCCTGCTTAGAAACCGAGTTAGGCCCAATCAGCCTTGATCGGCCGACATCAAGAATTGACATGTGCTGGGCAATGACTATGCATCTGAACTTATGCTGGGCCCGATAAACCTCGTACGCCCATCGTTATCACCCTAGGCCCCATTTCATGGCCGAGGCTTCAGCTCCCTCGGTAGGTAGTAGCCACCTACTTCGGCGATAGCCCCAATCTGAAAACATCAGCAGTTTATCCAATATTACATTTTTTTTGCCCATAAAATAAAAAGTTAAGAAGACGGACATAAACACCAAATATTACAGAAGCCCGTCCCCGGGAAGAATTAATGGTGCCTCCACTTATCTGAATTCCCTGCAAGCAGAGAAACCAAACCCATCGTGTCAGGAAAAGCTACCATCAATAGGCGATGTACATAAGTGAAGAAGCATCTGCTGCTTTCCTGACCAAAATATTCAAGAAATTCGAGTAAAAGGAAAATTCAGTCTCGCAGATGCATTGCCGCCCCTGATATGAGAACCAAACTTTCCAGTTCAAGGAATCTCTGGGAGATCACTCCTGTCACTGGTCTCGGTCCGTGGTCTACTCCTCACACCCTAGCTGCCTCTGCCTCTGCCTCTTCCTCGTTCCTCCGCTTGTTTCCATCTTGTGCGGAGGTTTTTCCCTTGTTGTACCCCATCTGCAATCCCCTTCCATTGGTCTCTCTCGTTCTTCCTAGATTCCTTACAGGGTGGTTTCCCACTCCCACCCTTGGATTTACCTAATTCAATGTCGGCTACCTAAGGGGTGTTCTTGGCTGTGCCAGATTCACAACTAGCTTGCAGATTAGTTGATGAAACTTCATAAGATTTAAAAACTTCCAATTCGAACATGTTCTCTCTTTAGTACCACCCCAACTGCAACTAATTAGAGAAATTTTCTATTTACGTTTCATGGTGGACAGCTCTACTAGCCACACCAGAATAAAGTTTCACAATTGGCCAAAAAAACTCAGAAGTGACTTCAATATATACCTGATAATAAAAGAAGAGGAACAAGATTTTACCTTGGGGTGACTGCTTTCGACTGAAGATCCACTGACTTGTTAGAGAAAGGTGAATTCACCATCCTTGCATACGTGTATATATTGTGCCATTGGCGGATTGTAAAGGTGAGCCAACACCTTGCTTATTTCATCGATTCCAGATTTCTCTGCAATCAAATGCCTTCCACATGGGCTGGTTCGGAGGAAGCAGCACCTGAAACGTCTTGCAGCTGCTGCACATACAAGCTCTCAATTTTAATCATACAACTATGTTGAACTAACAGAACTAAATTAAAAACTATGAATATCTAACATAAAATTTATTACTAAGTATCAATTAAACCTATAAAAAATGTTGAAATAACAATACATTCTTATTCTCGAAGATTAAGAATCAAGTCTTCTTAATAGGGAAAAAAAAAAAGGAGGGTATCTAATTATTATCAATATGATAAGGTAATAAAAATGACCAAGTCCAACGGGTACCCAAAACCTATCATATAATATGGGGTTTGAGTAAGGTCCAGCTAGATCGAAAACTTAGGAAAAGTCTTATACTAAGGTACAGGCTGTAGGAAAATTCAAGTTACCAAGAAAAGCGTCAACCTTGACTTCAGTTCATGGATATTGAAGATTTTCTCAAATATATAAGAAAATACAAAACTTCATGATTTCTTAACAAGCATCAACCGTAGCTTCTTACACCTAAAGACACTCTTGACAGACTTGCGCACCATGGAAAGATCATAAAAAGTTTCAAATAAATGCAAGCCATCTTACAAAAGTATTGCAGTCAGAATCAACCCTTAAAAACTACTACAGAAAAACATCTTTAACCTGCTTTTATATTATATTCATGAGATATCAACCTGCAAGTTGACAAAATGAAAGCCTCAACAATCATTGTCAGAAAAGAGACTAGTCTATGAAGCCAAATCCTGTTAAGACTTTGCTCTGAGTTCCCTAAGGTGGAGCCTACCCTCCCTCTCTGAGCAACACATCACAATGTCAAAGTACAATCCCACTATGTTGGATAAATTTCCCCCTTTTATAGTATGGACTATGGAGTACTGGCTGAACTTCCTTCCAGACAACAGCCAAAGAACTTCCCAAAATACATCAAAGGTATCAGCTTAAGCACTGGAATTTAAATTCAATATAGGCTATCATTAAATCCCTGCTAGTGCAGTATCCACAGACAGACTTCACTAATGTGAAGGACAATCCTTCTTATGATGCTCTTTTTCTGAATAATGGTATTTAGAAAAGACAATGGTAACACTGCATACTGCAATACCATCAGAAATAAAACTGCAGAACAGTCATCATGTAAACTTTGAGCTTAATTGATGATATTACAACTTGTTGAAACAAACTGCAGAACAGCAAGTGCAAGATTTTAGAGATCTTTCTTCCCAAATCTATCCACCATTTTCTTATTTATCAAAAGACAAAACTAAACTACACTTAGAAAGGTAGACAGGTACTATAAAAGAGAATATTACCAATCATTCGCCAGGTTCCAAGCTTCCTCTGTCAAATCTGGATAAGTTCCAAGGGACGCGGCATGCTCAACATGACAGATCAAGCCTGTTTCTTTCAATATATGTATTTCTATTCTACTGAGCTCCATTTTTTTTTCAGATCAGCATATTTCTGAGGGAACAGAAATGCGAAGATTCCATCAAAATGAATTGAATGGAATGTGAATAGAAGCATATAGATCAGTTCCATAACTGTATTAACAAAGAAAAGCTTCCTACATATGAGCTCAAATCTCACTGTTCTATGGGTAAGTTCTCTCCCCTATATTCCATTATGTGAAAAATGATGAGGACTTGCCTCACTTTTCTGGGGCTTTCCTCAATTTTTTACGTGAAGACACAAATTGCAGCAACTTTCTGTCAGGGGCATCACGTAAACAAATTTTCTCTGAAAACGTGAGCCTTCTGCTCTTCCCTGAAATGACTAGAAAAGGGGATAAAATCACAACATGAGTGATTTTATTGCAGAGAAGCCATTAAAGAGGACGTGGCCTGTGGCTATCTCTGCCAGAGGTCTGAATTTCAGACCACAGGAAATGAGCATAACAAATCTGAGTCTAGAAATAAGAGATACTAAGGGGAAAAATATTAAGACGTCAACTAGGTTATATATCAAACGAGGATACAGTTTAAGCAAAATGCCGCTCTCTCCTCTGTGTCCCCGTCTTCAAAGCCCTAAAATGCTGCTCTCTTGGATAAGCCCACAGGCATAGATACGGAGCGTCCTTTCAGTTACTTCATCAATACCGTCCCTTCTTCAACTGATCCTCAATCAGGTAGAAGTTGCCGATTGAAGTATAGATCATTTCTGTCCGGTAAAAAAACATTACATGAAACAAGGAATATGTCTAAGGGGCTACTACAATTTTCCCAGCAGTCTCTTGCTATAGTTAACTGCTGATTGAAGCTACATTTAGAATATTAGAATTGAAGCAGAGATGAAGCAAATTCACAAGAGATCTACGATTGTCGAGTCGTAACCTAACCGAGGAGATAATAGAAGAAAAAGACACAGCAGTTGCCTGTCTAAATTGGGGAGATAGATTTACCAAAACAAATTTCTACCAATTGACGATTAGGAAACGATTACAGATCGATGATCTGAAGTAGTCAGTCCATGAATGAACAGACTGGAAACCCTTCGAACCTTAAACGCTTTAATCCTTAAACGCTTCAATCCCGCAATAACTAAGCAGCAGAGAAGCTTGAGAGTCGGAGCTTGGAGTAGAACACGCAGAGCCTGGAATGGAAAACAGGCAGAGCTCGGAGGAGGGCAACTGATCTGCAGAAGCACAAATCCAGAAGAAGAAGAAGGGGAAGGGAGAAGGAGCGGGCAAATTTGCTTTTCAAAATTTTCTGATGTTGATTTTCGGCAAAAAGGGCCTTCGCCGCAATATAGAGGGAGAAAAGGGACCGGGTCGGGCCTGGACGAGAAATCTTATTGGGCCGGCAAAAATTACCTAAATGGCCCTTTCCACAACGTCGGTTCCGTTCGATTCAGTTGACCGTCACACTCTCTTTTCTCGGCCACCCAACACTGCTATGGCCGTAATCGAGCTGTGCTCCAGGAATATAGATAGAACTCAAGCCAGATCATTAGGGTTTAGTTATCTAGGCCTGGAAGCAAGTCCACTGCCTGCACCTGGATGTGGGAGAATTGAGAATTGAGAATTGATATGAGGAGAAGCGTAGTTGCCTGATGTCAAATTTGCCCGGTAACATGCTTGATGAACTTCGTTTTCACAAGGTTACGCGTGCTTGTTGAGAAGTTATAGATTTGCAGTTAAGGTGAAGTGTGTCCTTCCGCGGCCTTGCTTGATTGTCCCATATGATCAAGAAAATTAAGCTCCACTCAGCATCAGCATCTTCCAACGTCGCTCGATCATCCCATATAACCAAAGAAGTTAAGCTCCACCTGGCATCAGCATCCTCCAACCTCGCGCTGATCCGGTTTTATTGAATTGTAGATTCATGCTTCCCCCAATCACGAGAATCCAAACACCATAACCAAATCGGAAAGGCGGGAAAACTCTCCACATTGCGAAAGGTCACATCAAGCTCCTGCACTGAGGGAAAAAAAAAAAAAAACAAAAACAAACTCGCACTTCTGCTGAACTGAAGCATTCCGAAACCCACCCCAAGGGCGTACAGCTTTCACAGAGATTTCTATCCACACGGACCCATTATCGACAACCCTGTTTGTCTGATCACAGATTTTCCTAGAATTGCCCCCAGAAAGAGTTGGATGGTTCGAGCTGCCTCATGATTCGATGTTTCACTGAGACGGACAGAGAAATCCACACTTCTGTTGATATTTCAAAGCTACTATCAGCCCGACTTTGGTTTTGAATGCCTGAACGATCTTCTCATTGACAGGGGAAAAATGATCTCGCCGATATTGTGAACATATCCTCTATCGTATCTATTGTTCTTCAAACAACTGGCTTTCAAATCTTCATCGGTGGATCCTCGTCGGCACACAGTCTTACATTTTCCTTTTGAAGGTTTTGCTTCAGGTTCGTTCGTTATGGAACCATCACCCGCTCTGAGCGCTGCAGCACTTGCCCTTGCTTCTCTCAGCTTCCTCTGCCAGCCTATGTACTCTTGCCACTTAAAGGTCTGTATATTCAGAAAAGAGACCATGTATTAACTCCCACTATTTCATAGGATCGACTCAGAACACTAGCATTTGTAAATGGCATGGAGAGCTAACTCTATCTTGCAACCTCGAAGTGCTCGTTATCTAGCAAGAAACGTTGCATGCTCCAGGTCATAATAATGAATAATATCATAAATGTAACGTTAGAACGATGGACCTTAAAACACCATATTCCTTAGATATTACTTCACCATTTTCACACATCTATACTGAATATTATCATTTGACTGCCACTACTTAGCCGCTGACTCTTTTTTTCATTTCATTTCATTCCTTTTTTCTATGTTGGGCATAGTGTCAATTGTCTGTCGTCTTCTCTTCTCTATAGGAGTAATACATATACATAAACACAAACACAAGTATAAGTATTTATATCAGCAAATGATTGGGGAATGACCTCATTCGTGGTGATATTGCTTAGACAAAGCTTAGCATGGTAACCAAAGAAACCTGCCAGTAAGAGTGATACTACCCCAAGAAACACGATCAAGAGTATCTGAGTGTTGTAGGATGCCACGAGCCACTGACACAAGAATCATTGAGAGTAAAATGTAATCATAATCCAAGAGAAGAAAAATAAGAATGGCAGCATAAAAGCGATAATCTATCATTAGTCTTGTGAGAAAAGGCTCGTTGTCCCAGCATTCTGCACTCCAACAACCATGGCGTTTAATAATTTTAGCATCTGTCTCTTTCACTTGGCTTGCCACTTCAAACTACATCCATTTGTTTGATCATTTGTTCTCACGTAAATGAAATACAATGCTAAATCATTTTGGCCATATTTTCAGAAGATCATCAAGGAAATTGGAGCTCGAAGACAACATTTCTCCCTGCTTCATATATTTCACTAGTTGATGTAGCCTCCTGTGCATAAACTCGCGAAAATAGCCATTAATTTTGACAAGGTGGCATCATTGATTGTAGTTTTTGTAGCCCAGCTCACTGGCTGACTTACAATATCCCAAATGATTAAAACAAGCTACTCTTTTTCCAAATAATGAAGTCTTTCACTAAACTACATGTTGATTTGATTTATTACTTCCTCCTAATTGACCAAATGAATATGTACCATCCAGAAGTTCAGGAACAGGCTAAAATATTTACAGTCAAAGCATATTCTTTACAAACCTGCACAATAGGTGGAGCTAAACTGCCAAATGAATTTTCTATACCATAATAAACTGCAAAAAGAAAAAGGAAGTGAGAGCCATAATGGGCTGATAATAAATTAAGCTTCTTTTTAATATCTTTGTTGATTTACATTTAATAAGGACGTTTTTACCTGTCAAAATCTGTACAACCTTCATCTCTTTTAACTGTCCAGCAAGCAACAACCCAATGGCAACTACCCCGTAAATGCAAATCAGAAAATGCCTGAAAAGCAGCTAAACAGCACATAATATATGCAAAAAGCGACTTGTAGGTTGCTTTTCATGGATTTCTGACTGCATGAAATTGCTAGAGCTACAACAGTTTATCCACTGGAGTTAACACTCTAGGATTGTTAATAAGTTAAGATGGAGAAAAGATTTAAACATATTATCATCTTTTAAATTGTGAAGACCATTCCATGACCTAGCCTGTGTTATTTATGTTTCAGAAGCAGGGACTTTTTTCCCAAAAAAATAAGAAAAGAAATGCTGAAGTAGAATCCACGGTTCAGGAATAAAGCATAATTAAGATAGCAGATTGATACTTGAAGGCAAGGATCTGCATTTTAAAATATGATAAATTTTACCACATATATCAAATGAAATGCTTATGGAAAATCAAGAGTTTGCCAAATGTGAACTCACCAGAGAAGAAAAGCCAAGAAATAACGCGTGTTCTTTTCCCCTATACAGTTGTTCTACAAGGACGAGAAGCAGAAGGAGACGCATGAAATTCTACATATAAGAGGTACAGAAAAGAGAACGTGGAAAAGAATAGTCTACAGAACTAATATACCATCCATCCACAGTGATGATCAAAGCGAGCAACACATCGATTGCAGATACTGCAATGCTTGGACCTTGCAGGTCTGCACTAAATTGAAAACACCCAGTCACAGTTAATGCATTTCCAATTCCGGGCCTCACCAACTACAAAATTGAAACAAACTCACTTTGGAATATGGCAAGTTGAACATTCCTTCTCTGAATATATGATGTTATCATAAGGGTAAGCAGAAATGTAGCTGTGAACATTTTCTGCATCCACGGTCCCGGGATCAGAAAAGCTAGACAATAAGAAAAGTAGAACACCTACAGCAGCAGCCAACAAGCTTGTGTACCTGGGAGACATCCGATTATTAACAAGAGAAATCATGCAAACATCATTCTAAAGAGAACTCGGTGGAAAAGGAGTCTGGGATTCCTCGAGAACAAACCTATGAACTCCACTTAAGTAGTATCCTGGGATATAGCTAAAGCAGGACTTTGCAATGATGTAATAAGTTACTCCAATTATTGCCAGATATACGATCTGAAATTCAGAGAACCCACAATCAACAAAATGACAACCCAATTGGCGCAGCTCGGATAATCAAGACATAAAATTCTGACATGCAAAGAAGACTACTCTAACAAGCATGCATTGACATATAATAGGACACATGCGCACAAGGAATTTAGTTTTTCACTCAGACCTGCAAGATAGGATTAGGGCGATCGCAACAATATCCTTCCACGGAGAGGACTGCATTGGTGCCTCTGGCCCCGCACACGACACCGACGAAACGACTGCAGCAGACCACAAGGATCCGGTTAGAGAAGTCCGATGAACAAGCCTCGAAGCTCGGAGAAGCAAGAATTGACTGGATGGGGGGAGCTCACAGGAAGTAATCGTAGGCGCCGAAGGTGAGGAAGTCGTGGAAGGAAGCGATGGGAGTGCCCTGGAAGATAGGCCAGTGGCCGCAGAGGAAGGATATGACCACGAACAGGGTTGCCACGCCGTGCAGGACCAGAATCCATTGGATCGCCATGGCTGAGAGCTGAGAGCTGGAGCGGACTCTCTCTCTCTCGAGTTAGAGGACCGAGTCAGAGCACTTCGCTTTGTTATTGGCTTCGGTTAGAAACTGAAATGGCTTGTATTAATATATTCCATTTCTGTTTTCCTTTCTTTTCGAATAGTGTTATTTTCACCCACATCTTATTTTTTAAAATATTTTTTATTTATATATTAACTTAATTCGAGGGAATTAGTATATAATTTCATTTTTGTTGGCCCGTGCAACACCGGGCCCATGCCTTTTTTTTTCGGGTAAGTGACTAGTTCACAAATTAATTTTACGTGAATTTTCAATTCCACCGCGGAATTTTGTTCCTAATTAGAACGGCAATTTTCAATAACAAAGGTTAAAAACGACCATCAAAAGTGTTAAATTGGTAAATTTATTCGTCTTGAAATTATAAATAAATACTAATTTAATATACAGACTTTGTATATTTTTATAATTCTATTGAAACTTTCACTTTTAAATTAGAACTTTACTCTTTCATGTCTCAACACTTATAAAATTTTTACAATTTTCAAATGTCAATCTTACACGTGTTAAAGATCTAAACTTATCATATATTACACATTGAAATATTTACTCCATTACCCGCCCTAAGCAAAATGTCTTTATCTCCCTAGCTCATTGTCTTTTAGTAGACAATAAATAAATGAATCGCATATTTTCTCTATCACCTCTAGGGACAGACTTGCTTCCAATGAAGCCAATGTCCCCCATTGTTTCTTCCCTACTCCCTTTCCCTACTCTCGTCTCCACCAAGCCTGAGAGTTGTACTTTTCTTCTATTGACATTGTTTGAAACACCACCACGTTTTAAGGGATGAATGAACCCCCCTCATATTCCAAACTGTGATGATGTTCATTAAATTGTGGAGGAGGATTCTAGTGCCCTTTCCTCCCTTCTTTATTCTTCCCATTTTGTTCATATTCCAGTTTCGTGCCTCTGGCTTCAGTTGCAGTGTTAACAGGTCTGAAGCATGCTCCCCCGTGACGACCCCATCAAAGGTTGTGGCGTGTCTCTGATACCCTTGTCCCTTTCACTTGTAACTTCATGGAGATTCGTGATTGTCCATTGATGGGCTATTTCTTTTCCTATCTTCCGAGATTCCCCTACATAAATGTCTGATCGCTTGAGAAACCTCTTGTTCTGCCACAGTTACTGGGAGTGGCATCTTCTCCTCCTCACAATCCCCTTGCTGAGCTTGGTCTACTTGCTCATCTCTATCCACCTCTTACTCCTTTTGGACATGGACATCACACCACATAACTGTGCCCAGTGTTAATTGTTTTAACCTGATGGTTGTGGAGGTCCATTTGGAACCATCCCAAATTCATCCATCGGATTAGACGAGAACAAAACACAGATACACATGAACAGACAACTGCTCAGACAATCTTTCATAGTGCTCTACCGTTTCGATCAAGCACCAAAACAGCCAAGAAAATCCGAGGAATTACTCGCAATGCCTAGGATCAATCCTTCACGAGATCATGAGGCTGACATAAACTATCCTACAAGCAACAAATCTTGCAAGACAAGCACTAAGCTACTTGAGACAAAAGGGAGGGCTTCAGAACTCCTGAGAAGCCGAGCCGATCTCTCCCTTGTCTTTCATCTTCTTGGGCAAAAGGGTCTGGTGAATGTTAGGCAAGACTCCTCCATTGGCAATGGTCACAGAGCCCAGGAGCTTGCTCAGCTCCTCGTCGTTCCTCACCGCAAGTTGTATGTGCCTCGGCACGATCCTGTTCTTCTTGTTATCCCTCGCTGCGTTCCCAGCAAGCTCCAACACCTGAACCCAGAAAGCATCCGATAATTAGCCACAACAAATTTTCGGATCACAACGTGCGGGAAAACGATGAAAGACGAAAGTATACAGAAGATCAGCTATTTACTAACACAAAAAAGAGAGCGAGAAGAAATCGTACAAAAATTTCCAAATCCTAAGACCGACGGAAGAGAGAGAGCTGAAGAAACGCGAGCATACCTCAGCGGCAAGGTACTCGAGAACGGCAGAGAGATAGACGGGAGCTCCGGCGCCGACACGCTCAGCGTACCTCCCGGCCTTGAGGAATCGAGCGATCCTCCCGACGGGGAACTGCAGCCCAGCCTTCTGCGACCTCGACACCGACTTGGTAGACTTCGGTCTGCCCCTCCCGCCTTTTCCTCCCCCTTCCTTTGAACTCATACTCAACTCAGAGAACGGTCCCTTCGCCGGCAGAGGTTTCGAGAGCCTGAAAACTGGAATTCGAGCCTCGACCGAAGGGAGAAGACGGTCTAAAGTAAAAGGATTTTGGAGGAATGAGAGCACCGTTTTGTTTATATAGAGAGGGGGATCTCGACGTGATTGGAGGCTCGAGGGGTCACACGGATTGCCAGCGTGGCATGTGCTCCGCCTTTTGATTTTTCGTGTTCGCGGGAAAATTGGCGTTTCCTTTCGCACTTCCCGGGATTTGCATGCTTAAACGCTGTCGTTCTGCATGGGAGGGCTGGAACAGTTGCCTACCCTGCCTTAAACATTGGCTTGGCCTTAGTTCCCAGACTCTGCTCTCCCTAGGTCTCCGGTCTCCAATCAAATTACTCGAAATTGAGAAAAACCATGAATTATACCCTCAGCAAATCAACTTGACTTAGATCTGAATTGACAAGGCATTTAGATAAGGGAGGTTGGATTTCAGAAAAATTTTCATCCCCCTTCTGCCCTTGTTAACAGTCAGGGCAGTCTCGATCTTTGTTTCTTGGGTGCTGTTTTTTGGTGCCCAAGAAAGAGTTTGAATAGATCCAAGCCCACGTTAATTTTGCTTACATCTCTACCAGTTCATTCAAACAAGTCAAATGTTATGCAGCAATCTTTTAGTAAGCTGAAATTCTGGCTTTTCTTTTCCCTTCTCTCTGTAACTGGCTCCATATAAAAGTCCACTACCAGAAAGAACCCAGAACATAATTATGGGAGCAGATTCTGTCAAGGTTGTTATCTACAGGGAGTTCTGAAGCATCCAAGGCCACTGAGTCCAAAGATTTCATGACAACGCTAATAACCCGAGTTGATCCCTGCACGTTCAGATCAAAGAAGGCAAGCTTGGGGCTTACGAATGACATGAAAATTAGTCTCGATCAGATGATTCTTGTTTCCACTTGACTTGCATATACTTCCCAGTTTTGACATTCTATGGAGCTACCACTAGGGATCAAGAATCCAAAGCTACTTCCCTGTGCCTCCTGAGATCGCTCAAGTACCTCGTCGAGTTGTATTCTTGTGCGTCCAAGAGCTCCTCCGAATATGTTCTCTGAAGAGAATTCCTTAGGCATTCATCGCTATCCTCAGCAGCAGGCTTGTCTCCTTTCAGCAACACCATGACCTGCAGATAGTTTAGTGAACAGTGAAGGCAGTTCTGCTCCAACCTCCAAATTCTGTCCATCAACAGTGCTTGCTACAAATAATCTTAAATCTGATGCAGAGCCTGCAGCGTATCAGAGTAATCACTTGCCTGATTCATTCGGGGACGTAAAAGAGGAGATTGCTCTATGCACAAAGAAGCAGTCATTATGACCCGATCCATCTCATCTGGATCGTACTCATCGCCCAAGGAAGGATCGATCAGATCTCCCAACGCATTCTCATCAAGCAAAGGCTTCGCCTGCAGGAAAGAAGGAGATAACAAAACCAAATTCCCAAACTGCTGAGAACACTAATCCATTGAACAACTAACCACTGAAGTGTCAATAGAATTATTCAGTTGCTCATTTGACCAACCTACAAGACTCATATTTGAGAACATTAGACTCAATGAGAAAAACATTGCAGGCAACTACTTGATAGTCTTCAGTTATCTGGGAAAGCATAATCTAGAAAAGGACTTTGAACTTGCTAGAAGGAATTGGAACTTGGAAGAATTTACCCAGAGGACTACGCTTCCCTGCTCGTGATCCAATGCCTCCCGCCCTGTAATGAGTTCCAGAAGCAGGACCCCAAAAGCATATACATCGGTCTTCTCGTCGACTATCCCGTGCATAAAGTATTCCGGGGCAAAATAGCTGCCATCAAATAAAGTAACTTACAAGATAACTGATTGTCAACACATCTTTATATAACGGGAAAGAAAAGGGAAGATAGAGTTGCCAACAAACCCGAATGTGCCCTCAAATTTTGATACATTATGATGAGTCCACTGCTTTGGAAGCCACTTGGCAAGGCCAAAATCACATATCTGCATCAAAATCAATAATCAACAGCCAAGAAGTTGACAGTAAAGCATATTCAGAAATACCTGTCTCCTCAATATTGAACATTGCATAGTCATAAGCTGCAATATGCCATTTACAGATTATCACCATCAGTGCAGAGAGAGTTAATACTTTCTTTTTCCTTTGCTGTGGAAGCACCCCGTGGCTAGGGTCAAGCCGTTGCCAAACGGATGGCCCAAAAATACATTAATTATGGCGATGTTTACCAAAATATCCATATTGATAGTGCATGGGACCCCGCAATCAAATAACTTATTTCAAGCAGTAGTTAATGAACACAGCATCTCGAGGCATCTCAGTGAGTTGGAAATATCATAAATTCTGGTGCCTTCTTGGCTTCTTATGGGAGTACTTCTTGCATAAATTGTTCTAGCTCCATATGTGACAATGTAATTCAGTTCCAGCAACATCAACAGTACAAGGAAGAAAAAGAAAAAATTTTGAAATGTTCCATCTATGAGAGAATTCAGAATGCTGCCTGAAGTTACGGTTAATTAAAGCGAAGTCAGCAGAAAAAAATTGCATCTTCATAGGTAAATCTACAAGCAAAAAAGATAATGTCATAGTCTACCAGTCCAAATGTGGCATTGAGCTCTCCTTCTGAGAAGAAAAGGAGAAAAATAAACTTGGAAAGAGACAAGAAGATCACATCCCAGAAAGCTGTACCTGAGGCTCAAAATCCTCAGTGAGAAGGATGTTATCGGCCTTGATGTCTCTATGAATGATGCGTCTCTGACAACTCTCATGGAGGTACACCAGGCCATTAGCTGTTCCCAGAGCAATCTTGTGTCGTTTACACCAATCTAGCTTAACCTTTGAACCTGAAAACAACAGTTACACCAGTCAGGGAAAGTTACCAGTATAAAACGTGCGGGAATCAACAAAATGGAAAGGATATAGTTAGATGATATTAATTACAAACCATGAAGAATGGACCCTAAACTTCCTAGGGGAGACAACTGAAAGACTAGATGCATTCCCCCTTCAACTCCACAGCCAATCAATTTTGCAGTGTTTGGGTGATTGACATGGGCTATGATCCCAAGCTCGGAGAGAAAGCTTGCAGTCTTCTCATCAGCAGACCCCTTCATTAGTCTTTTCACAGCCACATGCTGGCCACTTTGTAGACAACCTTTGTACACATTAGCATAGCCACCTTTCCCGATTATGTTATCTATACAAAGTAAGCACCCATTATTGGCGGAGTTACTGAGCATATCAAATTGTTCTCTGCACTTATTACAGATCCAAAGAGGCAAAACCACATAAAAACAAAATGTTCATTTTAATGTGTCTGTTCAGTGCTGACAAATTGTTTCCATCTCAGTTTTTAGATACTTCTAATATTGAAAAACATGAGAAAATAATGGTAAGGGTAGTTAGTATTGCATTTTGCAAGGTATATCTGTTGTAGGCTTTTCATGGGGTGCAATTGATTGGTCCTTTGTTTTCCTCGCTGTTCAGAAAAACATAAATAAGAAACTAGTAACTGCTCTGTCTATCTAAAAATCAAACAGGGTGGGAAATAAACGTGCACAAAGTAAGTAAAAAATGTGGGATGCTGATCTCGATGCTAAATGCAGAATCAACATTAACAGGAATTTTGTTCAGAAGTCATGCCTAATTTGTTATAAGAGCACTGAAGTGATTTTTCCAGAAGGCAAACAGAGTATTAGAGATGATTCAATCCTCTAAGAAATACGAAAATATGTACCATAGCTAAAGTTGTTGGTGGCAGAAGCTAGATCAGAAAAGCTGAAATGTTCTAGAGTGGACTTAAAATTATATATCTCGCCAAGTACAGGAGGGATTTCCTCCCTTTCACTTCCGCTCTTTCTTTTGGACATCTTTGATATGGTGAGAGGAGGGAAGGAGGCTAGGCGCCTGATCGATCTTCTCTTCCACAGCTTGAAGAACTTGCCCCATTGGGAAAGTTTTTTTGAGCCCGTGCAGCCAACTCCCTCAGATTCTTCGTTGCACTTCTTAGGGGAAGGCGGGTCTGACCCCGAGCAAGTTATACAGGCTTCTAATACTCCTTGAGGTGATGCTCCATCACCTTTCTCCTTTTCCATGTCCAGAGCTCTCAAGTCTGGGCAAAACAGATAAAGGTGAAGAATGATATCTTGATACAGATGGTGGAAGAAAAAAAATACAAGGACAAGGTAGCTCACCTTGAGCTGAAAAAGATGCAGAAAGAAGAGCTAATCTGTTTTTTTGTTTTGCCGGGCCAACCAATATCCTTATTGGGATCTTACAGTACTCCTCGTCATGCTCCCTGAATAACAGATGATTTCCAGTTCAAAAATTCAAAGTCAGCGAAAGATGTGATTCTGAAGGTTCATAGTAGATCAGAATCTTCCAATTCCTGGCAGAAAATGTGAACATTTTGATGTAGTTATCGGTTTCGAGCAAATAAGGATGAAAATTGAAGATCAACTGACTGAAGCTTATAAAATAAACACCAAGAGCCTTGGGGGATCATAAGTATAGAGAACAAAAAGGGAAAGAAACAGTTCAGCAAGGAAAAAGAAAAAAGAGATGATGTTAGAGTCTACGTGTACAATAAAATAAGTAGGACCCAAACCATGCAGAGATGCAGTTTTTCCCCCTTGAAAGAGTTGACAAGATCCAGGCTACAGAGTATCACCCAGGAGCCAGCTCAAGAAAATTACTTTACATGGTATGACACAAAAGCAATCAAAGACATGAGCACATGATTAAGGCTTCAAGGGCAAGAAAACCGAAACAGCAAGCCTACTGTAGGTTAATGGTTGCATAATCGGAGATATTCCCAGCTCTTTCACTAGCTTACCGGTCAATCTTTTGAAGCTTAAAGGCTCCAATGGAGATGAGAAAGAGTCTATAACAAGCCGATCATTATCATTTTTGCAACAAGGATAAGATTCAAGTAACATATGCGAAGCCATCGTTTCTGAAGCGAATAATACTAGAAATCTTCGAGTTGAAGGCAGGCTCGAGACTTGAGCGAACATATATGTAGAACACGTACATAAGCAATCTATTATCTACATTAACATGCTTCACTATCAAACAATCCTCATGACAGATAAACAGGACCCACGAGCCAAAACTACAAAAACACCCCCAAAAGTTCCAAACTTTCTGAGATTCAAGCAATTATCGAGCAAAGAAAACGATACCCGAAAGAGAGAACGCGGAGCTGAAGCCCGGCGTAGTATGGAATAGACGAACCAGAACCCATTTTCACTCTATCATCCCCCATGAACATTCAAAAACACCCTCCCTCCCGCCCTCCGTCTCTTCTTTCTATGATTCCATCAGAAAAAAATGGAACGAGAAAATCGGTCAAATGGGAGTCCTTACCGTAGAGGAGCTAGCAATGTGGGTTTGCTTCAAAAATAGACATATAGAGAGAGAGAGATAGACTCGTGGAGGAGAGAGAGGAGAGAAACAGAGAGCTGTGCTCTCTCGTCGCTTGGAGCTAGGATTTGGGAGGACCGTGATCAGCAGTCACCGTTGCCATGGATAGACAGTCGCCCCCACAGTGAGAGAGACTAATCTCCATTCTTTCCCTTCTTTCATGCATTGCATTACATTAAATTACATGATGTGATTCCTGATCAAAAAATATTACATGGTGTGATGGGACTGAGCTAAGCTTCCCCGGAAGAATAGGTGGAGGGAGCGGACGCCCTTGTGGGCTGCTGACACGTGGACACCTCTGTTCGGCGACCCCCCCCCCCCCCCTCTCTCTCTCTCTCTCTCTCTCTCTCTCTCTCTCTCTCTCTCTCTCTCTCTCTCTCTCTGTGTCCGGTTCTAAAGAGCCGTTTCTTTCTTCATCACCGCTGTCCTCGCCACTGCATCAACGCGTCCTTCCGGTTCTAAGAATTCAATGCCACAACAAAAGGATTGTTAACACCTAAGGCTAAACCTCCAACCAAATAATCTTGCTCGTTGCACCGAAAGTTATTGCCCAGATCGATCGCAACACGATCTATCGCTCGGTTGATCTTGACCGAAGCACAAACCTATCTGCAAGGCACTGATTTGTCTTAGCTTTCCTAATATCGGTGGACGGAAAGGTACAAAAGCTACTAATATGTAAGATAAGAATACGTATTAATCGAGATTTCTCCTGATGACCGACTTGACTACCTTTACTACTCAAATCAGTGACTAGTTTGCATCTTTTCTTATATGGTAGCTGTTGTAATCTGTAATTTCTTTTACTGTGGCCTTAAATATTTCTGAAGAGAAATAGTTCGAGGGCTAGTTTGGATTAAGATTTATGAAGGGTTATAGAGGGGAGGATTACGGGGTGCAAGTCTAACCCATATTTGGCTAATAAGGCTTAGAGTATTGGTAAATTAAAATATGAGGGTTATAGGTTTATAATCATCTATTAAGTCAAATTTTTAACCCTAAATTCGAAGGTTATGAAGGATTATCTCATTCATTCATAACATCAACATTCAAAAACCTTCATAACCTTCCATTCCATAAAATTGGTCGCCCCTCAATCCAAACAAGCCCTAAATGGAATAAGGGCTGTTAGTGAATTTTGCATTTCTGCGTACATATCATAATAGTTTACATGATGAAGCATTGAATTCTGTGGACCATAAAACACTCTCTTTCATTTGTAGGAGCAGTCTCTGTTGCATATTGCAGCATTAAATTCGGCGGACCACGGAAGAAGGTACCAGGGATATCGGATTGGCTAAACAAACGAGATAGAAATTCTAGGGAAAGGCCCGGGGCACGTACATGACATCGACATCATCTGAAGAGAAGGAAATAGAAATATTTTTCCAGCAAATTTTTTTCAAACCTTTTGGCCGTGCAAACATCAATTTACTAAAAAGGAAAAAACTCCGTCGTATGTTCATGCCCAACGGGTCTCTCTCTTGGGACTGATTGGTTTTCCATCTTCAATGTTTATCCTCCTAATTGAATGATTCCAGGCCCCTCATAAATGCGATACTGCACAAGTATAATTAATGAGCTCGAGTTAAATATTTATTGTACCAGAGAGAATAGATAGACCTGGAAAGCTGTTTATTTTATGACCATTGGTTAATTCAAATGGTTGAATAAATGATTACTTATTCTCCTTCTGAAAGCTATCGAGCTCCAACATCGTATGCGAAGAAATTCTTGTTTACAGGACTAATCCGTCTGGAAACTGGACTGTACTAGTAGCTACAACGTCTTAAAGAGAGAATTTCTATTTCCAAAATGCTGCTCGAGCATGCTGATGCCTGATCGGCTGTCGGAGCTTTGCGATGGCAGAGGCAACCGTGTTCCTATCCTCTGGGGGTTGAAGAAACCCCAGGAAAGTTTCCTGTTTATCCTGTCAGGAGCATTGCAAATTCTCTAGAAAGCAAGATTCATTACAAGATGTGCACAGGCGAGGGCAGAAATAACCAATGTCGACATGGTCAAATTTATATTCCCAGAACCTTAGTCACAATTTCATATCTCATGTCATCTTATAATTCCAAGGTACATACCAAAGCAGAAGTCAGAATTGAAAAGGCAAGATAATGGCGGAGTTGTTGTGCACTTTCACTTGGAATCTGAACAGTCCTTCGTTTCTTCTCCTTTTTTGGCCAAATGTTATTGGTAACTTGGATTGCTTTGCTGCAGACAGGTGATTCATCTCCTGCTGAAACTGGTATAAGGGACATAGGTCGTTTTTGCCTCCCTCTCACTTAAAAGTTCCACACTTAATTCCCAAATTCCTTCCCTGAAATATTGTATCTTCTGTCCAACTTAGTGCATTTGGGAAGGACAAACCGCTCCCGAGAAGGACAGTTGGTTAGACCGTAGGTGCGCCCGTCCCATTATTAGAAATGTTTCTTGTCTTATTGCCAACTGCAAATCTTGATTCATTTTCCACTCTCCCAGGTGTTATTCATTATTGCTTGCTCCAATTTTCTTTCATTCATCTGACTTGTCAACAAGTTTCCTCGTACTTCCGGTGAGGATCAATGCGGACAGTAGCAGGATTAACAGGTGCATTGTGCAGTGGAATATTAGCTTATAAGATTGAACAAAGAGGCATAAGTTTTGATGGCAAGATATTTCCGACCCATGTTCGTATTCTCAAGTTCTCAATGCAGGCTATGCAGTAACAGATGTAACGGGCCTTCTCTGCTAGCTTTTGATATTTTGCTCACACGTACTCCGTGACCGGTTCTTTAATGAAAGGTTTTCCTTTAGTTACCTTGTACTCAACAAGTGAAGAAACAAAACGCTTCTTAATGCTTGACTCCCTCTTGCTGGAAGGATGCCTGGATTCTGGATGTTGGAAGGCTGATTCTGGGATTTGGACAGTATCTCAGAAGATTCTTGGGCTTCTGGTCACATTTTCTTGGGGTTGCACAGTATCACAGAAGAACTTTTTTCACTGCACACTACCTTCTACCACCGTGCACATGTTATGATGGCTTGTGGCTCATGGATGCATTAGACATTTTGACGGATCATTCGTCGTCGTTGTTTTTTGTACCTTACACAAACCGAAGTATATATAAGATGACCTTTCTGTATATTTCCTTGTCTGCTGCAGCCTCCGGATCTTTTTCACATCCCTGAATCTCCTAGGTGGCTGACAAGGCAGCTTCAATCCTCTTTCTTATCATGTGTCCATCAAGCTCAAAGAAGGCCATGAATTAATTCCCTTCAGCCGTCTTTTCTTTGATTCATGCATTTGCCTGCTCAGGCCGATCTTTGTTGTGAAGATGGTACCAGAAACAAAGGGCCAGACAATGGAAGACATACAAGCTTTAATGAACAGATAGTTCCTATGAGACATAATCCGATGAGTTCCCACGATCTGCTCACAGTGATAATGGTAAAATCAAACGAATGAGCATTTGAACTAATATTGCCGGCCTGTTACTTGCCCAAAAAAAAAAAAAACCATTGCTGGCATGCTCTCATCTCACTCACTGCAATGTGAGAAGATTGATATTTCGTGCTTCTTCGGATAATACATGAAGGGCCACAAGAAATGCATTCTTTTGTCGACAAGTTCGGAAATTATGAAGAGAGAAAAGGGTATGAAAGGGACATTTTTGAGGGCACGTTTGAATAATCATGAAATGACGACAGGACGAGGGACAAGCTTGATATTAACATCTGCCTTGTGCTGTCAGGCAAGGTTGCTGGTTGGTTCGTTTCTGTACCTTTTCGAGTGCATTTGATTTTGCCATGTGGAGAAATGTTCGTATTACATGTGGTCGACTCTCTTCACTTCTTATTCTTAAGCTGCCATTGTAATCCTACAGAAACTTCATGGTAATTTCTCTGGTCTGCATATGACAAGTCTTAATAGTGGAAGACATCAAAAAGTGGTCCATGCCAATAATTGGATCCCTGTGTCATTTTCGGATCAAATGCTACAGCTTCATAACAGCGAGAATCTAGATCGAAATCCAACACGAAAGATCCGTGAACTAGTATTTTCCTCTGCTCGTGGCTCCACATAATCCAGAGAAATGGGATTGTTTTGTTTCAAGAACTGTATGCTAGATCGAGCATAGGCTGATCATTTCTTGACCAGAGACAAGCTCTCATTCTGTCCCAAGTCCTGGTAAATGAGAATTTGATCTGCAGAACCTATATTTACCGGCTAATAGGGAAAATAATGTGCGATTTTTCATGTGGCCATCTGACCATCTTTATTGGCCATAAATTATCGATCTTTGCATCATTAAAATGTGATAAGAAGACCAAATTTCTTGTAGATCCCTTTTAAAACCATGTTCCTCACCAGTTGATTCGGTTCCTCTATCATTTAGAACTGGACTCTGTCTCAGATTTGTATCAAAAACAAGAAAGCTAAGATTCGCCAAACCTCAATCCTGCGCTGGAATAGTGCAAACATGGGTCAGTTGCTTCGTATTTTTTATTCCCAGAACTGTAAGAAGCACTTACAGGTGCAGGTAGTTGGTTTTCCATCTCTGCGACCCTCATTGAGACCACGTGGACCTCGTGGCATTCATATGTCGAGTATGGATAGATAATGAGAAAGTGCGGACAAGGTTGCGTTGTTGATGTAGATATATCAATTCTGATATATGGATGTACTGTTATGGAAGATTCCTCCTTTTTCATGGCCTGAATATGCTTTACTGGTCAGCTTCTACAATATCACATCACAAGGTCCCCTACTGATAAATGCTGACTAGATGCCATACATAAATTCATCTCAATTATCTGCTACGTGAGGAAACCATCCTATGACTTTTCCGATCTGTGGTTATAAACCCGATGAAAGTATGAAATGTCTCCGTTTTGAAGAGAATGGTGACCGAGAAACGGGAAATAGAACTGCTCGCTCATTCAATGATGGGTTGCTAAAGAATGGTCTTCCCAGTGGTTTCTTCTGCAACTTGCAGAATGCCAAGTAACAACTAGCCGCCTTTGTCCATTAATGGCAAAATTTGCTAACCATTCAGGTCACTTACAGCAAAGGGTCAGGCGTGCTTGCAAATGTCTGTACTTATCATCTTGGAATCTCCAGCAGCTCAATAGTTAATCATCATCTAATCTAACAAGGCAATGCCATACAGACATTTTCTGAAAGATCATTTATGTTTTTCCTTTTCTTTTGGGGACCCTGCTGCAGGACACTTGCAGGAAAGATTATCCGGTTGTCTGATTTTAAATCCTACCGCGGCTTCAATACTTGTAGACCAACAACAATCTTCACCAATTAAGAATTACCACTTCCAGACAGCAACAGATTTGGGGTCGAAAATGAATGTTCTGTTTTTCACAATCCTAATCCTAAGTCCAGCTGGTGATCAAAGAAAAGACACAGAGCCATGTTGTTGGTCATAAAAACCTGCCCTTTATACCCATCCCACAGATATGCTTAAAACATATGACCGGTTACCGATACAAGCAAACAAGCACACCGATTCAGTAACACAACCGATCACGTCGTCATCGTTCCAACATTCTCGGAATAAGCTTATCTCTTTGCTTTGAACTGCAGGATGTAAAGAGTCAAATGTAGGGAGATGAGGATAATAAACGTTGGGGAGGTTAAAGGGCTGTTAAGAGGAGAGCGGGAGAGAGCGAAATCTAAGGCCATCTTTCGTGGGACCCGGACACGGTTCTACCCTATCAGTCCAGCTAATATTTTAACTCTTCCTGTATTGTTGGCAATCTCCTAGCCATTCCACTTCTCTCTGCCTCTCTCTCTTACTTCTCTTTCCCCTATCTTTGGCATGAGGATATTATTAATACCCTCATCTTCTTCCTCTTGCTGTTCCCTTCGCTTTGTTAATGATCTGTCGCGCTTTAACCCCGTCATCATCTTCTCCTCCTCCTCTATATAGCATCCTCCATCTCTCTCCCAACCTTTCCTCTTCAAGAACCGAAAGTTCTCTCTGTGACAAGTTACCCTTTTTACCATATAATGATCCAGAGCTTCTGCAAGAAGGGTCTTCACTCTTTTCTTGGCTTCACCAACCTAGTGGACTCACCACTGACACCGCCCGCCTCCAAAGGCCATCCTCCTCTGCCTTCTGCGGTCGGCCTGGGCAACGCTACTGTGGACTTGCCCCGAGGGCGCAACGTTGTGGAGTCCACTGCTGTTTATTCTCCCCCGCCACCGGCAAAGAAGGATCCTGGTGGGTGTGGATCGGTGGATGAGATCGGAGGAGGGGTCGTTCACGGGCTCCTGTCGTGCACGGAGAGCCTTGGCTCTGAGAGCTCCGATGATCTCGGGGCGGATGAGTGGTACCCTGCGCGGCCTTCGAAGCCTGTGGAGAGGACGAGGTGGAGGGAAGAGAGCGAGAGGAGGAGAGAGAAGAAGTTCCCACCGCCGATATCATCTTTGAATCACAAGGGGCAGCGAAGTTTCTTTCTTCGTCCGGTAAGGACGGAGGGGAGGCTGGAGCTGGCCGAGGTGAGGATCGACCGACCCGAGATCCTCCGGGCTTCGAGGGAAGATGGGCGCTTGAGGCTTGACTTTATTGTAGACGAAGACATGGAAATCGAAGAACAAGAAGAGCAGCAACAAGAAACGATCCAAGAAGATGGAGAAAGACGCGAGGAAACACAAGAAATGCAAGAAGACGAAGGCTGTGTGGGCGAGAGATTCCGAGACGAACACCATGAAGTCGGGGAGTGGAAGATTGCCGTCAACAGCGAAGGGTTCGCGAGGTGCCACGAGGTGGTGAACCACCACGGCCACCACCACCGCAATGGCTTGTACGATGTGTGGCGGCAACCTTGTGTACCGACCAGGTGATGATTACGACGAGGCATAGCTAGCCAGTGGCTGAGTTAAGCTCACGTGGTCCGGAAGCAGGACACAAGGAAAAGCTGGGTCCTCCGTCCCTGTCGAGAGACAGACTTCAGGGGTACCCGTGATCGTCACCTGGGCTGCATCGAAATATCTGCAGAACTTTTGGCAGAGTGATGAGGAGGGAGGGACAGGGAGGAGAGGTAGTGGGCCCTTTTCATGGGACCGGGTCTCATCACGGCGTCGGATAATTAAAGCTGGAGCCTTTGAGTTTGGGGAATCCATTGCTTCTGGGCGTCAGCAGCAGTATAGGGGAGGGACAGACAGAGATGAACACATCATCGGCAGTTACTGTTTTGCGTATTTTCACCAAATTTAGAAGTTTCTGTTATTACCACACAATCATGACTCGTGCTGCAAATCACCGACATTGCCATCCCTTGCCACAAATGTCTATCATCAAATGGAAGTGTGACCATAATGATAACCATTGAGCTTGCTCTGGAATTGAAACACCCATGCATGCATGGCACACTCACTTGAGCCACCCGTGGCACAGCTTCACTGGCCGTTGATTCCTCTAGACAAGAAAACTGCCAACCCTGGAGCTGTTCGTCTGCTGATCACATCACTATTTAATCAGCACCTCATAGTGATACTGACATGGGGCTAATGAATTCGTTATTTATTGAGTAAATCATTAGATTGATTCTCAAAATTTTAATGAAGTATTAATTTGGTTCTCAAAATTTGAAAGGTATGAATTTAGTTTTCACTGTTTATTTCCGTCAGTCAATTTGGTTCGAGCATTATAAATTCGTTTGAAGATGCTTGTGGACAGTGACAACTATGTCAATAGGCCTCATATGCTGCGTGACGAGTTATGAATGATTGAAGTTAAAAAAGTAAAATATAATCTTATCCACTTATTGATTGCCACGTGGCATGGGGCCCTCGAAAAGCAGCAGTTACTGTCCACATTAGCACCTGCAAATGATGTTATAACGCCTGAGCTAAATTGACTGACTGGATTAAACAACGATGACCAAATTGATAATTTTGAAAATTTAAAGATTAAACTGATAATCCACTATAAATTTTTAAGGATCGATTTAATGATTTGCTCTCATTTTTATAACCATCAGCTGCAGAAAAGGAAACAACAGAGTGACTTAATGTGGCTGGCTGGACAGAGATGCTGAGGTGGTGAAGAAGCAATGGATTTGTCAGCACGGATCATTATTAGCTCGAAGCTTTTGACTGGATCATCAACCCGAAGAGAGAGAGAGAAGCTCCAAACTGAACCAAGCTTGGGTTTTATCGTATCATTTTACTGTTTCCTTGAAGATCAACGATGTGCACGTTCCGCCTTCCGCAATTAGTGAACGCATGGGGATCCAGCTTGAACCATAAGCGATGATATGGTGTGGTGTGATCTTAATCGTGCATATGGGCTTTTGACCCCGCCATGTGAACTGTTCTTGCTCCCAGAAATCGTTAGATATTCTTAAAGGCGAAGTGGAATGAATGCCTTACTCTTGCAAAGATTGGCCATGTAGAATGCTTTCTTTCTTCCTTGATGCTACCCGCAGCAAAAACTCCCTCTGTTCTACTTACTCAAGATGTCATGACTTACGATGATACAGTAAGTATGGCAGGGATATAGCTTATGCGGAACAATATTTGATTTCCGGTACCTCCACCTCTTATTCATTTTTCTCGTTTCCCTATTTCAAAGATCGCCTCGTCAATTGTCTTTCCACATAAGATATTTGCAGAAAACAAAGGGGTTATTTTTTTTCCTGTTGATGTCGTCACCGGCAAGGGGACGTAGAGCGCTCGCTTCGCATGCTAGAGGCACTGGGTTTGATTCCCCACGTCTCCATTATTTCTTCTTTTACTCTGCAGTCCTCGTGATATCTTTCTTGATGGGTTCTTTGATGGATGCTGCAGAAGAGGAGACGATGGCTTGGCATGCCGTGTGCATTCAATAAGTGAAATGAGAAACCCGAGTTTAAAGTATTTTCTCTTTTGACTTGATGTACAGGTGATTGTGATTTGTTCATATGACTGTTTAATGATAGTGAGTGATAACAACCATCTTGTAGATATTGCAGTCCTTTCTCATTCTCCTGAGCCTATGATTGGAAAAAAAAAACAGAGTAGCCTATTCTACATTTTCTTCAAGAAAAACTGTAATCTGGTACTGGTTTCCATGGCAAGCTCAACCCGGAAAATCGAATCATTGGTTTCAACAAGCTTGCTGCCATCGATCTCCTTCATGGACTCTTGGCTTCTGATGGTATAGGGAAGAAAGGAATCCATATATATCCCGAAGAGAAGTTGCATTTGAGGACAAGCTGTACACAATTTGGTGCGCTACATCGACAAACGGCAGTCGGGAAGGCAATGTCTTCGGTAGTTTTCATTTACTGTAATGAAGGGACAGGCACAACAGTTGCACAACAGATGAATCATTGGTTTGCCGGTTGCAGCTGTGGGAAGAAGAAGGGGACAATTGTTACAGCTGGCTGTATCGGCAAATTAATCTCATTTTACTTTGATCTTGGAGGAGAAGAATGAAAATTCTTTTGTGATAGATTTAGCTTTACTTTGTTGTACACCTAAAAGGTAATAACATAACTCGGACAATTTCAAGGGAGGAGGAGGGGGGACAGAACAACTGTCGAACTATGAGATTTCAGATGTTATTCGTTGACTCCCGTCGGCTGCTCCTGTTGGAGATCCGGAAACAAATGGGATGTGTGAAATTTCCACCCGGCCCACAAGAAATTGGGCCCATATCCATCCCAAAAGCTCAAGCTGATAGGATGGTGGTACCCGCTCTCTTATAAAGAGGGTTTCAATCATCTATTTGTCCAATGTGGGATTTAAATCTCAACAGGATGAAACGTCTTCCGCCGAACATTGGTCTCATGAATTTTTCATCGAACTTTCTCTACAGGTAATGAACAGTTACGTGCGGTTGCGTCATGAGCAATCTCAAGCTACTCCCCTTTGTCTGATTGCTCCTCTGCTCGCTACTCTCTGCTCCGCTGTCAACAAAACTTAACCTCAAATCCTCAAGGCTCGTGAGATCAGTTGCGTCTGAAATGGCGGGCTTGTAACTGTTCAGCAGAACCGCTTCGATCAGAGGCTTCGTCGCGGAACCAAAGACCTGCTTGAAGGGATACAAGAGCATCGTTGTTCTCGAGAATAAGATGACCACCCATAGACAGTTTTAGGCATTTGAAATGGATCCGGTGCTAATATAACTTACGATAGTGCTGAACAAGACGACTATGATAGTACGGGTGATCATCAGCGCATCATCCTCTGAGGAAGTTCCTGATGAATTTGAGAACTGCAACAGGAGGCCTTCTGTAAGTTCAGATTACTGGGAATTCTGTTCCTCGATAACATTTAGAAGGAAAGTTGGAATATTGCCAAATTAGTTATACCTCGCTGTACGACAAAGCAACGGTGACTGCACCTCTCATTAGGCCCGACCACCATATTATAAACTGAGCATACTTCAAATGTTAGGAAGGTTCGATGAGCAAGAAATGCAAGATTTGAACAGCCATAGAATCCTACAAGCATGGGGAACATAAATGCAGCCCTTCCAACCAAGACTAACCCGAACATGGTCGCGCTCAGGGTCACTGACGTTGCTGGGCTGGAGCGAATCAGTTCATGTGACAAAGGAGGCAAACCATTGAGATTTCTCAATCCTGCAATCTATGGCTTATTCTAAGCCTGTTGGCTAATGGATGAGTTGATACCTTGCCTTGCTGCTTTTCCATTTGTCGATATCTAAGGCGTCCATGCCCACATATAAGAAGATGAAAGTTTCCGCAATAAACGAATTGTTGCAAAAGTGTGTCTGAAATCATCAAAGTTGTAGTGTGATCAATTCCCGAAGTAATAGATAGGACTCAGCCATTTAGAAGTGAGGTTAGCAACCATTGATAAGATGTCTGACAGATGAATCACGAGAGTATTTCTGGTTTGCATTTCCATGGAAGGATGGGATTTTTTATAATAACGGCCTCAAAAGTTTCAGCATCTCTCTTACAAAGGACTTGTATACATCTTGTCAGCTGCCCCGAAAATGATGTCTAGCCCCAGAGTAGAAAAAGAGAGGTAGTGAGTCCTTGGTTCTTACTTGGTTGTTATACGTGAACTTTCTGTGACGTTATGCCATGTATAGTGGGACATGACGATGCCGCAGAAAAAAACCGTTAAAATTCCGCTGAGATTCATAAGCTGCAGGATGCAAGAGAAAACAACAGAAAAGGAACATCTCATTGATTGATCGATATCCTGGAAAAATACTGACCTCTAAATCCTTGTATGCAAGATATGATCATGTCAAAAACCACTGTCTGTACTATAATTATTATGCTTTTTATGATTAATACAAGAGAACGTATCTATGCACCAAAAGCTTCAGCAAATGAAAGGTGATGTTCCATCTTTCAGTACCTCGGTGAGCAGATACGACAGATAAGCCATGAGCATCATTAGTGCAACTTCACACTCGGTAGAATGCCTGTCAAGCAAAGTACCGTAAAGATAATCGGTTGATGGAAGGAAAGAAGAGACTAAATTAATCCAAATTCGAGGTTTGCCAACTCTGTAACTGTATATAATGGAAATTATGGACTGGATTCTTACCTTCCAAAGTAAAGCCTCTTTATGATGTAAGCACTCAGAAGACCGGCCTGGAATATTGGGAAGTTGAAGTCAGATCCGGAAAGGAAACAAACTGGAAAAGATTACACGGATGTGAAACATGTTGCAGATTTGTTCTTGACATGTTTTTGCGATATCGGACAGCAATGGAATTAGGCAACTTACAACAATATCAAGAGCTGTGCTGGTGAAGAAGAGGTGTAGGAAATTCCCCAGCAGCTTTAGTGCCGTGAGGCCACTGATGTTGCTCACGTTGAGTGACTGGGCAGCATTGAAGAGCACAGTTGAAGTGGCAACGTTCACGACTCCTTCCCCAAACACAACACTGTAGAGGAAGGGAGTCTCGTCTTGACTGAGAACCTACCAACCTACTGCACATAGAAAACAGATTTCAGTACTAATGATCGTGTATAGTTGAATGCTTCTGCTAGAAGTGGGAGACGAACCTGCAATGCACAGACCTAATCCGTTGCTGAAAGTATATCCCCGACAGCTGCTCGTGTGGGAAACTCTCTAAATCAGTACATAATGAAAAATGGATCTTTTTAATTTTCACTCAAAATATGATGATTATATCTCTGTGTACCTAGGTATTGTTTTATGTTCAGTGATTTTACACCAATTTTCTCGAACAGCAGAAACACACCTATGAGGAAACATTAAAAAGTCAGGCTTCCACTTCATATAGGACTACAGCCTTGGATCATTCCAAGAGATAAGTTTCTAACCCACCCAGGGATATGACACAAAAAGAGACAACTGTCCTGAGAACTCCGAATAAAAGTATAGTTGTGAAGTTCTTGAAGAACTGCTTCTTCTTGACCTGAAACCTGCAAGTTCAATAATGACCACAGTATAGCAAAGAACAGATAGAGCTGAACAAGAATTTATAACTCACGTTTGATTTTAAAAGAGGTGGGAAAGCTAGTGTTTGATCCTGCATCAGTATACTCCATCCATGAATTTTTTGGCACGAGTCTCAGGTGTCATACTCGGAAGCTTTGAGTGTCTGAATTGTGTTTTACCCATCCAAACACATAAAGGAACCAAATATGTACAGTAACACAGCTTCAAACACCTTATGTGCCATCTAATCCCAACTCTATGATCACATAAGGAGACAGAACCAGAGTTTTGAAGTAAACGAACTTCAGTTGAGCAAGACTTGATGGTCAGCAAGACTTGACACCAATATAAGTTGACCAAATTCTTGACAAATGGACTTCTCAGATGAAATGATGGGGCTAAACTGTGGGAGAGCAAAAGATGAACGGAGAAAGTTATATACGAGTACTCTTCTCTACAATCAGGTGTTTCAGTGAGCTTCTTCTACTCAGAAAGACCGAGAGAAAGAGCATACCCAGCATTGAAGATGATCGGAGGGAGCAAGTAGAGGAAGGACAAATTCTCACTGAAACTCAATATCTGAGAATTCTGCCCCTTACTCGCCAGCAATACAACCACTCCGGAACACAGCCCCTGCAATCACAATAACAGATAGGAAGCCCGCAATTCTATTGACCCGACAAAGATTTCGATGCAGACGAATGTAAAGATCGGATCTTTCTGCGACGTACCAATAGAAGGGCCGTGATAGACTCATTGGCCCACCTGTTCCCATGCAGGAGGTGGCCGGTTATAATGCACGCACAGAGCAGGGCGAAGAACACGCAGAGGGCAACTATGGTCCCGGTGTTGAGGAATGAGGATGAGCCCTGAACCTGGGAGGGCAACAGCAGGGAGACGGTCTCCAGAGCCACCATAACCAGAGGTACGTAGTGGATCCTTCTCTCTCCGTCTCTCGGACTGTTGGAGATTTTGGCAGTTACATATTCTCGTTAAAGTGGCGAACTTGTAATGATGAGGTCGGAGATGTAACTGCGAAGCTGATAAAGATGCCTTTTATGGAGGTTGTTGGATGCTCTGAGATTGAGGTGAGAAGGACAAACACGGACATGTACAAATTCAGGAGTGTCCTTCTCGTGTCGTGTTTGGATGACATTCCGCTACTTCCTTCTTCTACGTGCACCTGATCAAGAAATGGACGGTTAACTGGCCCCCACTAGTTGGCGCGCTGAAATATTTTTCTTTGTTAGCTTAAAAATATCCCCCAAAAAAAAACTGAATGAGCTGTAAATAAATTAAAAAGACAGATGCTTGCTGATCGAACAAACGTGGGTACGATTATCCACAATCATCAATGATTAGACTAAGATCTCCTCCCAACCAAAATGTTATATATATACATATATATAAAATTCTTGTAAGGGATAATAATATTATTAAGTGACCAACAAAGGTTGACGCAAATGTTATATATATACATATATATAAAACTTCCCTTTTAATTAGTAAAAGGGAAGTTTTATCTTTTATGAAATTATACTATGTCAGAGATTTAAAACATTCTTTATTAGTATGTAGTGCGGGTGGGATGACTAGTAACAATTTATTTGAGGCATGTACCTTATGATTGTGGACTCTCTCGATCCGATGCCTTGAAGAACAGAACAGGTGGCGGGTTTCCATGTGAAGAGAGGTAATGAACGATTTCTTGAAAATTCAAGATAATTTTCCTCATTAAGTAAGATATATTAAATTAATTTTTAATTGAGTTAACGATTAAAAAAAATAATTTCCTGAAGAACTGACTACTCAGATCTCTCTGGTACAAGCACGACCAACCTGCTCATCATACAATCTCACCATCACGATGATCCATCTCAAGACCATCGATGAAGTTCTGAAAATTTCAATCATAGAATGAAGGTAAACCAATAACTGATTTCTTAACTTCGCCCCGAAATTCTTTTATTACAGCAAAGCCATCTGATATTTGACTTTCAGGCGATTATGAGTCCCGGCCATGCTGTAGCAATCCTGGGGGTGATCTTCAGCTTCTCTGACCGTATAGCAAAAGCTGTGGTCCGCTTTCTTTGTATATTTTTACCCATGCGGGACAGATAGGAGAGATCTTAATGCACGAAATCGAGCATTAAATGATTCAGCATTTATAGTTCCTGGCAATCGGTAGGACTCACCTACCTATGGATACCAAGTCTCATGTTTCTGATGAAATGTTGGTTTCCTTTTGGTGTATGAAGGATTCATGGGAATGGGAAGCTGTCTTCCTGTCACAGTCAACGGTAAGAAAGCTCTCCACTTTATCCACATCCAAGATGAAGTGCAAAGACACTGTGCTGTCCCCCTGGACGCCATAGAAGAACATGATCTGGGAGGGACAGATCTGAAAATTTAATGATGTTTCTTACCATTTTTTTTATAGGATAACGGTATGTCCTCAGCCTGCACAGTATTAGATCAAATTGTCTGGCCTATGAAACCTCAAGGCTATGGTTTCTAGCTCCAATAAGAGTTGTGTTTCATGTAATCTGTTTCTTTTTTCTGTTGTTTCGGATTTGAAGTACTCGAAGGTAACATCTCTGGTCAGCACTCGTAAGAAACGACTTATCCCAAAACAAAGAAACGATTTCCATGAACTGATCAGAATTCGACCAGAGATTGGCCGCTCAATCACAAGCACAATTACGTCATATTCTTTTTTTCTGTGGTGCTGCAAGTATTGGCTACAGACGAGAATTACAATGAAGCAGTTAATAGCAGTGCTAAACGGCTAGTTGCTGCTATCGTTGGGTTTCCAGACCCGTGTGAGCCAAAGCTTAAGGACATCAAGACAACTTCAAGACTGGGATGCTCCGGGGGCCTTACCCCGATGATTCTTTTTATTATGAGAACCCTCTGTCCTTTAACGCTATGATGGGAGAGACTTCGAGAGCAGAAGCTCAATCCGAACCGCGCGAACCTTCTGCCTTGAACCAAAGAAAAATGAACTAATTCAAGAAAATTTGCTCATAAGAAAGGGGGATCTCGCAGGGGGCCAAGAGGTTGCAGAAGTACGGGAAGCTCTGGAGAAAGATTTTTCAATCTATGACAAGGGGGCTGAATTCCAACCCGCAAGGAGACTGAAGAGAAGACAGGAGGAGAACAGTTCAGTCTCCTAGTCGGGGGGCCTGTATGCTTACGTGTGGAAGGAGATGAGAAGGAGCTGAAAAACACGTGCAGACCAATGGTTATACAGAAGAACCTATTTCTGATCAAATTATGCTGTAGATGCATGATGAGAAATTTGTACATCTGAGGATGTGTGAATCCTTCTTCAGTTGTAAATCAAGTGTATAAACCAATTTTGCAATCTTTTCTCGGGCTGCAGAGGACCAACGGTGAAGATTGTTTCAGCAGCAAATACAACCACTTTCATTGGTCTCTGCTTTGTCTGCAAAATCCTTAGGATACATGAAGTTTACTTTGAAGAGTCTATCTTTACACTTGTCTGGGATATGCAGGTGACAAATTCGATAACAAAACATCATATAATGATGAATTACAGACAGCTGTTGAGTGTTGATGTTAAAAAAAAAAAATTAAAATCAATCGACTCTTCCTTCAGAAATTGAGCTTCAGAAGGGAAGGCATCTTATCAGCAAAGGGCGGATCAGAATACCGTCCCGTGAGTATCTGAGAAGAAACAAATTCATTCGCTGCCTCCGTGTAATGAATCCCGTCCCAGTTGACATATTCGGTACTATCATCACAAGCTTTCACTGTGACTGATGTCCCGTTTATAATCCTTGTCTGGCCACATGAAATCCTAGTATCATAGTTCAATGGAGGACCTCCATAGCCACAGCAGGCCATCAACGGTTGCTCAAAACCTGCAAAAAATCATGGCAAACAAATCACAAAAGGCTCAGTACTGTTGTTCAAAGTTCCAGCTGCCATGAACTTTTTTTTCGATCCGAACAGACTACTGGGCATACCATAACGAGAGTAATTTGCAATCAGATTGGATTTTATTGAGAAAATATCGACATAGGTGATATTTGCATCAGGATACTGTCCGCGTAGTTTGATGGCAAGGGCATGAAGTTGCAGATTAAAGAGCTTAGCTGCCTGATTGTGATTGCTGACACATCCTATCTCGTCAAGCTTCGATGGGTCAGTCCCAAACTTTGCCACATTCTGAGTTATGCAACCGAGAGGGCCCGTGTTGTGTATCCAGAAATTCCTAGCCCCTTGGTCATATAATGTCTGCAGAAACAAGAAATGCTAACTGATTATAAACTACACCCTTTTACCATCAATCAAACAATGCAAACGAAGACTTCTCAAGCACATACCTTGACCCCGCTTTCGAATTCCACCAAAATTATTGGGATCGAGGCAACGATCTGATCAAATGATTTGGAGTAAAACGCACCGGCAAGATCATTCTGTCCTATATCGAACATATAAAGCCCCTTTACGAAATAATCTTCCAGGGGAAGATACTTGTCGAATTTCTTTCCTGCGGAAGAGCAACAAGAATCTGAGCATGTCACCCTTTGATCCTGGAACATCCAACTGAGCTGTCCTAAAAGCACAGCACATAAGAACAGACAAGTAGTACCCTTAGCAAGCAATTCAAGGACCCGTGCTTTGAAGTGAAGGAACTGATCAACTTGAACTCTGAACGAGAATGGGCTAACAGAATTTGCTGTTGCTGGAAGGGTCGTTGATCCAGCTGCAGCAAAGTTGCAGCCTTTTCGGAAAATGGGCGCCCCAATCGAGTCCAAATAGGCATTCAGGAATGGCAGGTCCATTGCATCCACTGGAAAATATCATATCCCGTAAGCTTTCCTCCAAAATGGAGATAAACAATCTTGCACAGTGGAACAGTCAGTAATCCAGTACAGAGGAAACAGAGGAATAAGGCACAAAACTACATATAATAGATCGTTGCCAAGAAGCTAATAAGTTTCAATTATGGTTCCGAGGGGAATGGTAAAAGCTTTACTGAGAAAGTTGACAATGAGATGGCCATCACAGTATCGCCCCGACGGAGAACCAAAATAGCCCTGTCCATTAGGTGGGTTGAGGCTTTCAATACCAGCAGCAATAAGATTACCGGTGTCGGAATTGGAACTGCCGAAGTTGAAAACACATGGGAAATCGAGCTCTACTGAAGTTGCAGTGATCGAGCAGGCAAAAAGCACGGTGAAAGTTTGGAGGAGGAGAGGGCAGGTCTTGCCCTGAGCCATTATAGTTTCAGCAACAGTATTGAGCTTTCCTTAACAATGTTAGTTACCAACCGCAAATGATTCATTGTTCCTTTTCCTGAGCAAAAAGTAGATACGATAATGTTCGGTGGGTCTTATTTATCGTGTGAAAGCAAGTTTTTTGCTTCCAATGAGGGAAAGCTGGAAATGGGATTAAAAGCAACATTCTTGGCATGCCCTCGTAAAAACAGCTGGTTTTCACCGACGTGCACTTGGTTTTCCTCTAAAACATGCAACTGGATCGACTAAGTTTGAATCTTTGGGCACATTCTAGCATACAAGGTTCGGGTAAAGTTTGGGTTTTTACTCAGGAAATCGACAATGAGGCGGCCATCACAGAATCTCCTTGATGGGGCCTTGAAGTAAGTTTGCCCGTTTGGCAGCTCAAGTTGGAACCCCAGGCCTGCCATGAGGTTTCCGGTGTCGGAATTGGAGTCACCGAAGTTGAAAACAGCCGGGAAGTTGAAGTCTGTGGAACTTGCAAGCACTAATATGCACATTGAAACTAAAGCAAGGAGCTGAAGGTTGAAACTTTCCGCGGCCATAGCTAACAAGAGCTGAAGAGCTTGTAACTGAATGGGTTATGGTTCCTAAAGGCAAAGGGAGCGGATGGTTTTTATTGGGGAAAAGGGCCGAAGAGATTGCTTTCAGCTAACCTTGGGAGGCAACATGAAGTCCAGAAGCAAAGGGTTTATCTTCGTTGGCGGTGAATTACTTATTTGTCCCTGTTAGGGGATAAGCTTTATGGAAGTGGCTTTCTTGGACTTATCCCAGCAGCAGAATGCCCTGGGGAGAGTGATTCCACAGCGAACTGGAACAAGAAGTTATGCTGACATCTCCATATTTTGACTGATCTTCACACGACAGAACTTCCAGAAGAAACCGAAAATTAGTATTTCTATTTTGCGTATCTCAAACAAACGATGTTGTTCACGTTCAGCAATTCATGGAAAAGAGGTCAGGAAGTCGAGAAAATGGTGGGTAGCTTCAGGGATTGAAAAGCAATGTGGTGGGGACGATGACTTTGAGCAAAGCAAAGATGGAAAAGGCATACTTTTCCTTGCAAGGGCAGCATAACAATTTAAGGGCACACTCCAATTTCATGTCGTAAAATGACAATAATGAAACACTTGAAATGTTAGGAACTGTTCTCAAAGTCTCCAACCCCATCAAGCAAACATTTTCCCAACATGAAAATTGACGTAGACAACTTCACAAACGAAATTTAAGAAGGGTCATTTCCTTAAGGAGATAAGAGGAATAGATGAATAAAAGGACAGGAAGTCTCTTTCTCAAAACAGGCCACTCTAAATGAAGCATTTTCACTGGTTATGAATCCCGGAAGTTCCAAATTGGATTGCGTATCATTGCGCTCTTAGTAGCTTTTGATTCTTGGTTAATCCATTGTCCTGCTTCATGTATTTATATAGAAGCCTTTCTGGAACAGAAATTACTACTCTGAGATTGGTCTGCTTATATCATGTATTAATATTCTTTTCACAAGAAAACATTGCCGTGGTCAAACTAATCGAATCAAACTGAACCAAGCTGAACTGTTGAGTATTCATTCTTGAAATCTAGTGAGTGTTTGGCAGTTTGCTTTAGCTTAACCAGAGCGGAGATATTATACGAAACGAGCTTGAGCTCATTCTCCAATGGTGGATGGAGGCGAATGATGGGTCCATTCTTCTGGTCTCCACTTGGTTTCTGCCTTTTTTGTAATGGAACCCACAGCCACAGATGCTTTACCATCACACATCAGGCAGGGAACATTTTGTTCTTTCTTGACTTCAATTGTTGCGATTCCACATACCCATTCGTTCATCCTGTATTGCATTTGAGTTTAATGCTGTTATGCTTCAATGGCCAGAACTAAAGAGATCATGCAGTGGAGGTTCAGTCACAAAGAACGACCGATGTTCATCTGGGATGGATCACTGTGTAAGGGAAGCTTGTAATTTATCGAACACTAGACTTTGCATCATGATTCCTTCAATTCTTTCTATTATTTGTTGACGGATTGTGATTTTGAATGTTGAGCCTGGTTCAATTGATATGCTGATCAGGGCATGTGAAAAATTTCGATCCTTTTGTTCCTTAACCGAACAGATAATATGCGGTTTAATGTTCAAAAACATAACCGCTCTGAGATTCTGTTGGGCCATGGTTATTGGTTTTCCTGACTTAATTGGAAGTCGGGGACCTTTGGAACCCAGTGACTAGGTTTAAACTTCTTAGAAGTTGCAACGCATTGGGACTTATTTGGAGCCGAAAAATGACTCAGAATCAGACTTTTATTTATGCAGCTTATGAAGTTTATCATCCCGGTGGCCCTCTACATGCCAGGATTGACCTTAGTTTGCAAGCTATAGTTCTGATGCAAATCATTCTACACCATCATGTTCATGTTGGCTAATTTAATATGCAAAAGATGACAAGGTGCCACGACATCTTGTGTTAATGCCGAGTTAGGAATGCAGCAAACGTTCAAGATGAAGGAAGAAATGTGTGTAGTGATCGACGATTACGGATTGGACAAAATGAACAGGATCTATGGGTGTTGTTATTTGCTGCAGATGAATGAAACAGGGAGGAATTTGTGGATTTGGGGCGCCGAACGAAATAAACGAAACTTAAGGGGTGGATCAGCTAAAAAGCAAACTTGCGCATCCGGGGAATCGAACCCCGGTCAGTACCGTGGGAGGGTACTATGATACCACTACACCAGATGCGCTGCTAGATGGCTTGGCGGTCGCCAAATATGGTATATAACCAATTATGTTGAAAAGGATAATCACAGCCCAGAAAAGTTGATGCTATTTGAAGGATGGATGCTGTAGCTGAAGAAAATTTACAGCTTCTTCAGAGTCTCGATGCTCCGATCAATTCAGAATAGACGTTTGGGAGTGACAGGTTCGTTGTGTACACTGAAAACATCATATCTCATAGCTTTCTCTAAAACAGGGAATGAAGATAATCGATCTTATATTAGGAAAGATAGCCATTCTTGATTCTACTGCAGAGGAAACACAGCAATAAGGCAGAAAACTTCATAGCAAATCGTCCCAATGAAGCCAGCTAATACAATTCAGTTATGATCCTGAAGGACATTGACAAACTTACTGGAAGAAAAGAAAAAAGGGTCTACAGCAAGATGGTCTACCACAGTATTGACCCGATGGAATATGGAATTAGCTATGTCCATTGGCAGACTGAGGCTTTTGGTCTTGGCTGCAATTAGATTACCCACATCAGAACTGAAAAATTGTTGTCAGAATGCATAACTCAAAATTTGAGATTCAAGTCAAATGAAAACTATTGAAACGTAGAAAACATTCAGGTTCGTGTTAACTTATCAAGCCCTTTGACATCGTAGGGTGGAGTGTGATCACTATTAGGAAAACTCGTTCCCACAAGTCACATACCGTTTATGGAACGATCCAAGAATTTACAGAAAAAAGGGGTGGAATTGTTAAAAATGAAAGAGTTGCGCATCCGGGGAATCGAACCCCGGTCAGTACCGTGGGAGGGTACTATGATACCACTACACCAGATGCGCATTTGCTTTGAGTTTTCTGTCTTTAACTAAATATATAGATCAACTTCCATGTCTAGGGAATCTATGCCAATGAGACATGCAGGCTTTTCGACAATCTGCTGAACTCCTTCCGGCCATTCCCCCTTCCTCTCTCTCGATTTCAAACACGGCTTCGATTGTGGAAGATTCATTATTTACAAGATCCCACGAACATGAGAACAACTTGTAATAGGGAAACAAGTACCGAGTCCCGATATACGTTAACCAAATTCACGTACTGGTAATCTTCGATAATTATTTGAATTCACAATAGCGACACAAATGTAGCCAAGTCGGCAAAGCATATATGAGAAAAATCCCTTGTCTTCTTTCATTTTCCATCACCACTTATGTTCTTCATAAAAATAGCTAGGATGGCCACAGAGACAGAGACAGACAGGAGGGAAATGGAATCTACTCAAAGCCAATGTTCCCTCACCAAACAACAAGACATAACAAGACGAAAATGGAGATATACAGAACGACAGCTACGTTTGGAATCTTCATCAATAAACCCTAGAATTAGTAGAACTCCCATTATCGTACATGCACAACATACAAAGCTTGTGTTGCGTATATGACCTTTCCCACTGACATCCGTAGATTTATACGTACAACTTGATATTGAAAAAGGACCCAAGCACATAGAGATCTTTCACGAGAACGAGTTGGGTACAATAATATCGTTCTTGAATAGGAATTTTATGTTCAATTCTAGTAATGAAATTTCCCGTGCCATTATATTCTCCTCTCTTTCTTCCCTTTTTTGGTATACACCATATGATATCTAGAAATCTAATAGGTTATAACTGATCTGGAGTCGAGTCGGGTAGGCCTACTAAAAGGGGAGAGTTTTGTGTGTAACAGGTACATCATTTGACAGTGCAGATGTAGTGTCACAAATAAATAGAACTCAATTATTTTAGGCTTTTTAAATAAAATCTAAAGGGAAAAAAAATTCTAAAATGACTTAATTTGATTAGCTCATGTTACCACGTTAGCACTGTCACATGTTGTATCCGTTACAGGCAAGACTTTCTTCACTAAAAAACTGAAATTCTCTAAATATGAATTTTCTCTATTTATGATAAGACTCGACACAGGACTAGACTTTATACCTTGCCTTTTCAGCTAACGGGGGGAAAAATCTTGCAGTAAGTTGTCCTTATATTATCCTTTTTACCGTGTAAATTTCTGACAGTAAATGTTCACGAGCAAAGATGGTCCACAGGGAAAACACATCCTCTCTGGCTCCTTTACATCCATTCATTTTAACAGTAAAATTTATTATTACTTTACTACTGTTAAAAAATGTGCAAGAATTTCCATATGCACAGTGATCGCACGTACCCATCAATTACAGCATCGACTAATGGTTAAATAGCTTCACGATTTACCTCATCAATTTATACTCTAAGGTCTACGGGAGTAAAAGAGATCATATAGCAATTACAAATGTAAGTTTAGTGAAAATATTATTTCTTTCCGGTATGTCATGCAGAAGTCCGCCGAGCTTGAATATTAATCTAAGTTCGCACAAAATCGACTCATTAGGGATAAAACTCAATTAATCATAAATTTTTACTATTTACATTACTTAATAGATACCACTCCTGATTTAGTTTGCACTTTTCAGTACTATAACAAATGGAAAAATATATAAAAAAAAAATTTATAATAAATAATGAACAAGGCAACCGATCCAGTTCTTCATAAGGGATCTGCGTTCAAGTTCCCGAGCATGCACAATTGTAGAGATAAATAAATACGATGCCAATAGGATCAGAGTGGATTCGAGCTGGACTAATCCAGCTGACCATCATCTAGTATTTTAAAAGATAAAAAAATTCGTGGCAATTTTAAACTAAAAACCAACTTTTTAGATGATAAAAAAATATTAAATCATCTAATGGAAATCTTTATCTGAAATTTTAATCCGTACGGTGTAATTATTTATGTCTACTTTTCTCCACTGGTCAAAGGGAGTAAAAAAGAAATATTTATATATGGTATATACAAACATCCAATATATATATATATATATATAAATCGTGGCCTAGAGATGAGTGAAAATAGTACAGATCATGGCACAATAATTACATTCAAGGAGTCCAATGATTATAATTTGAATAGTAAATAATAATATATGTTAAAAAATATAAACCATATAGAATATTCCAGCGGCCGTACCCCTTTTACTCGTGAAAATTTGAAGGGAACTTGTCCCGGCACGAGGGATGATAATTTGACACGACCCGTGATGATCCGCCCTGGCCCCAGCTGTATGGGCTTGATATGACCTCACTTGAGGAGAGCTTGGAACATGCCTGGTTTCTCAAAGTCCTGACCCATGTACGGACCGTAGATATCGTGCATACATAAAACATGGCACGAGTCGAGCAATGTTGATGGACCAATGCAAGAAGATAGAGCAGACCCAGGCCTCTCAATACTCGTTCTACCTCCATCCACTGTCGCCTTTATAATACCACTCCACTCTTCGACTTCCCTGTTCGAAGATGCAGAGTAAGCCACAATATTGGTCGTTCTTTTATCAATAAGGCAGGGATAATAGTTACGGAGACTCAGCTATCATTCTATATAAATGTTCTAACTTTTGTATTCAACTATAAATATATAAGATGAATTGAATAATCAGTATTAATATTGACTTGTAGATATAATTTGTCTGCACCCTGAGAGACCCTACGATGGTAACTTTAAGTGACCCCCCTAGATAAATTATTATGCTTTTGATCACATTCTATGACCTGGCCTGGCCCTCATAGGATCATTCATATGATTTCTCGTGATGGATGCTTGTCCAATTCCAAGGGGAAATGAATAGATCAAAACTTGTTCCCAAGAAGCTGCTCTCTCATTATATATTATTATTATAATTAAATAAAGATCTTAAAGACTGGAAAAGATTTTTCACTGAGTAGATTCAGATGGAGGAAGCTTTTTTAACACTTCTGAAGCTGTTCATGACCAGCTTTCCCTCAGTACTTGGACCATTTTGTATATATAAATATATATATATTATTTCAACTATCAATTTCGTAATTTACCCAAATGAAAATGAAAGATGAAATCAACATAATTTTATTAAGATAATTTAACACTTATTTTTCTTAAACATGGATTAAGATTTGAAAAATTCGTATTTTTATATTAATGTGTGCTCAAAACTGCAATAGTTAATTAATGGCGAATGCATGGATTCTGCATTGAAAGAGGGGATAAAAATAAGAAGAAACTGGCGGAGGAATTGATAAGGATTAGGAGTTGCCATGAAGATTAACTAGGTGTGCAAGTTATTCGGTGCCACTGAATCGAGAAATTAAACCGGACACGAAATAGCATGACCGCGAACATATATAGAGCTTGGCCAGAAATCGAAGTTTCCTCTGGATTAATTTGGGACCTAAGATTACATATTAGACTTAATTAGCAGAAGAAGTAGCTAGGGAGAGCATCATCAGCTGCCACGAATTCAATACACGGGTTACATTGAAGTGGGAAAAAAGAACCCATGTCGATTATGTTGAGCCCAATAAAAACAAAGCTACAACGACAGCAAACATTAAATTAAAACAAATCAAGAAAAAACCGGACAGCTTAATTAATTAATTGTGCTTTTTCTTCAGTTCCCACTTGCTTCTTCTTGAATCTTAACCAAAATTTCATACACGGCCGAGGCAATCTCATCCACCGATGTCAGCTTGCATTCGTCTTCCACCTGCAAAACACATTCGTTAAATTAATTACTATGAGTGAGCCGTCAGCTTAAGCTAGAGGAGCTCTCAATTGGATTTAGATGAGACTATTTTAAAAGGTCTCAACCTTTTATGTGTGTGTGTGCATATATATATATATATATATATCAGAAATTGTCATGCTCAATACATTTAAATATTACAAGAGACTGATTAAAATGAAATTTAACAACATTAATTAATTATCAAAATTCCAGTATTTTGATTGAAAAAAATTTCGTAAAAAGGAAAATGAGAGAGAATATGGTTAAGTAACCTTGAGGCTTAGGGAGTAGAGTACGACTTGACGGACGGTAGAGACGTTGAGGTGGAGGACGGTGAGCCGCAGGGCTTGCAGGCCGGAGACAAGCCTCAGGAGCTGCTTCGGCCGCCGCTTAGACCTAATCTTCATGCTTGCATGGCTCTCTACTATCGTCACTTCTATGTCCGCGATTTCATTCTGGTACGCTGTCGCTGCTGCGGGCACTTCTCCGATGACCGCCGACGTCGTGTTCTGGGGGCTGGTGGCAGCAGCGGAGGAGTACTGGGGGAGGCTGAAGCAGTCGGAGAACGGATCGGGAGGAGGATCATCCGGCGATGGTGAACCCTGCTTTCTTGCGCCGAGGAGGTGAACCTTCTGCTCCAGCTCCTTGACGTAGTTTATGGCGCCTCCAATGATGGATGCCTGGTCACCCTGCACTAAGCCGCCATGGCGGCCAAGACTTAATTTCAATAACATCAAAGAGCGTGAGCCCTTTTCAGATATACTGATAACAGATCGGAGGGAGAAGAGAGACCCTCGGAACGTAGGATTCCGGCATCAGAGATCGGAGGACCGATAGGTACTCGTTCATCTGCTTCCGCCGGTTGCGCTCCACGGCAATGTGCGTCATCCTCTGGATCTCTATGTCCTCCTTGTTCTTCCTGCTCCTCCCCCTCCGCCTCTTCGGCCTCTCCCCTGCCGCTGCCGCCTCCGGAGCCATCTCTGCTTCAACTTGGGATGATGAACAGGAGTAGTTGGGATACCCATTATTACTCAGGCACAACTGATCGCCCAAGTGAGGTTGAGTAATCCCTGGCGGCACCGCGCCGCCGGAAGAGCCGTCCAGCTCTGTCCGGCAATCGAGAAAATTATCAAAATCCAGTGGCCCAAGCTTGCCGAACTCATAGCCGTCCAAGAAACTCGAGTTCTCTCCGCCTCCGCTTCCGCAATCGCCGAGCAAACCGTAGAGCTCTATTCCGCTGTAATACCCAAACGGGTCTTGCGGGAACACAACTGTTTCAAGTGATGCCATTGTCGACTATATAAATATGTACTCGATCCAAATGATTCTTCTCTCGATATCAAAGCTCAGGCGACAGAGGAATATTTTGGGAGGACAGCAAAGGAGAAGGGGAACTAAAACAAACCAATCCAAAACAAAAACATCCTTCGAAGCGGTAGGGTGTTGTAAGAGATCGATCATGCTCCCCTTTTAAAGAGGTCTCTCTCCTCTCTCGTCGAGTCATCGTGCTAATTATCAGATACATCGCAACAGTTGATATTCTGAACGTCATGTACCGAGCATCGTTTTACCGGAACGTATCTATATGATTATGATAATCCCGATCCATGAGCTTCCAACCAGTGAAGTCACTATTCCTTTGAGAGATATTGAACCTTTTGCTCGGCTGTCTTCTGATCCATGCACTCCACTAACCCACAATAGTCTAAATTGTCGTATGCCAACTCGCTATTATAAATTAAGAAAATTCACGATATATAGAATTTTTTATCTTATATTAATTAAATCGGTTCAATTCGAATATAAATCAGATAATGTGCAGTACATATTCAGATATTGGATGGTGCAGATGTCGAGAAAAAAAAAGTTGGATGATATGACAAATGAAACTTACCTCAATTATAAAAGTTCATGTGCTGATTGGGTCCATCATTTCTGAACAGGATATCATGCACGTGAAATATTTTTATTATTATTAGGATCATAATTATTTTGAAAGTAAGTGAAAAAAGGACACAGCCCGGACATAATGTTTTTTTTTTTTACAAGGGATTAATAGCTTGTAAAGAAAGGTAAAAGTGCATCCATTTTGGGAGAGAGTATTGTGTATAACGAATACATCACATGATAATGTTAATGTGGTGTCACGATCAGATAGAATTTGGTTATTTTTAGGATATTTTTAATAAAATTAAAAAAATAAAATCTAAATAAAAAAAATCCTAAAAATGATTTAGATTTGATTGGCTCATAATATCATATCAATACTATTACGTAATATACCCATTACATACAAGACTTTCTCCCATTTTGGAGACTCCTCATAAGATTCCACTATTCAAATGGGCATTGATATCTAACATACCTTTGTCACCTTTTCCCTTACTTAATAAATATAAGAGCTTTATTCTTTAATAAATAAATTCCGGTTCAAATTCAGGTCAGATTAATTAGTCATAATTCACGAACATATTAGTTATCTAATCGTACATACCATAAAAATTAAATGCGATCTGTGCTACTTTTGCTTATTATTTTTCTATTGAGACAAAATTAATTGACACCATATAGCTGTTCTTTACATGGTTTTCCTTTTCAGATACCCTTTCTCTGTACATTGATGGTCGATTGAGGATTTTCCTATTGGTGGATGCCCTCGAAAATCGATTAGGATTCTCCATCACATTACTTAGAAGGCTGGCCAAGCCGAGGAGATCGTGACTATCATCTAACTCTTAAATTAAATTTTGAATCCAAGCTCTGTAAATTAAAAAAAAAAATCCATGTTTCATATAGATTTACATATTATACTAATGCAGATAATTGACCAATTGAATAATGGGCGGTATGTTTTGAAAAGAATTATATGAATTAAGTGATGGAAGTGTATATGTTTTTTTTTTGCCAAAATGGAAGTGTATATGAAGGAGAGAATCTTTGAATTTTTTGCACATGTATTTTTTTAATAATTTTATAATAAATTCAGCTCATATAAAAATTTATGATCGTAAAATATTAAATAAACAAATAGAAATAAAAAAAAAAGGCTTGGGGGGACGTGTAATTCGAAAATCCACCGACCGCTAACTATATTTCATTTGGTCATAATCCGGCCGGCGTACGACCGTGGGAGAGCCGAAAAGGCTGACAAGTGACAAACAGGGTCGCTGGTTCTCCCAAAAAGCTTTAGAGAGAGAAAAGGGCTGTCAGACTGGGGAGAGAGAGACGATTTTGCCGGAGAAGTTCAGGGAAAATCCATGTGACCGACGTACGGTTTGTAATTTAATTCGTACAAACAGTTTTTGTTTTTGTTTTTTCCTTAAAAAAGAATAAAAATCAACCAATTTGGCGATCTCGCGATTAATTTAAGTATTTAACAAATAATAGCATTAAATATTATATAAATTCGATGATATCATATATTAAATATTGTATCCGAATTTAATGATCAGATTCATGTCCGCTCAAAAATGGAATACTTCAAGATTTTATTAATTAACAAAGCGTATGCATTTAACGAGTTATTTGGAATTCGTTAAACTCTTAAATATTGAAAAATAGGTGCATATGAGGCAAGAATTTCGAATTGTGAAGGGGGAGTATTTGATATGTCCCAGGTTGTCCATGATCATCTCCTCTTCCTTGTCCAGCTGTCTATTTTAGTATGCAGATGCTATATATATATATATATATATATATATATGTGCGTGTGCGCGTGTGTACTCCAATCTCGAACAGTTGGGCCATCAGAAATCTAGATGCCGTGTCGCTCGTCTCGGTTGATCTGCCGCCCCTGTGCTATGGTGGAGCTTGGCCACCAGCCACCTTGCGGTGCTCCGAATGCCTCCAACCGGCTCCCCAGCGACTCTCGGGTCATGGCTGCGATGATGTTGTTAACCTTATGCTTCATTCTGAGGATCATCTTGATCGCCATTGCGATGGATGCCTTCTGGGCCGACAGTGGTTCTACACCGATTTGGGAGTGTGCCATATGCTCAAGCGAGTTCGAGGACAGCGAGACATTTCGTCCAGTGCCCAGCTGCGGCCACGGTTTCCATGTCGACTGCGTCGATGCATTGCTTGCTTGTCAACGAACATGTCCCTTATGGACCACAAACCGTGGAGATCTGGTGGAAACTATAACCCAACTCTTGCGCAAATGGTCATAATTATAACCTCGAACATGTTTTTTTTTTTTTCCGTAGAATGACTGGCCGTATCCAACATTAAGGCGGCCAGGTAAGTAGTAGTCTCAATGATATTACCAAATAAAAATAGCACGGTAAACATTATTTCAATTTATTAAGAGTTAAGACACTTACAATAACGGGTCACATCGCCTGGAGGGGACGCAAAACTTAAATTTTGGACTGATTTAAACCTCCTCATTTTTGCCAAAGCTCAGATTCTGAATTGCTACATGAGCTGACAATTATGTGCATTATTGAAGCCTGAACAAAGTGAGGGTAGGAATTCCAAGATTAAGGAAGGCACCATATTTATTTTATTTTCTACAAATAAAATTAAAATAAATATATTTATGGGAGGAAAAATTGAATTATTAAATGAAAAAGATTCTGTCATATATATTCCACACACCAACTCATGGCTCGTGGGGTCATTCCCTCGAAAATTATTCTCACGTACACTCTCTGAAGAATTTATCGTACCTTGGCTCGCCGAGGAATGTAGGTGATCGGAATGGAATAGCGAATCCAAACAAGTTCCGGGAAATACGAGTGATCGGAACCGAAGATTGAGATTTAAAAAACGGGTTGAAAATACGATGAAAGCAATCAACTTTCGTCATTATATCGGATAATTCGGAAGGAATATATCTCCAACATTTTTATTCTTTCATGGTATGGGTTAGACGATATCTAACTAATGTAATTCGAGTATGACTATTCATTAAAATTCTTTTGGTATTGGATTTTTTCCGGCCCATTGTGTTTTCAGTTGGTGAGTGTTTTATTTGCCATTGTACGAATGATCTTATTGTCGTTTGAGTTGGCAATTTTGGCATTGTTAATTCAAACGCCAAGAAGACCCAGCCAAAAAAAAAAAAAGGACATGGGAACTTGCCGAAAGGAAGATTTGTTGGTGATCATACATCACTGTCTGTCGATCCCAAAATTAGCCCGATCGAATATTCATGCTGTACATGACATTACGTAAACAATTGACAATTTGTAATTAACTAACGAGGAAGTCGATTTATTTGCAGGCCCATACTACGTCTTTTAATAATATCAAAATAGTCTCGACTCCAAATCATAACGAACAAGAAACTCGATCGAACAATTTGGAGCACGAGGTGCGCACTCTATTTTGCAACATATATAATTAGCCAGCGAATTCAATTATGATAGGTCGTGGAATTAAAACTCGATCAATCGAATCAAGTTGGAAGAGATGATAATGATAATATGAAGAAGATTGAGTTGCCCTAACAGTATGTTGCTGTGACTTCCTGGACATTCATTATTAATTATATGAACCAATTAATTAACCAAGAAGTTTTCTTTTATTCATTAATCTTGGTTGGAACTGACTCCGAACATTAGATGGTAAAATTCTTATAAATGTGAATTAATTTTTATAATATTTAAATTTGAGATTTTATTTCAAAAAAAAGGCAATAAAATTAATCGGGCTTTTGCTGTTTGCAATGCAAACAGTACTGTCTATGTCCCCCGATATCTCGGTGGCGACAAACCTAACTCGAAAGAATTTCAGCGCCCTCAGAAGTCATCGAATTCATCGTACTTGTCCATGACATGCATTAATCTCTGTGAGGTGATGTCCTTCCGTTTGTCATTTCGGACGAAATTCACCGGCCAGCAGCCAATCAGTCGGTGATCATCTATTAATTTTCCGTATAGAAACCCTAAACATCCATGCATGCGACCAACAATCGGAAAGACTCTAAATGAGAGGATTTGTCAAGGTAGCCAGCTGATCGAGTGTCGTGTGGTAGCACTAACTAATCAAATTAATTTTTTTGAAATTATTTTCTCATTTAGATTTTATTAAAAAAATTTTAAAATAACTTAATCATATTAGTTCCTGATAATACGTCAGCACTGTTACGTAGTATATTTGTTACACATACAAGACTCTCTTACAGGAGAAAACCTTCAGAGGAGCGGTCATACCACGTAGGTGGTGCTGATTGTATATCTATCTAATTAGAATTAGTCATCTATATATTTGTCAAATCAAGATTAAAAATTTATTATATTACTTCCAATTAGAGTTTACTTAAAAAAATTTTAAATTTTATAATAATAACTGTATAATTATTGATTATATACTAAGTTTCGATTGGATTAATATACCATATCAATATCATCTACATAGTAATAACCGCTCCGCTGAAAATTTTCTACTCTGACCGATCACATGGATGCTGATTACTTTCTTGTAAAGATTTCGCGGAAATTACCAAGTTAAGCCGCGTTTGAAAATTACTATTTTCCGAGATAAGTTTCCACGCGTCAGACTGTTTACCAGAACATATTTGCCTTATTATCCAAATTATTCTTGAGGGGGTGATGATGATTGATAAAGACCTCCAAAAGGTCCATCTTTGTTGTTGAAGAGAGTGCCCATCTCTGGAGCGTAAACGAGTTAAGTCGAGTCCAAATTTATAATGTTCAAAGTCGGCTCATTTAGCGATTTACAAGCAAGAGTCTGGGCTTAAGCTCGGCCGAGCCCAATATCTTAAACTTAGCCTTAGCTCGTCAAAACAAATGAAGGCTCATCGGGCATATACGAGTCGAGCCGAGAAAGAAAATATAACTCGGGCACGAGGATTGTTGTGTCATTTATATATAGCGAGGAAGATATTAAGGAGGAATTAGGGATGCTGAGAGTCCTGGCCAAATCGTCCAGAAGGAATGCCAAATTCCAATAAGGAGGGCGGGTGGAAATATTGACATTGTAACAACATTCAAACCAAGGGACATTGAAATTATGGATTTTTTGAGGTAATTCCAAAGGTATCTCTCTAATTCTCTCATTAAGTAGAGAAAGCTTTATAAGTAATGGGAATGTCATATGACAATATTTACGTGGTGTCATAGACTACTAAGATTTGGTTTTTTTCGACATGGATCTTATATTCTTAAAAAAAAAAAAGAGAAGAAGAAGAATCCACCATTCCTAGATTCAGCCCTATTTTTGTTATCACGCCATCAGTTCCATTCCTCTCTACCTTGCCAGGGTTAATTCTAGTTTCTAACCAAGCTAGCTAGCTAGAATATTCACTCCCTCGCGTTTTCGTCATCATGCAATATGGATAAATTCTTAAGTGAGCAGAGCTCACGAATGACGCGGTAAATTGAATCATTGATTAATTAACACGTTAGCTAAAAAACGTCACAACATGTTTAAAAAATGAATATTATAAATGGATAGAAAAAATTGGTGCGATATACTTTTTTGCTAAAGTGTTAGATATTTATTTATTGTATTCGTAAAAAACGTGACGAGCTGATATCATATCTGAACAATGTTAACAAATTAGTTCAGCTTATTCTCCGTGAAAATGCGGGCGAAGTTTTGATCAATGGCCTAAGTTAAGACAGCAGCATGTGGCTGAGGATAAAATTGTGGGCTTGAGATCCCCACCCAGGTATCAGACGAGTAGGGATGTAAATGAGTCGTTATAATTCGCGAATAGTTCAGGCTCTGTTCCAGTTCGTTAATTAAACGAAACAAGCCAAACCAAATAATATACTTAATAATATTCGACTCATAAAACTCATGAGTTTAAAAAAAATTATATAATAATAATAATAATAATAATAATAATAATAAGTAATTTTTCAGTGAGAGATAATAGTATTACTTTTTTATTATTTTTCTACAGTTAAATAATTTTTTCAGTGAAAGATAATAGTATTGCTTTTTTTATTATTTTTCTACAGTTAAATAACAATAATAATCAGTGAGAGATAATAGTATTGCCTTTTTTTATTATTTTTCTACAGTTTTTTTTGGGGGGGGTTCAGAATTATAATTGGGAAATGACGTTTGAAGCCGACATGGGTGTGAAAAGATTTCGCAGATAAAACCAAATATAGCTGAAAATTCTCTCTATCCCATGTGCTGGTTGCATTGTTTTCCTTTGTTAATTTGTCGTTGGAATTTCTCTTGGGGGGTGTTTGTTTGATCACGGCAACATCCTTCCAAACCAAACCAACCAAACCAAACCAAACCAATTCATTGTATTTTGTCTGGATGATGCCGTGATCCCTCTCAATATCAACCCCTCGATTGATTAAACCGAGTCGAATTGAAAGACCAAATCATTAGCTGTGCTCGAAGCCGACATACGCCGTGTGCTCGTTTGTCTTTCTCCGATGCGATATGATTTGAAATATGTGAGATTTTGTCCGTGCGAGAAGGCTACAACAGCACCGCATTTAAAATTAAAGGTCAAAAAGTGGAACGTGTCGAATAATGCGCCCCTTAATTCACCCCGATGAAGATCATTGGGATGCACGTACCCTTCCTCCAACATTTTAGCAAATTAGCATAACATTATTTTATCGCCTTATTAGTTGATGTTCATAATCCGATAAATTATAAATAATTTAGGTTTAAGTAATTTTCCAATCGTAGAATTTTTTCCCCAATATTATGAATCATACGTGAGACCTTACTCAGAAGGAAAAAGCACCACCGAGACATACTGGTAGGTTGCATTCATATTTTAAAAAAAAATAAAAAAATACAAACATGCAAAAGAAAATAATTTAATATAATAACATCGTTATTCACTTATAATTAAGAAATTTTTTATTTAATTCTAATTGTCACGAAGGCTAATCATTTTTTTAGTGTTCTGTTTTCCAAGTGACTTTACGGGGGTCATCGTACTTTTCAGTGAAAAAAGGGCAAAGCTTGTGTCTTTTCGATTTTGTAAAAGTTAATTTCATGCATAAAACGTTGTATAGAAAACCAAACCCACGAATAAAAAAAAAGTCCAAAAGTAAATTCAAAGTTGGGGGGGGGGTGAAAAACAAAAAATGTCACATCTTTTCATTTTATTTTATTGACAAGTGGAAAAAATGGGAGCAGTAGTGGTTGATATATGCCAGAAATGAAACTGTGCGACGACGAGGACATAAAGGGAATTTGGCACGATGCATTTGGAAGGGAAGGCTGAACACTGACTGAAGGGCTAGCTCGAACGACAAGGACAAGGCCCAGACATCCGTACACGTGGCACGCCGACGATGCCTCCCTGTGGGTCCGACGCAGTCAACCCCCCCGTGCAGCCACAAAATTTTTTGAGAAAACAGCGGCGCTACAGAATCCCCAAAACCCCCCCTGGTTTCTCCTCGTACGGCCTCTGCCGCTACTCTCTGTTTTTTTTTTTACCTCCCCATTATTGGATCCAATTACTCCACAGAATAAATTGCAATATCGTAAATTAAACATATATTAAATACAGAAAACTTTTTAAAAATTATACTTTATTATAAAGGTATTTTTTTACATGGGTGCAAAAGTTTTTTTAAAAATAACGTAAATAAAAATTATGCAGTAGTACGAATTATTAACGAATATAATTTTGCTAATTTATTTTTCGTGTAGAGATGTATATCTCACAATTTATTTTTCCTTATGATTTTTTTTCCTGAATTCCTCATTCTTTTAAAGGGGATGGATGTCTGGATGTTGGCCATCGACAGAATTGAAAGTACTGTGGGATAATCTGTATTTATTTATTTATTTAGGAAAACCAGACCAAAAATACTGATTCTTTATCTCGAGCAACTTTTTTGGGTGGTTTTCAAAAATCAATATGTGAAAGTAGTGTATTCGAATAAGACCGGTTGTACGGACTATGTATTCATCTATCGTTTACATCAATATAACATATAAATATTACTAGACTTCGATTCTTACTGAGCACGGAATTGTTCATTGTATAGTCGATTATAAATTCTTACTTTTGACAATTGAGTATCGATTTTTTTTATATATGATTAACATGAGAACCGCATATGCAAATTGTGCTTTTCCCTTGCATTTAACTTTGAATATTACTTCATTTATAACATTACCGGACTTGATTATGTATTTAAATAATCACAGTGATATGTCCAATTTATAGATCCTGTTTATTATAATTAATTTTAATTTATTATTATTATATTGTCATATTAAAATTGAGTCAAAAAAACTCAGATCATTACAATTAAATTTTCTTCGCTCCAAATAATTCCTATTTGATTTTCTTAAATTAAAAAACCAAAAAAAAAATCAGATCCCAACTATTTTTCCCCAAGGATACTGCAATGGGGTTGGGCCAAGTCTGCTGTCTGCACTAAAGGTGTCGGGGCCCAGAACATCCCAGAATCTGGTGGGGCCTACCGCGTGGGCCCCAAACCATGGACCCCATCATCAAACAGTAGAAATATTATGTGCGGGTGTGTGTTCGTCCGTTGGTTTCTGTTACATGTTTCGGTTTCAATCGTCACTGTTTTGTTGATATAAATTTCAAGCAATTAGCTGAACCATCTGGTTAACGGTGACTATGATTGAACTAGTCATTCACAAATATATATGATTCAACTATTCAAAAAAAGAATAAATATGTATCGGCATCATTTTCGAGTTAGATAACACATTAAAAGCATGTTTGGGCATGTCCATGTGCAATGCATGCAGCATGCCATGCCACCTACATGAATTCCATTTTCTTCCCATGCCTCAGCTAAATGAGACCTAATTTAATGCAAATATAGATAAAATCGATATTAGTTAAGCCTTCATAGAATCGACTGGAGCACCTAGTCAAGTGTTGATCTAAAAAAAATAGAACGCTTAGCCAAGGGGTTGGATTTAACGATGAATTTAAACCATATATTTCAAGGAACGTAAAGTAAGATAATTTAACGGAAATATAAATAAAATCAGTAAAATTTGGTTAAAACATTATACATTTTCCCCGAATTCAAATGGATCGATAACCGAGCTGGACTCTAGGGTTTAAACTTAGTGCTAATAAACTGTGGAGCTGCCACGGTCGCAAGAATTAGTACGGACTCGAGCAAAGCTACTTTAAAGAGGTACGACGGCTGTGATCAATACTCTTCGAGACTTGGACGATTATGCCCCCGTTGTTCATCATGGGCTCAGGGCCCATCTCAGCTGGTTTTGGAAAATTCCATCACCCAGGATGAATGATGAACTCAGATGGTGAAATATTTCTTGATTAGGGAGGGGGGCTTGATAAAAGATTTGACTCGGTTAATCGCGATTTGACGTCGGAATCATGGTTTAATTTGAATAATCTAAACAAACCTCCAAACAACATTATATCCACCCTAGAGATCGAGGGGCCTAGAGAGAGAGAGAAAGAATAGGGCCTCGTGACTAATTCTCTTGTCCATCTACTTTCTTTTGTCCGAGAGAGTTCACAGGTTGAAGTTGACATTGGGGAATTATTGTTGTCTTTTCCCCCTTTTGCCCTACCGGTCTCATTGGCCATCATTCACGCGGAGGAAAGTGGTCATGGGCAGTTCTGTCCAGGAAAAATTAATTTGTTGGTGATGTGTGTGGAATCAAATGGTCTGGGAACCTTTCTGAAATTGGACCATCTCCCAGCCAACCTTCAAAGAATTTTGGACATGAAGACCGTTACTGATTGGTTGCTTCACATCGGGTTCGATGGCACTTCGAACATAGTCATCGGGGCCCGAATGCATTGTCGGTACGTTGTCCTTGAGTTGGTCACAGTTCGCTCAAGGCCAATGGATCGCATGGAGCATATATTGATATCCGACTCAAATTCAGCTGACGTCCATATCAATTCCCAGGTTGGAGAAAATTATTATGTACCCCTAACCTAATGAAAATGGAAAAATTCACGTCAGTTTATCGTGTCCAATGCTCTCTCACAAGAAAATTCAACAGATTCAAACTCTTAAATTCCCCATTATTGTTGGACGCAGATCGGGACTCATCTTTTCCTTTCCCTCTGCATCCAAACAGCTTACAATTTTAGTTGGAAAAATTATAATTTAAGTTTAAATAATTGTAAAATCCGCTCAAAATAATTGTAATAGAGATTACAGCCTTTGAGAGATTACTCTTAACTATAAATAAATAATCTGGGACTGATTACTTACAATTTTTGAACCGATATTACAATTTTGTCTAATACAAATGCACCGTACTTTCACGGTTTTGTAAAATTTTCCTCCTGATTCCCAATCTCCCAGAGCTGTAATCTGTCATTGTAATTCACCATCCTTACCCGAATGGAAAATACTAGAAAGGCTCAATAAAGGCCGTAAAGGGCCGAATTGAGCTTTGGTGGGCCCAAAGAGGCCCAATGGATCTTCTTATATGGGCCAGTGGTCAGCCCAGCCCGGTGGTCGAGCAAGTGGGTTTTCATTAGTTGGAAAAATGAGACTCCCCATCGTTTCAAAATGCCATGGATTGCGAATGAAGAATTACAGGACGACGAGGTGTGAGCAGTGTAGACAGCATAGGGCCGATCGCCAATCGAAGATGCTCATCAACGACAACAATGTCACTGAAATGACTGCCACGCGAATGGCCATGGCATCAAATCGTGATTCGTGTTTTGAAGATCTCAGCATTTAGTAATCTTACTTAATACTTCGGTGGGCTCATTTCTGGCAATCTTATAATTACAGTCGGCTTTGCCTGCTCCAGACAAGATGACACAGCACAGAGAGACCTGCAGGTGCAGGACCGAACTGTCAAAACCCTTCATTCGAATTGAAGCCTGTGATCAGGGCAGATGGGCTTGTACAATCTCATCCCATTCCCGACTCGTCAGGTGGAAGATTGCCTTGAGGTTGCCATTTGAATCGAGGAAACAGGTGATGAACAGGTTCGTTGGTATGGTGTGTAGTTCGAAGGAAGGAAACTGCGGTGGGCTCTGCCAGCCAGTCGAGAAGAATAACAAACAAAGCCGCCCGGAGAACCGTTTTGATTCTGTCACCATTACTTTGATGCTATAAACTCAAACATTCTGCTGAATTTAGCCTTCCCTCCTTTGCCAAATTCAGATTGTGAATAACATTAATGGCCGATCAGGATTCAGGATCTCTATCATTACTTCATGTTAGCTACCATAGAAGCCATATACCTTATATAATCTAAACTTACTACTTCAAGTTTCGCACCATATCTTCTGGAGACAAGTGAGGCTTCGAATCCATGAATATTCATATCGGACATAGAGCCCCGGTTACATTTTCCCGAAAAATTTGCTGCAATGAGCTTCCTTGCTGCACTCCTGCACCATGCCATCTACGTCTGACCCGGCCTCCTACTCATTCCAATCTCGCTGCCGCTCATCGAAGCCCAGCAGCCCTCGCTGCCACCTGGGCCGGACACAACCCTCGGCCCCCTGCAGTGGCTGATGTGGATTGTGATCGTTTTGATGGCCCTCTTCACCACTATTTATTCCATCTTCCTTTTGCCCGCTGTTCCCTTGCCGTGGCTGCTGATGGCAGGGGATTCTCCTGGCCCATCTGGGCAGGCCGAACGATGATGGCACGGGGGCTCGATGCTGCTGTCATCGATGCCTTCCTGATTCTGGTGTATGCAGACGTGAAGGGGACGAAGCTGGGAAAGGTGCTCTGGAGTGCGTGGCGTGCCTAAGCGAGTTCAAGGACCACGAAACGTTGCATCTGATACTGAAATGCGACCATGCGTTCCACCCTGACTGCGTCAACATTCCACAGCACATGCCCTGTCTGCCGTGCCGAACTTGAATCACCTCAAGTCATCATTTCCATGGTCGGTACGACGCAGGGAACAGAGTCATCCATCCAGGTGAGTCGAAAGCCATAATAGGCTCAACAATGCACTCCCCATATGCAAAACAGTTCAATAGTTTTCTGCTTTGTGGCATAAAAAGACAATATCTGATATAACATTTAACAAGATGTGGTACAGGACAACCGGACCGGGGATGTGGAACGAGGCCAGGATGAGCAGGAGCCGCCCAGTGTAAACAATACGCCAAACCAGAGCTGGAGACCTGAACCAGTTTCCTTCAGGACCTGCAGACTCCCCCGGTCGCATTCAACCGGACACTCCCTTTTCCAGCCTGGCGAGGACATGGAGCGGTTCACCCTGAGGTTGCTGGTTGAGGTGAGGAAGCAGGTGATGGACTGCACCGCGAGCACGGCTGGGAGCTCTAGCAGAGGGAACCTAACCTCTGGCGAAGGGAGCAGCAGAGGCAGGTACCTTAGACGGCCTCAGGTGCAGGACTGGGCATTCAGATCGGAGCGGTGATTGTTCACTAGGCTGCCTTCCTTCTTTCAGTCGTCACCAGTTGCATCGCCTAGAATGCCCAGCAACTGTGCTACTGAAGGGGCTCGGCAGGGCGGTTGAGCAGATTCAAAGAAGTATATGCATCGAGCGAGCCGGCTCTGCCACCTATTTAGCTAATTTGGCATTAAACCGATTAGTCAGGCAGATTCTGGCATTCCTTCTTAGTTGGAAACATATGTTAGTGTCAGGTTAGCATTACACCATTACAGCATTTGTTGACGGAAATATAACAGATTTTATCGTACATATAGCTAAGAAAGTGCACGTTTAGCAGAAATTTGCAAGTCTCCTCACCTTATAAGTCATTGGATCAACTTTCTCATGACGCGACACTGCAATCATACATGGGATAAAATTAACTGATGATGGAGCTTTTTGGTGCTCTTGGTTCTGTCTCATCCATTGTATCATCCTGGGGAATTTTCTGTGTCTATCTTTGATAACAAAGTTGGAAACTTTTGCTTCCATTTTCATTGCAACCCCGGAGAGAGATATCCACAGAGGATGAGATCAAGCATTAATCTCGGGATTTGAATTGAAAAGCTCCATCCCTGAGGAATTTCATGTTGTTCTTCTACTTATAGATAGTGGGCTCTGAAGTTTAAACACGGGTCGGGAAAAATGGTGAGTCCTTCCCAAGGAGGTGCAGGGGCTTGATTGTTAATTACGCTTCCACATCGTCTTTTATCACAATTCTGATCGGAACTTCCAGGTACTTTATTCAGGGACAGAAAACCTCCTTGGAGCATGGAAAGCTCCGGAACTGGAACGCAACAGACCAGAACTGAATCATCTTCAAGTTGAAGAGAAAGTGACAGTGAGATTTTTGTTGATCAGTTTTACCCTGACTTGAATTCCAGTCGTAGGTTTGTCGCAAATCTCTGATCTTAACATTTCTGTCATTTATGCGGTTAAGCAAGGATGACAGATTGCATGTGGGGTCTGCAGATTTCTTAGCCCATTCACAATCAACTGGTCGGTTCATCTCTCTGATACTAAGCACTTGAGAGAAGGCATTCTTTAATGCTTTCCTAGCAGCAACAGCAGAGGACGAGGTCCCTTCCCACTGAACCCGCTCATGAGTTTGCAGTAAATGCCCCTGTGCAAATCACAGCACTCATGTGCCCTGCTCGGCCTTTGCATTGTAACGGGTAAGCTTGGACCAAGTCATGAATGCAATTAAAGTAAAGAAAGGCGGCTCAGAAGTTGGGTTTGATTTAGACTTGAATATTGGCTAAATGTTGAACAAGAAGCTTCTCATTCGGTTGGGTAATACTATATTGTCATCTTCAACAGAACCACCGAATCAAGAAATCTCCCTACCAATCGGTTACAAATGTGAATGAGAAACATCCATCAGTGTTCCTCCAAGATTCTTCATACAGTTGTTTTCTCACCTAATCCTCCCTATGATCAATATGGCATTTTTATTACTAAACAAATGCACTGAATTGTGGAGCTTGGCGTGCGCAATTACCTCATCAATGGCCTTTTCAAGCTACATCCTACTAACCCCCACAACCCTGCCCCTTGAAATAACTGCTCCTTTTCAATGACTTGGAGGCGAGGTGCCAGGGGAATAATAATATGTTTGAGCCTTTCTAGTGATGTCCAATGAAAGCAGCAGACAATTTGATGCATGGAATGGTTGGTTTCTCGAAGGAAGAATTCATTAGACGCTGCTCTGCATAACAACCAGCAGCTGGCCATAATTAATCGATTTCCATGGATAGCAGCTAAGCTTCTCTGAACCATTTCATATAAATCCATTCAATTCATCAGCCGCATGGAATAATACATTGAGCCTCAACTGCATTTTTCCCTTTCAGCAGGGAAGCAAGGACTTTGCAGAGGAAAATTTAGTGCCATAATCACATTTTTAAACTGTTTGTGCTCCTCGGACAAAAGCTAGTCCGATATCTATTCACATCTTTTGCAACTAATGAAAATTGTAATTTCAAAGAGAACAGAGAATTCACATTCATAAAAATGCTTTCAGTTAAAAAATATCTGTCAATCTTCTGGGAATCCAAGGAACCTATTTATGAGCTTGGCAACTGGGGTGGCATCACCTGGTTGATAAGGCAAGAGGGACTCCAAATTCATCACTGATATAGTTTGATGGAGTGTCTGAGGACGAGCACAGTACAAATGTTTCCTCTCTGCTAACTCTTCTGCCAACTCGGCCTGGTGATTGTCCATTAAATCCTCATTCACCACCACGATCAAAGGCTTACGCAGTCTCAGAGTCTCAAATATGCTTCCCGATCCTGCAAAATCAAACGGCTGATTTCTCATTAGAGAGGTGTCCCTTCTTGTTTAGAGATTTAGATATTTAAGAAAAAGGACAATTAGAGGGCATGTGAAGAAGGACTAAAAATCATAGTGCAACAACAATATAACACAGAAAGAGAGACAGACCCGCATGGCTGACCACAAGAGATGCCGACCTTAGATGATCTGCAATGCTGGATGAGAAAGTGAAGTAGTCCACAATAAGAGAACCATCTTCTCCTTCAGACTGCATCAGGAGAAAAGGGCAAAGAAATTTACGGTATGTCCATTTCATATGAGATATTTTCGGATAAATCTTTCTGAGTTTTTTTTATACGTAGTTTGTCAAAGAGCTTCCAGTCCATATTTTGTCAAAGCAACAGAAAGTTTCTTCATATTATTTCGAAACTGAAAAGCAAGAACCACTTTCATCTTCCTCAGTAAACATTCACCACACATATACACAGATCAAGCGGAGTTTTACAAGGAGTTGTATATTCAAAACTTGCAGGAACATTGAACGGCAAAGGGCTGTTCTCCAGAAACAGTGACAATTAGATGGAATTTTAGGCTGTTGAATTCAAATGCAAAGGAAGTATAGTTCAGATTGAGGCTGCCCTCTGTAGTGACTCGTTTTTCTCCATTTTGGATCTCAAAGATTGGAACTTTTAAACCCTCAATTACCAAAACGCTGTCATAACACAAAGCTCATACAATCGCAGTCAAGAATTAGACTCCTACAAGTTTTATTTCAATGCTTCACATGATTGATCATACCAACACTTGCTTGACAATCCAAAACAAATCTAATTTGCCCCCATGAAACCCAATAGAGAGTCTCAATCAAATCAAATTCAGAGCACTGGATACCGAATGAATAGCAAAACTTTCATGGGAAAACTCCAAGAAACAATCACGGGAGCTACCTTCGTGGGAATGAAAGTACCGCGGCCCATTTGAATGAGAAGGTGCGTGTATCCTTTAGCCAACAATTCTTGCTTAACTTCTCGCTGATCCACTGCTCTGACTAGGGCATCGAAGCAGGTTGTGCCCACCGTCACAAAGACAACCCTTTTGGTATCGCCACTCCTATCTTCTCTCTCCTTCTCCTCCCCCATTTCCGCAGCTAAAGCTGTGCCCTTTACTTTTCGAAGCTCAGAAAGATCAAAACTTTATACGGAGCGAGGAGGTGCAGGCGGACCCTCCTGAATCAAGATTCCCCGAAGATAGTGAATCGAGAAAGGTTGAAGATTGAATCCGATATTAAGCTTGGAGGTGGAGCAAAGGATCAATTTTAGATCTGCAGACGTTGGATAAAGGAGATGGAAATAAAGAAGAATATCGAAAAGAAGAGTAAATTCTTAAAATAGACAATGAACAAATAAGAATAAAAAATAAATAAGAATAATAATAAATCAACTAAATGCTCGCGTTGAGACCGTCACAACCGCGTCCTCCGAACGCCGTCTTTTGACTTTCATCCATGAATTCTTCACATAAACCAGGTGCATAAGGTCTGTAGAGAAACGGATCCGGCGCTGCAGGCAACACAAGTGGTGATTGGGCACTCATATTTTTCATGATATTCGCCATCTATTTTACTTTAGATCGATTTCTAAAATTTAAAATAGAGCGTTAGATGGATTTCTAAAATTTAAAATTGAACCTTACCCTATTAGTTTGAAGAACAGGACCCTATCCGGAACATGTATGATTAGAACATATTTTTTTATTAATAAATAAAACTAAAAATTTAAAATCTAATTAATTAAATAATTATCATATAGTTTTCTTGCTTTACGTGTCCAAAATAGATAAAAAAAATTCAATTGAATGTAATAGAAGAGAGATTTTGTGATTTGCAAGACTCTTGTTGTAAGAAAATAAAGATTATTGACCGACGAAAATTAAGAAAATGATGAGCGTCAAAAGGTTGAGAATTTAAAAGTGGAAAGAAGTATGAAATCTTAAGATAAGAAATTATATTTTTTTGTTTTATATTTAGTATATAAAGGGTCAGTTCCAGTTCTGCTTTCGAGTATCATACTTAATGAAATCTGAATCGAAATTTATTTTAATCAGTCCCTCAGTTTCCGTCTCTCATGTCGGGCTTTCATGCACCTGGTTTATGTATTAGTATGTTGATCCCCGACAGACCCGATGGGTGCCCGTCAACTCACCTCTATCACCCTCATCCTCCTCCTGGTTCCTCCTGTTTCCTCTTCACTTCTTTCTTCTTCATTAATCCACCGATCCCTCTGAGGTCAGAGCTCGAAGTTCTTTCTCCCATGGGGATCTCTTTCAGCAAATTCCGACGGTCCCAGCAATCCCCACCGCACCCGGAACTCCGTCCTTCTTCCCCGATCCCGTCTGTGTGCCTTTCTTCCCCTCCGCCGCCGCCGCCGTCACGGCCACTCCTGCCCCCCACCACGCCGCCGCCTTCAAGACCCCCTTTGCCCCCAACTCCTCCACCGCAGCGTCCTCCCTCAACCCCCACGCAGCCGCCGCCGCTGCCGCCTCCTTCGACCTCCTACCCTTACGCCTCCCCTGGGCCCTACTCCTCGCCCCCACGCGCCACTTACTACCCGTACCCTCCGCAGCCCTCCTACTCCCCGTACGCTCCGCGGCCCTCCACCGGCCCCTACAGCTATTCGTCCCCGTACGGTTGTCAGCCACCAGCCCCTCATTACCCTCAGTTTGTGGGCTATTACGACAATCGTTGGTGCCCCCAAGCAGCGCCGGGACCGTCCGCGGCCGCGCCGCCGCCGTACGTAGAACATAAGGCGGCTAAGAAGATCAAGAACGATGTGAATGTTCACAAGGACACGATAAAGCTTTCCTTTGACGAGCAGAGTCTGGACTCCCATTTGGTCTCTTTCACTTTTGATGCTCTCGTTGATGGCAGGTTGGGAATCAAACAATTCAATGGATTTCTTTCTTTATCTTTTTGGTTCTTTGCTGATTTCTTCTGCGGAAAGATCTGAATTTCTGATCTCCCCGGAAAGTTTTGTTTTTGTTTGCTGATACGAACTGAATATTCAGGAGCTTGATCTTCCTTTCATGTCTTCATTTCTGACATTATGGACTTATTCTGTCATCCTCATCCTAATTTAACTTCTAAGCTTTGCAATAGCTCATGTTACTGGCATTTAGCCTAACTTATGCTATAAGGGAAGGAGCTCCATCTATGCTTGAAGTTGGGTGAAGCAGCCCATGTATGAGTTTGACTAACTATTGAAATAGGGTTCCGCATCAATTCGGTTTCTGTGACACAGCATAGATGCTATATTCATAGGTCTGTCTTTCAAATTGGAACCTTAGAGTTAGGGACCATGGATTTTCCACAGTGCCACCATTCTAGAAGCAGTGGTTTATTGATATAAATCATTAACAGGATTGGTGTTTTCATCGTTATCTTGATGGGTAATTGGTAGGGTGGCACTGGTCTACCTTTTCCCCTCCTAGACTTATTCTACAGAATGTTATGTTCCCTATCAATTCCAATCTTAACATCAGATCAGCTGTTTGGTGCATTTCAATTTCGTACATTTATTGCCTTGAAGCATGACTTTATATCCCTGATGCCGTCCTCAATCTGTTTGATTGCTGCTGAATGTTCTACTGGTTGCTCTTACGTGACTTGAAGGTCTAATGTTGCATAGAATGCCAGAGTTGTCGCCTGTAAAATATGCCATGTATTAGCTTGTATTAACAGATCTTCTGTTTTTCCTCTTGAATGCAGTATTACTGTGTTTTATTTTGCCAAGGAAGGGGCCAACTGTACATTTTCTCCCATATATTCTGAGATCTACAAGCCACAGAGAATACCGTTTCAGAAGGGTCTGGGCCAGAAATTCCATCAGCCTTCTGGAAGCGGAATCGACCTTGGATTTTTTGATGTCGATGAGCTATCAAAGCCCTCTCAGAATGAAGAAATTTTCCCCCTCGTTATCTACGCAGAAACAAGCACACCATCGCTGATGGATGAACAGCCCAACCAGCCCGTGTCAAGGATGTCCTCCCATGCGCAGATCACAGAAGCTGTCCTTGTTAAGGGCAGTGATGGGAATTTTCAAGCGAAAGTGATCAAGCAGATTTTATGGGTTGAAGGAGTTCGTTATGAGCTCCGGGAGATTTATGGCATAAGTAATGCTGATGAGGAGGAGTTCAAGGATAATGATCCGGGGAAAGAATGCGTGATCTGCATGACAGAGCCCAAGGACACGGCTGTTTTGCCCTGCAGGCATATGGTAAGGTCCCTGGTCTCAGCTATATCCATTTATAAGTGCCGCATCGAGAGAGATCTTTGGAATGGGTGGGAAAAGGAGGTTAATCTCAGAACTTCAAAAAGGCACAAGAGACTCGGTCGAGGCCAAACATTGCAATATTAATATATTTGTAGATACTACTAGTCATCAGAGCTCCACTGATGACTTCTTTGCCAGTACACACTGGAAAATGCTGGTAAAAAAATATAAGACTTTTAAGTTCGTTTTGTACTTCTAATTGTCAATAACAACCACTGCTTGCATTCGACGGGTATTATCTTTTCCTCCTTGTTCCTGTACTAGGGCATGGTTTTGTGCATGCTGCGCTAGACAGATTTCTTTTGCTAGTGCAAGCTGCGCTATGAGAGGACTTTGACAGTTGTTTGTCAAATGAAAAGAATAGTTTGCCTTGCATACAGTCTTGTTGATGAACGCTAGTTGGCTTTTTCAAAATGATTTGGATATGGAGATTATGTGAAGTAGGGGAAAAAAAAATTTATATATTTTTCAAGCGAGAAACCCTGGTGGAGTTATCAAGGCCGTACATGTGCCCAAGATTTATATTGGCTATGAGCTTGTCTGCATACTTTAATGGACTTTGTAATGCTGCTTTGCAGTGTATGTGTGGGGAATGTGCAAGAGAGTTGAGGCTTCAATCAAACAAGTGCCCGATCTGCCGACAACCCATAGAGGAACTTCTGGAGATAAAAGTGAACAATGGTACCAATCACAGGATTAAATCTCATATAATCTGTCTTGTTACGTTAGCATTTCAACTAAGGATGTACAATTCACTATTTCTTCTTCTGTCTTGCAGCTTCATCATCATCATGAAGATGATTCATATGTAGAGGTGAGAGGTCCAATCGCGAGTAAAGTATTTTGATTTTATTACATATACACAATGGGAACTTCACAAGCATGTCAGTAGCTCGTTAGTAGAGATTCTTTATACTCGAATGATTCATTTATGTCTTTCTGGAAAAACTCAGCCTCTGCATTTGACATAATAGTCCTTTCTTGGAGCAGGGCAGGACAGTTCAGATACACATTTGTACAATATAGATATCTCAAAGCAAAGCAGAAAACCATACCATTTAGTTTGTTCTTTCTGTAAATCTATTTTCATCTGATGTTTTATCTTCCATGATAATTGCTGCTGCTGTCCCTCTTCCTATGGCCGATCATTCACAAGGGAGGATAGATCATCTTCTTCAGAATCCTTTGTATTTGAAAGCTAGACCAACATAGATTGCTTGAAGTGGTTCCGCCCCTCTTTCCTCAAGTAAAGTCCCAGTTTGGGCTCTATGAATGGAGAAAATTTATGACAGGAAGGGGGTTTTACCTCATAGTGGGTTGATACTGTTCAAACCTGAGATAGTTGGTGCTTAAACGACTTTTGGATTAGAGGTGGTGGGCACAAAAAGGGAAGGTGAGTTGTGAACTTTACCTGATGTGTTGGGATGTTGAGAAAAGATTGCTTGTTACACCATCAACAATGGGGAGAAGAAGGAAGGAAAGGTACATAAGGGCATGGTGCTGTGTGAAGAATAGGAGACACGAGGTCCGTTTTGCTTTGGGGTAAAGGGTGACTGAAAGTGAAAGAGATAATACATATGAATCCTTGTAAGAGAAGCTTTGGATCTGACTGTTGGCTTTATATGTGCATCGAGCCTCTACCATCCGAAAAGGACGGACCATGAACCCTGCGGGCACACATCCTTTTACGGGATTTGGTAATTTTTTGTATGTGCACCTGCTAAGGTTCCACTCTGTTTATATAGACGAAGGCTTGGTTCAAGGAAAGAAATCAATCAATTTTGGTATGGATAAAGTCTTCTTGGAAATTTTATGATCCTGGTCGCAAAATCCTTAGCCACTGTACCAAATTTCTCGTAGTTAAAATAAGTTGATTTAGAACATCTATCTGTCCATCGTCCTTTCTGTCGGTAAAGCCATCAATAATTGGGTAGAGTGCGGGTCCCGAATTCAATCATGGCTTCAATGATGGACATTGACCCACCATGTTTAGTCCCACAGCCCCAGTGACATACATTCATCAATCAGAAGCTATCATTGTAAAGAGAAAATTGAGAGATTCCCCCCTTCTCTACCCTGTCTAGGTCGGCCGGCCTCATGAATACCCGATATTTATCAAAATATATAAGAGAATGTGAGCACCAAATCCATTCAAGAATTAGATCATTTGGGCTGCGATTTCACCTAAGAAGATTATCTTACTAAGATTAATTGCTTCCAACTGTTGGCCGCTTGATATTGGTCTCATGTTGATCTCGGCAGTGTGTTAGCATTTTCCGTGGGGCAAGCGTTGAAGCTGAGCTGCAGCTAGGGACATCGAGCACATCCAACATGTTTGCTGTGCAGATACACACACACACACAGAGACGACACTCACTGATCAGTATTTGCTTGAATTTCAAAAGAGAAGGTCTATTCCCTGGCCGGCAAAGAAGATTAAAGTTTGCTGCTTTTACTGCTCTCAAAGTGCCCCAATAATAAGACCGTTGCTGAACCCAGTCTGCCATAATTGATCTCTCTGCATGCAAGTCATCACTCGACAAAGTTAAGTCAAAAGACAGCACTGTTCCAAGGCCTGCAAAAGAAGAGCGTAGGTACGGATTTCTTGGGATCTGCGAAAGTCATCCGGCCTTGCTTTCTCTTTTGTTTTTTTCTAGCATCCACCAATAACATTTAAAAATTAAATAAAAGTTAATTAATTTAAATTCGAATTTAACTGATTTATTAAAATGTAGAGCTACGCCTAAGTATAAATTTCATATAAATAAAATTCGGATTGAGAGTTTGTTTAAGAGGTGTCCGGAATGAACAACTTATATCCTACCGTGATGGTTCTTGTTCCCATTTAGACTGTTTTTCCTTTCTTTTTGCAGATAAATGAAATGGACAGGTTCCCAAGTGGGAGAAAAAGCAGGACAGGTTACAGAGAAACAGCATCCCGTTCATGGGACGGGCCGATCATCGTCGTCGGTTGATGCTTTTGAGGACAAAAGGAGAGGATTCTGTTCATATCAAAGTGAAAGCAAAATCCTCGGTGGCTCCATTTTGTCTATTTGGTTCGCTTTTCTGTGTTTGAATCTTTGCTCTACAGTGCCAGTGTGGAATGGAAATCTCCCGTATGAGCATGACCGTTGTTGCGCTTAAAGAATTCTGCCTTCGGATTTGCATTCCGTCGTGTTTTAGTAAATGAACAGATGCTTGTAACTCGTCCTTGTATCCTTTGCAGCGTCATTTGCTGAAAATTGAAGATTTACTGTCCAGACTGTAGTGTCGGAAAATCCCCATGTGGCTCTTACCTGGACCAAGCGCACAAAACCCGAACATAACATGAAGTGCTGCGGGCAGTTATGTGCATTTTCCTTGCCTAACAAGACCTAGATACTCAAAAGGATTGAAATGGGAAGAGAGGAACTAGATTCTCGTTCCCAGATAATTTTGTTAATTTGTCTGGCAATAGAACGATGAAGTTACTATTGCAAGTCGAGATATCTCACGATTTTCTTCTGAGGAAAGTCACTGACTTCGATCCACTGGGAGATGTTGTTGCAAGCAGTGACCCGTACTAGACTGAACTAATCGGAATTTGCAGGGTTCGCTGCAACATTTGGTTCTGTCGTTAAAAGGCCTAATGAGACCTGCAGAAACATGTTCTTTTTTTCTTCTTTCTTTTTTTTTGGCTGTAGTAAAACAACCGTGTCTGCGATATTATCGAATAGCACGGTAGAAACACAAATCCAAGAAGGATATTTGATGTCAGACCCCACCCCCCTTCTTCTTTATAACTTAAAGAGCTCGTTTCATTATACCTTGCAGCTTCTGCACTCCTCCATTCCTTCCCCCCTGTCTCTCTCTCTCTCTCAGCCTCAGCGGCCAAGAACTGCACTTCTCAGGCCAGCCCCTTGCTCAGTGAAGCTTAAGTCTCTCCAGTCTTCTCTCTCTGTGGAAACAAAGTCCTCCTCCGTTTCGCACCCTGTAGCTGGAAACTATGAGTAGTCAGCCAGGGAACTTCAAGAATCAGGTAAGACTCCTAGCCCTGTTGCTATCACTTTGATTTCATGATCCACAACTCATTTTCTGCAAGACCCTCCAATGTTCAGCGACTTTGTTTTATGGGGTCTCTGGTACAAGAACGAGTGAACGACAGGGCAAGGTCTTGTCTTGTTCTAAGATTGTCCGCTTGCTGTGTTCTCGTCTTCTTACCCTGTTGACGCTGTTGGAACCTTTCCCTGCAGGTCTGCGTCCTTAGGGTGAACATACACTGCGATGGCTGCAAGAAGAAAGTCAAGAAGTTGCTGCAAAAGATCGAAGGTATTCTCTCTCGTCCTCATTCCGAAGTTCTCAGTTTCAAGTCCACTTAAGAAATACCATCTATATTGAAAATACAGAGCAACAGAGAAGCTCAGTCCTTTGAAACGATTCTTCATTAAGCTTTGAGATCAAAATGGAAATATTTGTCCACCGAGTACTCACCCAAGTAGATTACTGTTGTCAAAATGCCTAAAGCTTCAGCATTTTGTTAAGAAATGGTTCATTAAGGGGCAAATTTTACTCCTTCACTAGGTGTAGATGGAACAAAGATAGATGCAGAGCTGGGCAAGGTGACGGTGTCCGGTTATGTGCACCCAAACGTACTCATCAGGAAGCTCGTCAAGTCAGGGAAACATGCAGAGCTGTGGACAGCTCCCAAGAACAACCCCTACGCTGCTCAGAATCGGCCCAGGACCCAATTTCACGACCTGCAATTCGAGAAAATGAGCAAGCCTCAGAAGGATGGGAAAGGGTTCGCCAAAGATCTGAACTGGAATGTGGGGCCTAAGGCCCCGAAGTCTGTAAAGTTCGACTTGCCCGAGGATCAGTTCCACGAGAGTGACGACGAATTTAGCGACTCCGGAGATGAAGGAGACGGCTTCGAGCTCGATTTAGGACGTCGCTCACCTCCAAGGACGCCGAGTAGGGGAGGCGGCGGTTACGGCCAGCGCGGACCGAAGGAGAAGAGCAATGGTCATAATGGACCTGTAAAGAACGGCAAGAGCGGGGGTAGTAGAGCCAAGAAAGGTGGGATTTTTGGTATTCGGCTCCTCTTCTTCAGGGGCTTTGGCCGGAAAAAGAAGAGCAAAAATAGCAGCGCTGGGAAGAAGGGCGGCGGCGGCAAGGACAGATGCGTGAAGCCGGGAGCAATTGAGTTCAAAAATGGAGTCAAAGATGGCAGTTGGGTGCCTGAAAATGGTAAAAACGGTGGCAAGGGAATGGCTGCAGCCAAGAATGGTGGGAATAATTTTAAGGGCCAAAAGAACCAAACCAACGGCGGCAAAAACGGCCGTGGCGGAGGAAAAGCTGCTGATTTCCAAGAGATTGATTTCGGCAACAGCCAGAAAGGTGGCCGCGGCGGAGGTGGAGGAGGCAGAGGGTTCTCGGGTCGGGTGGGACCCATGGACAATTACCCAATGGGTCCGATGGGTAACAATTTGATGGGTCCAATGGGCCCGACGGGTAACAATTCGATGCGTCCAATGGGCCCGATGGGTAACAATTCGATGGGTCCAATGGGCCAGATGGGCAACAATTCGATGGGTCCAATGGGCCCAATGGGTAATAATTCCTTGGGCCTAATGGGCCCAATGGGTAACTATCCAATGGGTCCAATAGCTAATAATCAAGTCGGCCCAATGAGCCACTACCCGGCCGTGAGCCAAATGGGCGGCGACCCGACCCGTCAAGTGGGCAACTATCAAGCGGTTCAAGGGCTGCCAGCCCCGATCAATGGTGGATACTATCAGGGGATGGGGCCCATGGGGATGATGATGAACCAACCACCGCACGGGCAGATCAACGGGATGTTTCACCCGACCATGTACGGGAGGCCGCCGCCGGTGATGGGTTACGCGCCGCACCGTGCTTCCGATGGGTACACGAATATGTTCAACGACGAGAATACCGAGAGCTGTAGTATCATGTAATGCATTTAGCTAGGATCTCAGGATCCTATTAGGTTTTTTTCTGTACGTATTATATGTTTAGTGATTCGGTTAACATTAATCTCGATGTTTTTGGCCAGTCTCCACGGCAACTGAATCGGTGTTCTTATCCTAGGATGTTGGTCGAGATGGGATTAGATTGGGTGGTGTTTTTAATAATAATCATTGATTAATAATTACCAAATATTTTGTGGATTTTGGATGTCTGGAAACACCTTTTGGGGTGCTATCGTCCAATACACATTTACACAATTACTCCTTACACTTTAGGAGGAGTTTTCCAGCAATGCATCATTTGATATTCATAAAAATAATATATCTTAATTATTTTAAATTCAATTGTTATTAGTTTATTAACAGATAAAATTTTTAAATAGTATTTTTTACATTTATAATATTTAAATTTGAAATTTTATTTAAATAAAAAATACCTACTAAAATTTGTACCAAATATGACTGTACTATCCCTTGGAGTAATCCCTCCTAAAATATATGTCAAATATGACTATTCTATCCCTCAAAATCATTCAATGCAAAGTAAGGGCTAATTTTCTTGAGCTTTGCCTTCCCACACAAGTTCTCGGGATGTAATGGATGTTGAGGACCCGACCCGAATGGTCCCGCTACACTCTCCTTCGGCTCACCAATCGGATCAAAAAGCCGGTTAAGACGAGTAAGTGACAGTAGGCCGAAACAGTCGGAGGGCTGGGTGGCGAGGGGAGGGGAGAGATGCATTCCTTCGGTTACCGAGCGAACGCTCTGCTCACCGTCGCAGTGACGATCCTCGCGCTGATGTGCGCCATCGCCTCTCTCTCCTACAACTTCAACTCCCCGACTCCCTCTGCTCAAGTCCAGGTAAGACTAACTCGAGCTTGCTCCCGGCACTTTTCAGCCGCTAATGCGCTTATACGTTTGCATGATTCGTTTGAATTTCCTGTTATGATGTGATTCTACGATAGTTGATTCTCAGATCCCTTTGAAATTGCTTTGGATTGTTTATGCTTAAGAGTGGTGAAGACTGATTGGGTTTCTGCTACAGGTGTTGAATATTAATTGGCTCCAGAAGCATCAGGATGGAAATGAGGAGGTAGGTATCATATATGATTGTTTTGTGCAAGATTCAAATTCTGAATTTAGTCTGTATGATAAGAAATATAGTTCGAGTGGCACCTGGATGGACATACTGTCGTTTGGTTCTTCATGGAACTGGCTTTAGCATTGCGGGATAATTCTTTGATTCTTTCTGGTGAAAGAACTCTTTTTCTAGTAATCGGTATTCCTTTCATTAGGTTGACAACAATTTAAGCAGTCTAATCTCCCGGCAGTTCGTCTAATAGGGTGTCCGACTGGAAGCTTTTGCAAGCTAAGCAATAGGGACTTGGATAGAATAAACAGATATGCATCGCAATTTGGCATATGCAGTAAAATCCCTTGTATCAAGAGAAAAATGAACCAATAATGTTCTAATGAATCATGCATTGATGGAACAGTAGAATTTCTTCCCATGAGTATATTTCATAAACATGGGAGGTAAGCTAAATTTCTGATTTTCTAACCTTTTTTAGGGTTGTCAATTTACTATCTTAGAGTGATATTGTTTGATGAAGGAATCCTTAACATGTGGTGTGATGAAAGTGTGAATCGCAAGACATTCATTTACATTGAGATCAGTGGCTGAACAATAGCAGATATGCACCAACTTGTGATCACATATTAAGTTTATAAATTTGAGGTAATGCGAACTCGTGAGTTCTCACGAGGTCAAGTTCTCCTTTCACATGGAGCCATGAACCGATCATGAAATTTCACCAATCAGCTGACCTGTTCATTTGGGCAAAGTCTGATATTTAGTGGAGCTCAGTGCCTATTTAAAGAGGAATGTCCATGTAATTGGTGAAATCTGAGGAAATTCTCTTGGTTTTGAGTCTTGCATTCTTTATGCCACTATGCTACTTCTGGTGCATTAGCATTGCAGCACTCGTGGCGATTGCAATCCTCTATTACGTTTGCTTTGTTTTTTATCAGTCATTATGCCCATCACACTTTTAGATCCAACTTGGTTGTAGCGCCTGAGAATTCTCTCAATTCTCCTCCGTCTTTTCCTGTGGTATCATTGTAGGTCAGCCTGACATTAAACATTTCTGCCGATTTACAGTCTCTGTTCACATGGAACACCAAACAGGTTCCTCTCTGACTCCTTGTTTCTACTCTAACGGCTCTGCTAGTTGGTGGCGAGAACCTCTAGCCCAAGACTACATTTATTCATAAATGGGCTTCTGCAGATAACAAACTGTCCTTCCATCTGCCAGTTGCTCGCTGTTTAATGTCTATGGAAGTTAAAGTAATATCATGTGTGGTGTTTGTAGGTTTTTGTCTTTTTAGCTGCGGAGTATGAGACACCAATGAATTCATTGAACCAGGTACGACTATATTCCAGTTCATCTGGCTGCATTGTTAAAATGAAATGTTTTTTGACCATTGTATAACAACAATCCAGAGCTATTGGAAGTCACGTTAGTATCTTTTTACTGTATGTTGCCTATTTGTTTCACTGTTATTTGCTCACTGTGAAATTCTTCTTGGACAGATATCGCTCTGGGATGGTATCATCCCTGCTAAAGAGCACGCAAAGTTTTGGATTCACACGTCAAACAAATACCGATTTACTGATCAGGTGCTTCAACTTCCTTGTTAAGTTTTATGGAACGGTTGTTGCATTCTATAATCAGATTGAAGGCGTGTAATGAGTACATCTCCTTTATTTGACTGATATTCTTCTTTCGATCTTCAGGGAAGTAATCTCCATGGAAAAGATTTCAACCTTACATTACGTTGGCATGTAATGCCCAAGACAGGAAAGATGCTTGCTGATAAAATAGTCATGTCAGGGTATCGCTTGCCACAACATTACAGATGATGCTAGCGGTTTGCCTTTTTCTTTCACTGTTGCTGGTAGAATTGCCTTATGGAACATGCAAGAGTCGAATGGCCGGATAGAAACTCGAAGGAATTTTAATTTTCCAATCTCTGAATCTCTTCGAGAATAACATTATCCTGCCACGGTTGCTGGTGGACAGAATCTCTGAATAAGATTTTTGTAGCAAATCAATGATTTCGATGCTTACCAAAAGATGCTATGTAATTGGATAAGCTCAAGTACAGTTATACGGTAAGTAGCAAGAATTCTCGTGCATGGAAGAGGTCATTTTCGTCTTCTCACAACCACGGAGAGGAGGGCCCCCTGGATTAGCCAGGCTGGGGACGCCAACATGCCCATCGAATAAATTATTTCTTTTTAAGACCTGTATTATGTAAATTGCATTGTAACACCAATTATTACAGGAGATGCGTCAGTAAATTTTCAAATTAATCCAATGATTTCAATGGTTGAATTTGGAGGGATTTAATTTTGACTCTTCCTATGAAAGTTTGACTGGCTTCTATCAACGTTCCGACTCTGATAGTTTGGGGGTAGATCTAGTCCAATTTCAAACATATGAGGACTTAAAATCAAAGAGGACAAAGTTTAGGGTCCCCTGTGACTCTGATAGTTTAGGAGCATGTCTTTCGCCTCAAAAATATAAGGACTGAAAATCCAAGAGGACAAAGTTTAGAGACCTGGAAGTGTATAGTTCACTCGCTCCTCACTTTGAAGTTCAGAAAACGTTCGGAGAAGCGAAGGGAAACCCTCCCCACCTCTGCTCCGGCAATCTCCGGCGAAACTCCCGACGAAGTCTCCGATGAAGTAAGTTCGGATACGCTATAGTAAAGGCGTTACTTGCAGTGAATCATACGGTCATGATATTCTTATGGCAAGTTGATTTCAGCCGATTGAATGAGCTGAGCTTGTTCCGATTACTTGTCATGGCTGTCGGATTGAGCAATGACAATCCCGAGTTTGTGATGATGCCTGCTATGGTTTTTTTAGATTATCATACAGAAATGTCAAGTTTCTAGAAACACGGCTTCTTGCGCTGAATAAAGGTGAAACTTTTCTGAGTGGTTAGAATTTCTCCTACATTGATGTTCCATTCAGGAACCTTCTCGATGCATAGATGAACTCATTATTAGCAATTTAAGCTTTAGAGATCGTTATCTGATCCATGCTGAGATATAGAAATGAAAAATCCTGGACACAGGTCTTAGAACTCTTAACACGAAACAGAATAGAAGGATTTTGGGAAGGAGGGTAATACCCAATCCTCAGTTGTATTGATTAATATGTTAAAAATTTAGACTTTTAGGAATGAAAGCTGGATTTCACATCTCTCCCTGCTGAAAATTTGCAAAGTCCGTTGAGAACAGAGGCAGCAGCTGTTTTGATTTTAATGGCTGTACCCGTTATTCAATAAATTGTGTAAGACTGGTTCCTTGCAGACAGCTTAGAGGAATTAGTTCATTGTACTGAGACTCTAGAGCATAATAAAGTTACATTTTCAAATGCTCTGGGAAAATTTATGGGTAAGAAACTAGGTTTGATGATAGCACCGAAATAATTTAGGCTATTCTAGATTGATCCTTGCTTACTTCTATTCAATAGGTTCCAATCTGAAGTTGAGGTCGCTCCACGCAGCTGGGTTCAAGATTATCGAACTAGACTAATATGGAATATCTTTCTCATAATTTTTTATTAGATCTGGATGCGAATGTGCCTAGAAGGTAATAGTTCATCTCAATGCTGGTTAAAATTATACCCAAGAAAGACTCATGTGTCACATCCTTTTCTCTTTCCTGCATGCTAGATCCTAAAAAGCCCCAATCTTCCTTTATCTCAGACCACATCTTGATCAAATCGAGGCTTCTACGGAGGCTTTCCCTGAGGTTTTTTCCCTTGATCTTTTATGTCACATGTATCTCAATCTCTGCAATTCAACCTTGTTGAATTAAGATGTGCCACTGATCCTATGCTTCCCCTTTTCCTTATTCTTGCTTATTCGTTCCTGGTTTGCCTTAGCAGGTTTGCTTTCATTATGGTAAATGAGAAGCATGTAATTTTTTAAAACATTGGCCATTATCGCTCAGTAAAACTGTGCCTTGCTCAATGCTAGGAAATGACATTTATTTCATACTTGGGTTTTCCCTCCTATTCTTCTTATGCTACCTCTGTTTGGCCATTCAAATTTGAGTTGCACTTGTAATTCTTTATCCTTGAAAAGTAATCAAGCAAGTCGGTCTTGTGTATGTTGAGCATTTTATAGAGGAATATATGATTTTTAGATGAGTAATTGATCAAGTATCGGGTTGAGTTCCGAGTGGAGATTAAGCACTCAGGTTGGCTAGATTATCTGGTATAATTACACTTTAGCATGGTCTGTCGAGATTGAGAACGTCATAGAAAAGCTTCATCAGATTGTATTATGAGCAGTCTTCTGAACATTGTAATCATTTTTGTAAATTCAGTCTTTATATATTTCGACCTATTGCTATTTTTTGTCTTTTAACTCCAGTGAGGTCTCTACTTATCCTATATTCTATTATAGCTTTCTGTTGACAGTGGTGAGTCTTTATCTGTGTATTTTCCTTTCCCTATGGCTGAATTCCTGCAGTGCTCTTTGTGAAGAAATAAATGTGATCTTTGCAGATATGCTGAATATGTCTGAGGTGTTCTAAAATGTTTGCTTGAACTATGATGACAGTTATGGCAGCATTTCGATTACTCACCTAGCATACGATTTACTCATGGGAATTCCATTATATACATATCATGTACTGTAATATTAGGAATTACACATTCATCTATTTCAACTCATTAAGGATGTGCAAACAGTCGAGGCTGTTTAATAGGTTTTTCTTATGCTCATTGATTTTCTTGCACCTGCAGATGCTCCTAAAAATTTGAGTGTATTTGTTGATGTTATTGCACTGATTACCAACATTATATCATTCCTCTTTAATGAGCTTTAGGTCATCTGGTGCCTCATCTAGAGCAGGAAGAGGAAGTAACGAGCCTGAACCTTTAGATCCCAAGCAACCAATACTTGATGTGCCACCTCTCAACAGTTTCCCATATATAGGTCCACCTTCATCCAATGGCAACCCTACTTTCTCACAAGTAGAGGGAATGAACGAGGAAGGAGCTCACACTCTTGGGCCTGCTGTTGTGTATCTCCCCCCACATGCAACGCAGGAGGAGTTTGATAATCTAGTATCTGCCACTAAATATGGGGTTGCATTGACAGGCAGTGCAGCTCTGGCAACTATTGGTCCGGTTGTCGGAAGAATTGAAATTTCTGAAAACGAAGATACCTACAGATTTCGTGTCCTTCTTCCAGGAGTTTCACGTGATGAAAGTATGTCTAACATTCCAGCAATCTTAGTTATGCTGCTTTTTGCTATGACAGTTACTAACTTTGCATTACTGGGTGCATTCCTTTTCCCAATGGCCAAGGAATATACGTTCATTTCAAAGCACCGAGGAGGTGCAGAGACATATGAAATACGCCCCCAAAGTGAGAGAAAAAAAGAAAAGTTCAAAAATTATCTAGGACTCTCATATCTAGAAAAACATAAGTATCCTATATTTAGACTCCAGTAGCCCCGGAATCTTACATCCTATATCAACATATGCATGTATAATCTGCAGGCACCCACTTTTTCTATTCTATGGAAGGCTTTCAAATTTTAATTCCTCCAGTGGGCTGTTCCAGTGCTTAGAAGTAGAGGTGAGATAATAGGCATGGCAATGAGATTTGGAGTTTGACTTATAGTCAAACGAATTGCAGCTTCATGGCTGGAGGGAGCAAGGATTCTCATATTGTGATCTCGATATCAAATGATAGGAAGACTTTTTTATTTATATCTTCTTATACAAAACAAGATTGGAACTTAATGTCTAATACCTCCCATCCTGTTCTTTCCTTGCGTATATTTTGCCCCGCGAAGAAAATGACATTATATTTTCCATTGCAGAGGATTTCAGTTGTGAGGTGGGGTCTGATGGGAAAATCTTAATCAAGGGAATAACAACAACTGGGGAAAAGACAGTCATCAAGCACTCCCATGTCTTCAAGATGCAGACCCAGAACTTTTGCCCCCCAGGGCACTTCTCTGTCGAGTTTCAGCTGCCCGGACCCGTTGAAGATCAACTGTTGGGTGGTTCTTTTGTTGATGGAATCTTAGAGGGTATTGTGAAGAAAAGTTGACCAGCAAATGCCGGTTTTTCTGTCTGAAAGATAATCGTCTTCTTGCTGTCAAGAAGGGAAGACCAAGCTTGCTGACTCTACCCAGCAACTAAACGGGATACAGTGGAACAGCCCAGGATTACATTAAGCTGGTCGATTGTTGCCTGTGTTTTTGTTGAATTATCTGCTAGATGTGATCATAGTTCTACATAGGGTTCACAAGATGTCAAGAACCGGGTTTCCTGGATCAAGCGTTCTGTGCTTTTCAGATATGTTAATAACTATAACACCTGTAGTCTCCTCAAATTTTGGAAGTGCCTAAAGCACAATTTTAAATTTTCAAACGAATGTTCCGGAGAACTGTCATGATGCCCCAGCACGATGGGCAAGCGCTCCGATGAGCACGTGGCTGTGCCATTGTAGTGGCTCGATTTCAGTTGATGGAAAATCGACTCTTTATTGCATCTTTGAACAGAAAAAACATGAGATCTCATCTTCTCTCAGGCAAGAAATCATCAAATCGAAGAATTCATTCATCTCTGTGCCAGGAACAGATGCAGACAATGAGACCAGATGTTTCAATTTTCATGGACTTCTACAGAACCCTTCTGCTCTTCCTTCCTCTCCTGAAACTCTTCATCAATGGTGTGAAACCCTGAAAATCTCGAACCCGGTTCTTCAGCTCCGGCCTCGATCCCAGAATAGCCAAGAACCCCAAACAGCCAAGCCCTAAGATCCCATCCCTAACTGCTTTTCTGCTCCCAATTTCAATCAAGGCAAACGAAATCAATCCAAAACCTAAAATCAAATACATCAAGTCACTATCAGTTTCTCTCCCCAGTATCAATCCCAATCCAAAGATCAACAGGACCCACCAAAACCCTAACTTCCTCCTCGCCCCTCTCCTCCTCCACCCGTCGTCGGACCATCTGTGGAAGCCCCAGCCCCAGCCCCCACCATTCCCATTCCCGCCGCTCAGTTCTTCAAATATCATATCCAATGGCGGAGGCAGAATCTTGAGCTTCGATGCCACGATGGGTATTGATTCCAGCACGAACTTCAACAGTCTCTGAGACCCATTTCGTCTCCTCTTCTTCCTCCAGAAACCGACGGGTCTTTGGTTCCGAAGAATGTGAATGTTGCCCTGCAAGGAGCTCCCTTTTTCGAAGATTGGATTCAAGGGGAGGAAGTGCCGCAATTTGCAGAGAAGGTTCGTCTCCATTTTCCTCAGCTCCCTCTGTCTTCGTCTTCCTGTTGCGACGGAGACTGTAAAGGCAGATAGAGGAGACGGGATTAAAGGGAACCTCGAAAGAAAATGACCGTTAAAGTGAAAATTCAGATCTATGGTTTGGGAACCTCCTCTCTTTTCTTTTCTTTCCCTTTCTCCCCCCTATCTTTCATAAATTTCACCTCTTTGGTTTGTACTTTCGATTTTCTTGGCAGGAGGAAGAGAGAACAAACAAATTCACCGGCGATCCACTGCATCAAAGCGAAGGACTTGAAAAAGAATACCCAAGACAATGTTTAAGAGAATAAAAATAAAACATTGTTTATTACAATTATTTTTGACATTGTCTTGTGCAGTATGAAAGACTAATGGATTACCTAACTTTGTTTGAAAGCAATTACATGGCATGAAAGCTAAACTTGAAAGCAAGGGGCAATGTCTTACTGATGCAAGTAAACTACAAACAGCTTCCTCAATTTTCTCATGACTCAACTTAGGTAAGGCCAAACCGAGCTTGGTCCTGTACGTTTCTTGCGCTTGTAAGTCTTAAATGTAATCTGCATTGGAAGGGGTATATGTGTGTGAGTGTAATCTGCATTCAAGGGTGTGTGCGCGCTTCAAAGAAAAGACCTTTGAAGTATATTGAAATGGCACGTGCATCGATTGGCTGTCGAAGCCGGTGGTGGGCTCCTGGAATGGACCTGAAACAGATAAATTCGCTTTTCTAAAAAGAACAGATAAATGTGGGTCACCCAGTTGCTAAAAGCCTGAGCTGGCACAGGGATCCTTCATCAGCATTTGAGGTTCCATTCAATGGGTGACATTGCATTCTTGCTGCCTTTGGTCCAACGGACAAGATGACTGTAACGATGACCTGATGGAGTTAATATTGAAAGGGAAAGAATGGTTTTTGGTGTCCACTTATCAGTGGATGGCATCGCAGAAGAATGTAAGGCACTGTTCCTTCTGGTTCCAATTCGTCCACACACACGTCGAACTGTGCAGCCCTCTTAATTGCTTAACTACCAACTCTGAACACTGTTCAACTCGGACTCTCCTCTTCCTGTTGAATCCAGTATATGTACGTTCCAAGAGCTTCAATCTTTATTTCATATTCTCTCTTTCCTGGTTTTTGTCTCTGTTTGCTTTGGAAACCTGGGATCTGCATGTTCCTCCCAGCAAAGTTAAGATGTCAATGGACTAAAGAAGTAGACTAGTGTTCCTGTAAATGGCTTCTCACGCGCTGGAAAGAAGAAACAACACATGGTGATCATCTTCCTCCTTCAGCATTCATTGTGATATCTCGAACAGATCTTTTCTGGTGACAGGGGGACTGATGAATGGATTTTGCAGGGTCCTTTGCACAGAAGTGGCCAGCGATTTGATTGTGCAAGTTGGAAAATTCAGCTTCCACCTGCACAAGGTTCATTCTGACTTGTTTCGTTACCAAACCCGAACTTAACAGAATTTTTTCTTCAGTCTGAGTGTTTGAAATTTCTCATAAACAAAATTCTCATGCAGCTCCAGATGGTCTCAAGGAGTGGCTACATAAATAGACTGGTATTCCAAAAAAGAAGGGTCGAAGATAGGACCGACTTTCCACATATTATCCACCTGAACAATCTTCCTGGTGGAGCTAAAACCTTTGAGACGGTAGTAAGGTTCTGCTATGGGCTAAAGTTCGATCTGACTTCATCAAACATCGCTCCTGTGTATTGTGCTTCACATTTCCTGGAGATGACGGAGGACTTCTATGAATCAAACCTCGTGTCGGAGACTGAGGTTTTTCTAAGCTTCATAATTCTATCTTCATGGAAAGACATATTTCTCGTACTCAACAGTTGTGAGTCCTTGTCTCCCTGGGCCATCGAGTTGAAGATCCTGAAACGGTGCTCCGAGTCCATTTGCCAGAAGGTTTGTAATAGTCCAGGAGGCTTCGTTTTCGGGAATGAAATGAAAACGAAGGCTGGTGATTGGTGGTTTGAGGATGTTTCATTCCTCCGAATAGATCATTTCATAGAAGTGTTGGAGGGAATGAAGAGAAAGGGGATGAAACCAGAGCTCGTGGGATCGTGCATAGCTGATTGGACTGAGAAATGGCTCTCTCGGGTCACTTTGCTCAGTAACGTTACACTGCAGAAACTAACTTACCAGCTCCAGAGAGTTACCGCTGAAAGCCTGATAAGGTTACTTCCTCCAGAGGGAAATTCAGTTCCTTGCAGCTTCCTTCTGAAGCTCCTCAAGCTCGGGATTCTAATGGATACCGATCCTGAGTTAGCAAATCTGCTTGAAAGGCGAGTAGCTTCGATGCTGGACCACTGCCGTGTTACGGATCTCCTAGTCAAGAATTTTGGGGAGAACGAGGTAGAAACAACTTATGATGTTGGGGTTGTTATAAGGGCAGTGGAATCCTATGTCTCATCCGTTTCCAGGAATCCTAGGCCAAACATTCATGCTGTTGGGAGGTTGGTAGACGGGTACCTTACATCCATTGCAAGGGAGGAAAAGCTCGGGATTGAGAAATTCTGTTCGCTCGTGGTCTGTCTGCCCAAAACTGCCCGTGTGTGCCACGATAACCTGTATCGAGCTATGGATATGTACCTCAAGGTATCGGATTCTCTCTTCTGAATACAGCAGCACTATTTCACTTGGTTAAGTCATTTTGATCTTTAACTCGTCAACAAACATAAACTGGTACTTTCTTTCACTCGGAAGGCGCATCCCCATTTGACAGAAGAGGAAAGGACGAGCATCTGCGGAGCTCTGGACTACCACAAGCTGACCAAAGAAGCCCGAGAACACGCAGTGAAGAACTACCGCTTGCCAGTGAGCAAGACCACTAGATTCATACTTCTCGAGCAGGTGAACATGACAAGGTCCATGACCGGCACGGGACTGAACTTCCAGCGAACTAAGACTCAGGCGACCGTACGAGCATCACCCAAGGAGGCTTCAGGGTGGGGATCGAGGTGGGTCAATTCACAGGAGGAGATAAGGATGATGAGGGAAGAAGTCGACACAGTGAAGCTGCAGCTGAGCCAGCTGCAGATGTGCAAGATGGAGCTTCAGGTACAGATGAAGAGAGCTGTTCGATAAAAAAGATAACACGAAGAACAGTGATGGTAGTCGTTCGGCTCTCGTTTGTACTATTTCCCTTGTGTTCAAAAGCCTCACTGTTAGAAAATTCATATGCACCGAATGTTGAAACAACTGCTCAAGATTAAGCTTTCGGTATCGTGGTTGCGTTACTTACTAAACTGTCATAGGAAAACTCCTTGCGGTACTTCCATTGAAACCGACAAGACATTATTTGTGCAATTCAAAGCTTTCTGGTACTCGGACACGAATTTCCTTATGAAGTTGTTTTATACCTAGGAGGCATAAGCCTTAAAGGGACAACTTTCTACAACAGTACCTTGTGCACTCCTGCATTCTTTCTACTCTTCAAAGAACAAAAAGCTCTGGTTTTCAAGATTACATCTTCAGCAAAAAGGGATACATTTCCATAGGCATGCCATATATAGTACACTTAACGTCAAACTACAGCCTTCTTGTGTTTTACCCTCTCCGGGGCTTTCACTTTAGCCATTGATCACCGTCCCACCTGCAAAGAGAACAGATAGAACAACAACACTTTTTGAGTGAGAAAAGTGAGTCGAAATCTGAAGCTAACCGACAACTGATCGGCTCACCGTTCGGGTGGAGGACTTGACCGGTCATGTAGGATGAGCAGTGGTTGCAGGCAAGGAACACAAAGGAGGGCGCGACCTCAACTGGCTGGCCTGGCCTCTTCATCGGCACCTGGGAGCCGAAGCTCGCCGTCTCTTCCTCGGTTAAGGAGGCTGGTATCAGCGGTGTCCATATTGGTCCCGGGGCGACTCCGTTGACCCGGATACCTCTCTGCACGAGTTGGAGGGCGAGCCCTCGAGTGAATGCCACGATGGCCCCTTTGGTGGAGGTGTAGTCCAGGAGCTTCGCATTGCCCCTGTACGCGTTCACGGAGGTCATGTTGATTATCGAACTCCCTTCTTTCATGTGCTTCAGAGCATGCCTTAAGGATTGAGAAAATGCTTCATTGCTTCGATTCCTAAGAAAGTGAGTATAACAATGAGCAATATTTGTAGATGATTCATATACCTGACCATCAAGAAGAAGGAGAAGATGTTAGTCCGGAACACTCGCTCCAGCCTCCCCTCGTCGATCTCCTCCACGGTGCTGCACTCGTACTGCTCGGCCGCATTGTTGACCAGTATGTCAATCCTCCCGTAAGCGCCAACCACCTGGTCCACCACTTTCTTGCAGTTCTTGTCGAACCCGAGATCGGTGGCAACAGCCATGGGATCCTTGGCATCCGATCGTCCCGAGGCAGCCCTCTTCCTAGCCTCCCTCAGCATTTCAAGGGTGTCCTTGGCATCCTTGTCCTCCTGTCCCTTCACATACGTGAAGGCTACGGTTGCACCCTCCAGGGCGAAGCAATGGCAGACGGCCCTCCCGATTCCCGAGTCACCTCCCGTCACGAGGGCCACCTTACCCTGATTCACAAACCAACGAGGTTGCGATTTCAACCGTTCAATCTAGCTTGAGGCAAAGACCCAAATCATATGAATGAACAGCTTAGTGGAGGGAGACCGCACCTGGAGCTTGTTTGAAGGTCTGTATTCGGGAGAAGTGAACTGAGGGGTGGGCTGCATGACGTGCTCTTTCCCGGGCTGTGCCTCCTGCCTCTGCGGCGGAAACTGCTCGCCTCTTCCGGAAGCCATTCCTCTCACCGTTAATCTGATAGCTCGAAATACGGCGCCGGTGACGCGGAACTGAAGTCGTCGGTGTTTTAAGAGGTGATGATGGGGAGAGACGAGTGATCTACAGCCTGCTACCGAGAGTGCTCTGTGACAAACAGAGGATGACAAGCGATACAGCATGTAGAAGAGAACAGTGCTCAGATCCCCTCGACTACCGCAGGGGAGACTGGTTCCAGGTATATATAAGCGGGTAAGAGAGTTACCAGGCGGCGGCAGGGGAGAGCTACGTGGCCGGAGATGGTGATGCAGCTGGCGGGCTCTGCCGCATCCATCGGACACGTCTGTGGAAACAGGCCTCTGCGTTGGACATCTGACAGTGTGAGCTTACAGAGCTTCTGATGCACATGCCACGGTAGGACGGAAAATTTTTAATAAGATAATCTGAGAAGAAGTTTTCTACTTTGAAATTAGCACGGACATGTAACGTTGATATCGGATAAAAGATATACGGAACTTTCACCTGTGAGATTGAATTTAGGATTTTCACGTCACATGATGAGATTTATTGATCGGAAGGTCAATTATGCCGTGAACATTTGAATTTTTACTATATGATCATCCACTATACAATCTTCAGTTTTTATATTTGACGGTAAATATGTTAACAAAATAAATAATCAGCACAAATACTGGTTCTATCAATGCTACCGAGAGTCTAATATAATTTAATAAACTGATATCTTCCAAATAGGGGTCCAAATAACACGCTTCAATAGAATATTTTAACAAGAATAATTTAAAATCTTGGAACCATCGAATAGACAACTTTAGGGTTACATTGAAAAAATAAAGTTGATGGGGGTGTAATACGTAAAATGCTTAAAACTTCGGGGCTGAAATAAAACACTGCCCATCCCACGTCTGCGGGGAGGAGTCGGAGTAGGGTTTTCGGGTGGCGGAGGCATATTTCCATTGACGCACACAGAGACTCTCTCACAGCATTTTCTTCCTCTCCTCGGCTCAATCGTTCGCCAGAGAAGGAGGGAGGGAGAGGATGTTGGACATAAACCTTTTCAGAGTGGAGAAGGGAAATGACCCTGAGAAGATCCGCGAGTCGCAGCGGCGGCGTTTCGCTAGCGTCGAGATTGTCGATGAGATCATTGCACTTGACAAGGAGTGGCGCCAGCGTAAAGTTCCCTGATTTCAGGTCTTGTTGGTTTTGGTACGTGCTCCCTCATTTCTTGTCGATTATGGGACTTGCCGCTGATTTCAGGTCAGTATGAGCTCGAAAGTCTGCGTAAGGACTTCAACAAGATCAACAAGCAAGTCGCTCAGCTCAGAATCGTGAGTTCCCGTCCCTTCTTTAGCCTTTGTCGGCATGTTGATAGAGCCTCACTGAAAGTACCAGAAGGAAATCTGTTTTTCCTTGCTCGACTCTCATTTCCTTATCGGCGCATGGGAATCAATATCTAATGAGAAATTTGAGATTTTGAATCCGATATTGATTCTATCTGATAGTAGATGTTATTGGGTACAAATGGACCCAACTAAAAAGACATTTTTTACCGACATGGGTTGGTTCAAGTTGTAAGGCACTTGTTCCTCTTAATTAAAGGTTTCGTGTTCGAGTCTTTGTGGATGGAAAAAACTTATGCTGGGAGAGCTTTACCCATTTATGGGCTGACCCGGTTCGAACTGGATTAGTCAATAGTCCAATGGGCTTCTAGATACTAGTGTGCACAAAAAAAAAAGACATTTTTTGTAAACCACAGTACTGAATATCACATCTTGAAAATGAGATTTCTTAATAATATTGAAATTGCATTTTCAAGACGCAATCTTGGAACAGTGTTTGAGGAAATTGTTTGCTTGGATCCCTTTTTGACAAATTACTTTGTTTTCTCAAGGAGTATTTTGAGACTACCACACAACTAATTTACCATCAATACTCCACGAGTAGATCAGTTGAGTAATTAGACTGAGACACTTTCATTTCAATCACTAGACTCAAGAAAATCTCAAAATCATAAGAGAAGAAAGCTGGTAGCACAGGTTGGGTCCTAGCCTAGAATTAGATTGATTCCAGCTTTATCCGGTTGTTCATATTACTCTGATTCGGTTATTTATTTCTGAGATTGATTCTGTATTGTCTGAGTTGTTTGGCTGCTCTGTTTGCAGTCAGGTGGTGATGCATCGGAAATGATAGCAAGCACCAATGAGAACAAGAGGTTGACGGCCGAGAAAGAAGTTGAAGTTCGTGATGCTTGGACGGCCTTGAAATCAAGGCTTGAAATAGTCGGGAACCTGGTGCATGATTCCGTTCCAATTAGTGATGACGAGGTGCGAGTTTTGTTTCACTGCTGTATGACTCATTCACTGCATACCTCTTGTATGGCATAATGGAATTGCGTTGAATTTAGGCAAATAACGCTATTATTAGGACATGTGGAGAGAAGAGAATGGAGGCAAAAATAAAGAACCATGTTGAGCTTGTTGAGCTTCTTGACATTGCAGACATGAAAAAAGGTATAGGATATTATCCTGTCTGTTTAGAAAGTGTGATTTTTGTATTCTTTTTTTAGTTCTAACAACTCCTGTATCATTTTATACGCAAAAAACTCTTTCTTTTCCTCTGTCTATCTTTTCTGAAGTGTCTCGAAGGTGGTTGATTGATATATTTTTCATAAGCAGGTTCAGATGTGGCTGGAGGTAGAGGTTTCTATTTGAAAGGTGATGGTGTGCGTCTTAATCAAGCGTTGATTAACTTTGGCCTTGATTTTTTGGAGAAAAGAGGCTACATGGCATTGCAGACTCCTTTCTTCATGAGAAAAGAGATCATGGCAAAGTGTGCTCAACTAGCCCAATTTGATGAGGAACTCTACAAGGTGGGCATGGGCATTTTGACGAGCAACATGTCTGCTTTTCTCCTATTATAGTGTGGGCTTATTCTCTTCGGATGTTATTCTTCTCCATCTCAATGAATGTAACTGGAACTTTGATTTTGCCAACTCTAGGTGACTGGTGAAGGTGATGACAAATATCTAATTGCAACTGCTGAGCAGCCTCTCTGTGCTTATCATTCGGACGAGTGGATTCAGCCCACACAGCTACCTATAAGGTTCTTGGTGATCCTTGCTGATCTTAATGTTGATGTGTACCAATGCTTGAACACCAATTTGGTGTAGTTTTTACTTACATAACATCTTTCTTATGGGAATTCAAACCAGATACGCTGGATACTCCTCTTGCTTCCGCAAAGAGGCGGGTTCTCATGGTCGTGACACTTTGGGGATCTTCAGAGTCCATCAGTTTGAGAAAGTGGAGCAGTTTTGCCTCACTAGCCCAAATGGCAGTGATTCGTGGGACATGCATGAAGAAATGATTAAAAAATCTGAGGAATTCTACCAAGCGGTAATACATTTAGCCATGATAAAGTTCAAAAAAAAAAAAATTGCCATGATACTGTGTTGGTGGTGTGTGTATGCTCTGCTTGACTGATCTAATTTGTGTGTTCTGATACATGCCTGTGTTTGCAGCTTAAGATCCCATATCAAGTTGTTGCCATTGTCTCTGGGGCTTTGAATGACGCAGCTGCTAAAAAATATGACTTGGAAGGGTGGTTTCCGGCATCACAGACCTATAGAGAGCTGGTCTCCTGTTCCAATTGTACCGATTATCAGTCAAGGAGACTAGAAATCCGGTTTGGCCAAAAGAAGGTAAAAGCTGTGAATTCTCCTTGGTTAAATTATCCAGCACATCCTATAGTTGTGACAATTAGTTGAAAACTGAGAATTGCATAAACCAAAGAACGAAAAGATACATTATCCCACAAATTCATGAATGCACCTGAGGTTCCTAATACAAGTTTCAGCAGAGACTGGGAGCACATCCAATACAACAAAGACTTGTCTGCGTTGATTTTATTGGGGAGGAATGTCCTATATTCAGTGATGCGATGGAGTCGGTATTTGATACGAAGTGATTTTTTACAATGTTTGCAGGGTAATGAGCAAACAAAACAATATGTTCATCTCCTGAACTCCACTCTCACAGCAACTGAGAGGACCATTTGTTGCATCCTCGAAAACTACCAGAGAGAAGATGGAGTTGAGGTACCCGAACCCTTAAGGCTGTATATGGGTGGGAAGGAGTTCCTACCTTTCAAGAGCAAGCCTTCAGCTGATTCTAAAGGAAAGAAATCTAAACCATAGAACTTTAGTTGAGAAAAATTATTTATTTGAGATACGATGATTACGAAGGATGTGTGATTAGACATTGTTATGAATCCTTTTTTTCATCCCGACTATCTTTTTGATAGCGATGTTAAGACTGATGAAATTGTAATACTGAGTTTTGATTTCAAGCATGCGGAGTTTCTGTTGTCTGCTTGTTTTATCTTTTGCCTACTGCATAGAATTGCTGTTGAGGTTGACCTTTATGGACGGGCCTTGGGTGCCCATTGGCGCTGTAACCTCTACGATAGCCTTTCACAATTCAATTCAAGCGATGCATAGAAAGAAACAGATTCAAGTACGTTTCCCATTCACTTTGTCCTTCTTTAGCCAAAAATGGAAAGCGTTACATCGTAGCAAAATAATGAATGTACTTGCAAGGATAGGAAGACTGAAGATTGATCTGATCTGATCTGATCAGTTGTATGCGGCAATTCTTTCAGAGTTCTGCAGTGCAGTTGCCCTTTTTTCAATCATTCTGTTAATTTTACGGTAAAATGGAAAACGTACAATCCGACAATTGAATTTCTTTGGTTTGACGGAAGATCTCCCTACGCAATGCAGATTGCAGGGTGCAGGATGATACCAGAGAGAGCGGAGACACGACATCGAAAGGAGGCATGAGAAACAATATCATAAGTAGACGAGGGAAATGAGCACTCCTCGTTTCACAGTAAATTAACAGCAAACGAGACTTGATCACATCTCTCAGCCTCTCAGAAAACTGACCGATGGCTCGTGAAAGTAATTGAGAAAATGCGTTGCAATCACTAGGGCACGTACACATCAAGATTAGCTGTGGATGCACACCCCACATGTATTCAGTTCAGTGGGACAGAGACAGCCATTCCCTTGGTTGTCGAATCCTATCTCAGTTTGCTACCTCTTACCTGTTGTGCAAAGGATCGGGAGACGAAGGCACCTCTCTCTCCATGGCGCTGACAGAGTCGTCTTCAACACCATCTCCTGGCACCTTCCATGTCTGAACTGTCGGCCGGGCCCCGAGGTCCAGCCTCAGACGTCTTGCCCCCATGGCTCCACTACTTATAGCTGATGAAATGCTTAGGAAAGCTAAGAGCAGGCACCAAACTCGGCTTCTCGAGACGATGAGCATGGATGGCACAGATCAAACGAGAGTTTACTTGGGTGTCCCTTTTTGATATTGAGACTTGGAGAAGGGGCCTGGAGATGAATGGGAATTCCGTCTGTGCAAGTTGGAAGACTTCACACGGGGGAGGAGAGAAGACGGTGTGACAGCAGCAAAGCTCATTCCTTGAATGCCAACAGGGGGAACTTGGACATATATAAGAATTTCAGTGCACATCATTGGTTGAACTCACACGAACAGGAGCAAAGAAAGGGAGGAAACTCCGAGTTTGAAAAACCATGCTGTAATATGTCATCCTACGAACCCATTTCTCAAAAGTCTCGGTTGATTGTGCTCGTAGAACAAGTTAGGCATACTATATTAATATATGTCACTATCTTTTCGAGAAAGCGGTGGTCTAGTTTGTCAAACGTGGTCTATTCCTCTAAGTTAGGTAGTCATTCCACTATTGTGAAAGGCTTCTTTTTCTTCTTGTATTTATATCCATAGCACTGTCTCCTATTATTTTTCTTTTCATGTAAAAATAATACATTTTCCTTAGATTATTCTACCAAGCGAGTTCAAAAGTTTGGCACAATAAGACAAGATGTTGCTACCTAATACGGTCTTCATGAAGGAAAACTAAAACCTCAATTTCAGGACTTGAGCTTGACTCGTTCCCGTTCTGCTTCTCTCTTGTCATCTGCAGCTAAAGAATGCTGATATGTCCTGCAGAATTTTAGGAACCTGTTGCACTCATGTTTGCTCCTTAAGAAACAGGGCTGCTTGGTTTTTTGGACATTCTTACTCAGCAAAACTCCAAAACGGCATCTTTATTCTTTAAGGTAGACAGTTCAACTGAGCTTAGCTACATCTCTATTATGACATCCAAATTATGTGGTTTGGCGTGTGTCGCTCTTATGGACTCAGTCACTATTCAAAGTCTTTACAGCAAAAGGTCAAATGTGTTAGGAACTCACTTTGATTTCATTGCAAAAATTACCGAATAAATCTTCAGAAATCACCATCATTAGCAAGATAAGGAGGTGGTTGTAAGTTGGAAAACAGAGTCTAGTTTGTTCAAATTTTTCAAACAATTTGACCACCAAATTCTGAGTAGTATGTTGAAGAATTGACTCACTGGTCTCTTCGTTATCTGCTTAGGAGCAGCTTTCAAAGACACAAGAGAAGCAACAATGCAAGGAAATCAGAAGTGGAACAGAGCCAGGTAAAGATGTAACAACTGGTATTGAAATAATTTTGCATTAAGAGGATCCAAGGCATTGTCATACTCTCCAAAATCATATCAACAGCAATGGCGAGAGCTCATAATTTATAGTGAATGGAACAATTGGATGCATTGTCCGAAAAGATTGTATAGGACTTGTGAATTATATTCTTATGATAAAGAATGAATGCGAGATGTACATGTACTGAAAGGACAGCAAAGCTCCTTCTTGATCACAGCTCCTCCCAAAATCAATTTCTACACTGTGATGGTGAACAAGTAGAGTTTCAGTGCAACTCCAAGAGCCAGCTGTAACAGAAAGATTGCGGCCACAATTAAGAACCATCTTTCTCCAGCTGATTTAATGTGGGCACGGAGGTTCAGGGCCACAAAGGTAGCAGACATAAACCCAGCTACACCAGCTACTACCCATCTGAATATCTCCAGAGGCACAACAGAGAGACACTGCATCCAGCATATAGCCCATTAGCTAATTCCTAATTTTCCCCTCCAGATTTTGTATCCTCATAAGTACACTTGATAAAGCTCTTGGAAAAGGCACATTAACACAGAGTCAAGCACTGGCTCTGAATTTCTCATTAAATACAATTTTCACTTTTTGAATTCTAGAGGCTGACTCTTTCATGGTCCAGCAGGGTCTCAGAGTTCAAATGGTTATGACACGCTTGAAACAACTGGCTTATGCTATCATCAGAACATCAGAAGTTAAATTTCTTCTTTAAAAGGAAAACTATCTTAAGATAACATGGGAAACTATGGGCTAAATAGCACTCAAAAACTATTAACCAGCGATTTGCATATGTTCTAATCTTAAGTGGTCAGAAAACTTACCAATGCAGGAATAAAGATAAACAGTGAGTAGCCATAAAGGCAGAGTAGTTGGACCAGCCCAGATGGAACTGAGAAGTACTTGAGGATTACATACAATCCAAGAGGAACAACAATGATGTACCCATAGAACAAGCCTGCTGACCAGGTCACTAGATTTATGTCATAGTTCCACTCCTTGTCCTTTAGCTCGTGAGCAAAATAAGTAACAAAAGTACCAATTGAAGCTGCGACAAATATAAGAGTAGTGCAAACCCAGAATGGTCCATACCTGCATGGAGATTTAAAAGTATGAATATCATTGAAGTTGATCGCAAATTTCTCATACAACCCAGAATCTAAAACGGATAGAGTTGGAGACAGAGAAATCACAATTAACCAAACAGTGCACGCAGAATGTAACCATCGAAACACTGACATTTCTACAAGATCTTTTTCGGGATCTCAAGTCCAATCCAGTGTCTTTAATTCCAAATGTTAGAAAAGAAAAGAAGCACTTACAAATCTGGATTGCTTGCTGTTTTCTCGTTAAAGGTTCCTCTAAATGGAAATAATGATTCTCTAATTCTCTCCACAACATCAGAAGTATCGACATCAAAGTATGGCTTGTATGAGGCAACTGAAAACATCTGAAGCCAACCGCCTTGCTGGGACTCATCGGAGCCAAGTCTCGATTTTGAGAATGTAACTACATCCAGCAAGAAATTTGCTAATCCTCTAATAAATGAATTCTAAACCAAATACTAAGATGAAAATTCGTGCTCTTCAAGCTGATTCAGTGTAGGTGAAAAAAACTAAACAAGATGCTGATAGATAGCAGAAACAGCAAAAGAGATTGTTAATTGCAGTGCACATATTGAAGGAATCCATATAAGTACCATTTGCATCCCGTGGAGGTTGGGAACCACCAGATATCTTTCCCTGCGCTAAAGATGGAGGGTATGCTTGGAGATTTGATTCTGCAACATGGCAATACCACTACAAACTCATCATCAAAAGAGAACCAAGAAACTCAGAGAAACTGGTCAATCTCATGAACGCCACATTGGATAAAAGAATTTCTCTAACGGAAGAACAATGAAGTGCTCGATTCACCAGCCATGCACGCTCTGTTATTCTATTAAATGCACCTAAAAATCCATTTTTTTCCAGCACCAACCCGTTGCTTAGGCTGGGCAATCTGATTATGCAAAAACATAGAAAGAGGACCAATTTCATCACTTTCCGCCATTCAAAACACCGGGAAGCACATAATGCTGCAGCTCAGATTTCGAATCGCACTAATCACGTACATATTATCGGGAAACGGACAAGGGAAATGCCAAGATTCAAAGCAGTACCTGCGAATTTGACGGTAACGTGGCCTGAATCAGGAACAGCCTGTGCAAATTCAGCGAATTTCATCGTAAGATTGGAATGCAGAATACAGATACAAACATCAACATGTCCAGAAGCACGTTTCATCCAGCTACCTCCGACGCTATCAACAAAGAAGCCATTGGGAACAATAACACTTACAGGTACAGATCCCGACACCTTCTGGTTATCAATAGTCGTGTATTTTCCGCTCATCATCTCTCTCTCTCTCTCTCTCTCTCTCTCTCTCTCTCTCTCTGGATTTCTCAGATCTCCCCGGGTCCCTCCCGCTCGCGGCAAACAAATTGGAGCAACAAATCCCATGAACCGGATCCACACAAACCAACTGCATAAACGAACCGGCCCTCCAGAATCTGATACGCCGTTAACGGGCCGGGCCTAGGCCTCCCTAATATTTCTATGTTACGAAGGAGGCCCATGGGCCTAGAACATAAATTTTGACTGTCAACTCTCGTGGCCCATATGGGCCCATTGGGCTTATGCCCATCTTATTACAAGCAGGCTCAGACCAACAACATTAACGCGACCGGGGAGCATGGGATAGATTCGGTTGGTTTCGGCGGGCCACTACGTGTAAACATTAAATAGATATTCAGCATGCAATAATCTAATTTATTAGCGAATTATTAATTTCGGGGAAATTATATTTTCAATTAATTTTTTTTTTTTGAAAAAGAATCTTCCGACCTTTTTCCCTCTCTCTACCCTCCTCTCTCTCCCTCTTCAATTTCTTCTCCCTTTTGCCGACCGCAATGAAACCCCATTACTGAACTCTCTGCCTTTCTGTACATTCCGATGCAAGACATCTTCGGCTCCGTCCGCCGATCACTAGTCTTCCGGCCAGCCACCGACAATGAGGAGACTCCGCCGCCCGTGGCTTCGACCTCCACTACAGCAGGAGGGGCGCTTGTGGAAAAGATCAGTTCGTGTATCCGCAAGTCGCGAGCATTCTCCAAGGCTTCTTCTCCTTCAGTTGCCAGAGACACCGCTCCCCCGATCCGATGGCGGAAAGGCGAGTTGATTGGATGTGGAGCCTTCGGGAGGGTCTACATGGGCATGAATCTCGATTCTGGAGAGCTTCTAGCTGTTAAACAGGTTCTTTTCTCCTCCTCCAATGCTTAATTTGTTCCATTGTGTGATCAACTTTTATGAATTGGCATTGAATTGGTTCTGTAGCATGACTTGATTCTTTATGCATTTTGATTTGTCCAAGTTACTAAAGTGGGAAAGACACCAGATATCCAGTGAAAATCCAGTGAACTGTAAGAAATAAGAAACGGATATTGCATACTGAACTTAATCTTCACGGCTGCATATTGTTGAAGTATGACTTGGCTTGTGTTTCCAAAGCATAACTTCAACTGGGTTAATTATTTGGATTTATTATAGATTGCTTATCATGTATCATTTTGATTTCAATTTGTCCCTCACTTGGGTTCTTGCTTTTATCTAAGCTCGGATTGAACTATAATTTCTCAATTATTTGCTTGCTCATCTTCAGGTCTTGATTGCAGCCAATGGTGCTTCTCAGGAGAAAGCTCAGGTTTCTAGTTGTGGGAAATTTACTTCTCTTGCCTCTGTTCCTGATGTTCAGTTGGAAATTTCTGGACTTTTATTGATCAATTTGACTGCGTATTGCCATGAACAGGCTCATATCAAGGAGCTTGAGGAGGAAGTGAAGGTTTTGAAGAATCTATCTCACCCGAATATAGTGGTAAGTACATTTTATATTTTAACCAAGTTTTGGCTGTACACAGGCAGAGGGAATGGTGTAATGCTTCCTGATTGTGACCGTTCTCTTGTCTGCAGAGATACTTGGGTACAGTCAGGGAGGAAGAAACTTTGAATATTTTTTTGGAATTTGTACCTGGTGGGTCGATATCATCCCTACTAGGCAAATTTGGAGCATTCCCAGAAGCAGTAAGTACCTGCAAGCTTAAGAATGTGCCAATACTTGGTCACTGACTTCAAATTTGTGACCATATGCAGGTTATTAAAAATTATACAAAACAACTACTATTGGGACTGGAGTATCTACACAAGAATGGAATCATGCATAGGGATATCAAGGTAAATTTTCTTGTTAAATCATAAAAGGAAAATCCTTCACATTAAACTTGTGCTGATATGTCATCCTCTCTTCACTTGGCACACACTTTCTGTTCATTTTCAGGGGGCAAATATTCTTGTAGATAATAAAGGTTGCATCAAACTTGCAGACTTCGGTGCCTCAAAGCAAGTTGTTGAGCTGGTATTTCTGACAGAATTTAATTTCTTCATGAGTTTTTTGTTTTTTAAATTAAAGGAGCAACACGGTTCCATCTTATCTAGATCTTTTAATATAACAAGATGTATGTTTCAATAGGCTACTATATCTGGTGCAAAGTCTATGAAGGGCACTCCATATTGGATGTCTCCAGAAGTGATTTTACAGACAGGACACAGCTTGTAAGTAAAACAGATACTAGCTAACTTTCATACAGATTGCATCCAAGCTCTTTCATTCATCTATTGCATGCCCAAGAGTGAAATTTTTCTGAATGTTGCAGCTCTGCTGATATATGGAGTGTTGGATGTACTATTATCGAGATGGCAACAGGAAAGCCTCCTTGGAGCCAACAATTCCAAGAGGTATGTAGGTTTGGTTTTATGATCCTCTCAAAGGTGATGAGCCAACCTAGTATTATGGTTCAACAGGTTGCTGCTCTCTTTCACATTGGGACAACAAAGGCACACCCACCAATCCCTGAACATCTGTCAGAAGTGGCAAAAGATTTCCTGCTTAAGTGTCTACGGAAGTATGCTTCTTTTGCTCCATTTCTGCCTTTTCCTACAGATAAAAAAATTGACTGGCTAGGCCTCATATTATCCATGGATAGCAAATCTTTCTATCCAGGGATTATGTTGGGGTTGGTTTGGTGTTCGTGTTTGATATAGTGCTTCTCTTCTTAACTTCAGTCTTTCTTTATCATCTGCACATTCAACTGCAGGGAACCAGATCAGAGACCGACTGCATCACAGCTACTGCTGGTAAAATCAGATATGGCCGTTAGTTGCTTTGTACTATGCGAGCTTTTTGACTGATTCCATCAGCCATTTCTTGGAGAATATCTGATTTATCATAGATTCATAAGTTCATGTTTCTAACTTCAGTAATATGTAATGCATACAGCATCCTTTTGTCATGGGGCAAGCTGGGGAATCTCATCCTGTTTATTCTAATACTTCCATGGTATATCTCAATTTGATTTTAATCCCAATGTTTTTTTTCCCTTTTTGCAATTGTCATGAGATTTTTCTATCTCAACAATTAGTTGCTTCCAAATGACCAGGAAAAACCTGAAATTCCTTCCACATCGTGCTCTCCAATCACTAATCCCTTGTAAGCGTTAATTATGAATGCAGTTGATGCCTGAAAGAATGTTTACATTTTCCCTTTTGTGGCCTTTTTTCTGACCTCGTATTCACCCTTCCTCTATTTGCCAGTCAAATGCCTATCAAGCCCAGCACAGGGGATATCTTTGACATGGACAACCATAATGGCTCATCAATTCACATTCAGAACTTGTCAGATAACATGTGGGAAGCAAATAATAGTGATGATGTCATGTGTCAGATTGGCAAATTTGACTCTTTGGATGGGATGCCAGATGACTTCAATAAGGTAAATATCTTATAGGTTCTTTTGATCTTGCTATTTCATTAGTTCTCAGGTAATTGTTCTTAATACTTCTCTGTGGTGTGTCCCCCCCCCCCCCCCCCCCTCAGAGTTTTAACCCTGTCACCGAGCCTTTGGTTGATTGGAGATGCAAATTTCATGAAACTCCAGAACTTGAGCAGAGAGGAACTGTCTCAGATGTTGATCAAACAGCTCTTAGTTCTCCTGTTCCTTCCGGAGCTTTGACGGAGGAAACGAATGAGTTTTCATTTTCATGTGGACCGTCTCTGTCGGAGGAGGACGATGAACTCACTGAATCCAAAATCAGAGCCTTTCTAGATGAGAAGGTATCAAACACCATTCCAAAGAAAAATCTTATTCAACTTGACTCCTGGTGAAACTGTCATGGCATTTGTATGGTTATGAACTTGCAGGCTGTGGAGCTAAAGAAACTCCAAACACCACTGTATGAAGAGTTCTACAACAGTTTAAACCTTGCCTACTCATCAGGATTTCTGGACAATGTTCGTGAAGAAGCTGCACCAAGTTACTTGAAGCTGCCACCTAAAAGCAGGTCACCTAGTCGATGCCCAGTTGGCACTCCATCTGCAACCACAGACGGCTTGAGTTCTGCAAGCCCTGGCAGTAATAACAGCAGATGTGCATCAAATGTTGGCAATATAAGCGGGCAGTCTTCACCTGATGTGGGGTCACCTCAACTCAGTGAACTGAGAAGTCCAGCCTGTGATGTTTCTCTCAATTCAAGGAGCCCGAGGTTAGTATTGAGCTCCAAACTTGGTTTCATATGTGATAGAAACTTGAGTGAAGCTTAACCTGTATCTACTTTCCAATATGCAGTGTGAGCTTTTCTGAGAGGCAAAAGAAGTGGAAAGAAGAGCTTGACCAAGAGCTTGAGAGAAAGCGAGGTAAATCCCTCTTTTCTTTTACCAGTACAGTATATTTGTTCTAAGCAAGACAGGACTGAAGACTGACTTGCAGTTTTTCTGGCTTGGCTGTCTCATCCAGCCTTTATTCAATAACCAGTTTGAGATTTGATGCAGAGATGATGCGGCAAGCTGGCGTTGGGGGTAAAACATCATCTCCAAAGGAAAGAGCCCTTAATAAGCAGAGGGAGCGCACGAGATTTGCCTCTCCTGGGAAATGAATTGGAGTAAGACCTGTCTTTAAGGTGGTTTTGTGTTTCGCATTGCAGCATCTGATATGTACTATCTCACAGTACTGTAAGCGCTGCAGTTTTAGGAACATGATCTGGAGCAGCTAAGCTATTGTTCCATGCTCAAAAGAAGAATCAGTTCGCTCTGAAAGGTTGAAATCTTCCTTGGGCAAGCTGCTGCTGTGTGTAGTCAAAATCTGATGACTGCTATATGCTTCTTTGCGAGAAGTATTTTCATATCTTGAGCTGTTTCAGTGAGTGGCTTTGGCAGGGGATCAAATACATGCTCTTTTTTTCCTTCTTTTTTTTTTTCTTTCTTCTTTTTTTTTTTTTTTTTGGTGAAGGTTGTACTTTAGAACATTGAGACGAATGCAACTTGAACCCAGTGAATGCCTATGATCTGTAGGATCAATCTGCATTTCCCGGGTATTGTAATGTAATAATATCAATGTTTTTGGTGTTGCCATTCTCAGTTTTAGATTCCAATTAACGTCTAACCACCATTAACAGCAACTTGAGTTCTCTGGTGATCCACTGCTTGTCCTTGTGCAGAAAATGGAAGCTGCTGGCAAGTGAACTCTGCGGTCGTTCGGGAAAATGCAAGCCAACTGCAATAAAATTATAGAACCAGTGATTAGGAAGGAGAAACATTATCCACTGTTTCTCTGTCATCATCCAAATAATAAAGAATGAACCTCTTATCAGGAACATATCCTTCATCTCTCATGAGAAGGAACAATTCCCTCAATACCCTCAAGATGCTCTCACTCTGCCGATGCATCCTATCATCTACGACAAAGCTGTGAACTTCTTTCTCGATCTCGATCCAACTGATACCTATCTCTTTTGCAAACCCAACCTCCTTCATTTTCTTTATAGTCCTCGCTCTACCCCTCCAGTTACCCTCAGATGAGAATATGTTTGCCATCAAAACATAAGAGGCTGGATTCACCGGTTCAGATGATAAAAGCTGCTCGAAAGCGAATTTCCCCATCTCTGAGTCTCCCTGAATGCTGCAGGCACCCAGCAAAGCTTGCCAGATGAGAATATCCGGCTTCACAGGCAACCCCATAATGAATCTCTTCGCTTCGCAGAGAAGCCCGGATCTGCCCAACATGTCAATGACACAAGCATAGTGCTCTGCTCTTGGCACGAGTCCAAAGTCTCTCTGCATCGAATCCAAGAACTCCATTCCCTTTTGCACCAACCCGACATGGCCACAAGCATGAAGCAAAGAGAGGAACGTGACATCTGTTGGTTTTATATCTTGAAATCTCATTTGCTCGTACAATTTCAAAGCCATCAAGCCATCTCCATGGCGGGCAAAAGCTGCAATAATGGAGTTCCATGAGACTGAGTTCCTCAGGGGCATCCGATCAAACACCTTGACAGAGTCCATTAGATCTCCACACTTGGAGTACATGTTTATCAGTCCATTCCCGATGAAGGGCTCCGAACACAAGCTTCTTTTGATAGCCAGAGAGTGGATTTGCTTACCCAGACCGAGCGAAGTATCAACACTGAATATCCCCAGCACAGCAGAAACCACGTTCGAGTCAACTTCTATTCCTGCCCTTAACAACTTCACAAACATTTGTACAGCTTCTTCCTCTAACCCATTTTGGGCGAAACCAACGAGAATGACAGTCAGAGAAACCTTATCTAGCATTTCTGCTGACTCAAATAGATTCCAGGCATCATCTAAACTTCCACATTTTGAGTACATATCCATCAATGCACTCCCTATGAGCAAATCTGACTGGAAACCCAATTTCCACATGAGCCCGTGGATCTGTTCGCCCTCTTTCATAGCGCGCAAGCCCGAGCAAGCCGTGATAGAGCTCAAGTACGTAAAGTGGTTTGGTTCAGCTGCTCCTGTACGCATTCTTACCAAAAACTCCAGACCATCCTTGTAAAGTTCGTTCTGCACAAGACCCGTTATCACAGCTGTCCAAGTAACAACATTGCGTTCACACATCTCGTTGAAAACCCACTTCCCTGAGTCGGAAGACTCGCACCTGAAGTATGATGTTATGAGAGCATTACCTACTGGTACCTCCCTATCGTAGCCTTCTCTGAGAACTACCCCATGTATCATCTCAGTCGCATAACAGAGCTCGGGCTTATCACAACCAGATAGGACCGTTGTCAGGGTCGCTTTATCGACCTTGTATACTCCCATCTCACGCATTCTTCTGAAAAGCTCGATACCTCTATTGAGCTCGCCACCACTCATACACCCAGAAATCAAAGTGTTCCAAGAAACGGTGTCCCTGAGGGGCATTTCACCGAACAGCTTGAATGCATCCCGCGCGTCCCCACACCTGCTGTACATAGAGAGGAGAGTGTTCCAGACAAACTGGGAATTTCGGAGAACGCCAGGATCTTCAGAGTCATGGAACTCACGGGTCTTGATGATGGAGGCGTGGATGGAAGAACCCAGGTTGGGATAGCCCTCGCGGCCACACATGGACAAGAGGAGGCTGATGTCGGAGGGACCGAGGACGAAGTGCCCTGGGTTTTGGGAGAATGGGTTTCTGGGGACGAGAGAAGAAACCCAAGAAGGAAGGTGGGAGCTCAGTGTGTGGAAGATCCATTGAGATCTCATCCATAAACAAGACTACGAACTCAGAGCTCCAAGCAAAGATCAGAAAATGAAGAGATGCCGTCTTGTTCCAACGGTATTAACGGCTATGTCCCTGTGGATGGCAACTCGCTCCCATTGCCCTACGGCGTCGTCTTGATGATATCTAATAGCACTCTGCCGCCCCCAAAAACATCAGAGGGGAAAACATGGGGACGGCGTTTCACAAAGGTAAACAACCAAAAACTACGAAACGCGCCGTTGCCGGGGATCGAACCCGGGTCGCCCGCGTGACAGGCGGGAATACTCACCACTATACTACAACGACTTGATGTTTGGACTGACTATAGCAAACAATTTGTTTCAACGTAAAAGCTAAAAGCAGACCCTAAAACAGTATATGCTTTGTTCGCTACAATAAATCAATATATTGACCACGCTAAGCACGATTTTATTATCTAATAAAATTGAATAAAAAAAAGTCAGCACGGATTAAATAAATGATTAATTATAGTTGTCCGGATTATATGATTTTTGGGTAATTTACATGTGAAAATAAGAAATTAATTAAGGAGAAAAAAATTGGATTGATGTTGTACAGTGAAATGAGTAGAGAGGAGAGAGAGAATTGGTGGTTATATAATATTAATTTAATGGAAAAATTCTTTGATGGTCATTCATGATCTAGTTAGAAGTAATCAATCAAATTATTTTAATAAATATTAATTATAACAACTACTCAGATAATTAATATTAATTTACTCATTTATCATATTTTTATTATTGTTTTCTCATATTATATAACGAGATAAGATCACATAAGTATTTCTCAATATATTCACTTTTTCTTCTCTACATAGCGTGATTAACACCAATTTAAGGTTGGTTTAGTGGTTCTCTCACTAAACCCCTAAATGGATGATCCAAGGATTGAATTTCAGGTTGAGAGGGTCGACGGGAATTTTCCAAGAGATCCCAGCCCTACTGCAGATTAGTCTTGAGGTGCGCTTCGATTAGCTCGAAATACTGCATACTACAAACCAAAAAAATAAAATAAAATAAAATAACGTAATTAACGATTTAAGATTTTTTTTCCCCAAGTTACTAGTCAGCCGCGGCACTGTGTAACCCTCTACCCCCATCTAATCCAACGGAGAATTGAGTCAAAATAGGGTAATTTTTCAAAATAATTCGCGAAAAATGGTTCTTTTGAAAATAATTATGAAAGTAGTGATTTAAAACCGTATCTTGAAGTTGCGGTTTTGAAACTTAATGAACCGCATCTTCAAGATGCGATTCTATTTTTGTTTTTGCTGGGAACCGCATCTTGAAGATGCGGCTCCCACTTTGGTTTTTTTTTTTTTTCCGAACGGGGAGAAAAGATTAATTAAATATTTAATGTGTAATATGTAACGAATTCGTTTTAAAAATTTATGTCAGATCTTTATATAAAAAATTTTATAAAATTTTATAAGTATGAATACTTAAATGATAATTTATATAACGAATTCTTGTATATCATAATACTTACTAAAGATTTCAATAAGCGGAAGGTTTTGAAGTAACTTTTCAACGTATAACACATAAAAATTCGTTATATAAATTACTATTTGCATATTAATACTTATAAAATTTAATATTAAAATTTTACAAAAATTTTACACATGTAAATATTTGAAAAAGATTTACAAAATAAGCTCGTAGTAAAATTAATGTGTAATATATAATGAGCTCATTTTATAAATCTTTATCAGATTTTTACATGTGTAAATTTTTTTTTAAAATTTTAATATTTAATTTTATAAGTATTAATATGTAAATTATAATTTATACAATAAATTCTTATGTGTTATACGTTGAAAAGTTACGTGAAAGGTTTCAAGTTATTGAAATCTTTAGTAGGTATTATGATATATAAAAATTTGTTATATAAATTATCATTTAAGCATTCATATTTATAAAATTTTATAAAAATTATATATATAAAGATCTGACATAAATTTTTAAAATGAATTCGTTACATATTACACATTAAATATTTAATTAATCTTTTCTCCCCTTTCGTAAAAAAAAAAAAAAAAAAAAAAAAAAACCAAAGTGGGAGCCGCATCTTCAAGATGCGGTTCCCAGCAAAATAAAATTAGAACTGCATCTTGAAGATGCGATTCATTAAGTTTCAAAACCACATCTTCAAGATGCGATTTTGAATTACTAGTTTCGTAATTATTTTTAAAAGAACCATTTTTCACGAATTATTTTTAAAAACTACCCTATTTTGACTCAATTCTCTAATCCAACGCCACAATACTAATCAAGAAATGTGTGACATTTCTGCACACCGGGTGTACATGCACGTATTTGGAGGCCAGGGACGGATCCAGAAAGTTTGTACAGGGGGGGCGAAACTCTATATGGAATTAAGATGAAGAATTCAGGGGGGGCGAACTATATATTATTCAATAAAAAAGGGACAAAATCAAGTAAAATTTACATAGAATCTCATGAAATTCCCGAGCTCGGGGGGGGCGATCGCCCCCCCGCGCCCCCCCCTAAATCCATCCCTGTTGGAGGCTCAATCCGGGGTAGGAGCACGTGCTCCCGGCGACAAATATTACAGTCGAAAAGACGACGGTTCTTATCCCTGACCGAACTATCGCCGTCATCGTCACAAAAGCGTGCCACCCCATCCGAGCATTGGGCCAAAGTACCGCTCGCTGAAAAAAAAAATCTTAAAAGATGGTAATTTTTAAAATATTTACGAAAATACCGTTACTAAAACGCTACAGTCAGTAGCGTTTTTACTTTTGCGAAAACGCCAGTAGAAGTGGCGTTTTCTAATGGCAAAAACGCCAGATCTGGTGGCGTTTTCCCTTGACAAAAAATGCTAATTCGTTTAGTGTTTTTCTCACAATTGTAAAAACATCAACCGAGTTAGTGTTTTATTTTAAGACAGTATAAACGCAAAAAGAGATAGTGTTTTTTTTTACTAATATTACATAGTAGATATTTATTGTATTATATACAACAGTCTCATTTTATAAATTTCTCTCTAATTTTTATACATATAAAATTTTTACAAAATTTTAAGAGTAAATTTTATAATTTTTAACATATGAATGGTGATTTATACATCGAATCATAATATGTCATACATTGAGCAGCTGCTTTTTTTTTCTCCGTTTCTCCGGAAAATGGATAACTCTCCGGAAAACTGTTTTGTATGACACATTACAATTCGATATATAAATTATTATTCGAGTGTTAAAATTCATAAAATTTACTCTTAAAATTTTATAAAAATTTTATATATATAAAGATCTAACAGAAATTTATAAAATGAGATCGTTGTTATTACCTACTAAATAAGAAAAGTGGGAAGCTGGGGTTGGCGTTGTTTCTGGCTAAGTGAAAACGCCACAGCAAGTGGCGTTTTTGGTTTCATTAAACGCCAGTAAGTCTGGCGTTTTTGGATTGTAAAACGCCACACCCTGTGGCGTTTTTGCTACAGTAAAAACGCTACTCTTTGTAGCGTTTTACTAACGGTAATACCGTAAATATTTTGAAAAGCACCATATTTTAAGAATTTGTTTCCCAGAGGGCAGTACTTTTGCCCATTGCTCCACCCCATCCTCTTTCCGTTTTATTTATCTCCCAGTTACCCTTTCGTTTCCAGAAAGGAAAAACGTCCTGTTCAAAAGCTCGTTGGAGCTCCGAAGCTCACAGCCCGAGAGAAGCTTCGCCAACTTCTTCATTCTTTCATGGAATCGGTCTCCCGAGAATATTCCTCGGATTCTTCTGCCGGCCGTCGCCTTTACGCGATCCGCTTGCACCTGTTTCCCGCCACTGCTTCCTCGGACGGCGATCTTCGCTCCGCTGTGCAAGCTAATGCAACTTCCGGCGAGGTCTTTCACGGTGAGTTCTTATTGCGCTTCAGATATCAATCTGTAACGTGTAGGATTTTTGACGTGTCAGGTTTGCTTCTTATTTTCGGCGTGAGCTGCTCTGTCTTGTGAAAGCTTCAAGTCCGTTCTTACATCCGTTACGTATCATGCCTTTGCTGTGAAATTTATGGTTGTACTAAATTACCGATGTAACTGACTGGTTGAATTTATGGAGGACGCCGAGAGGATTTAAGATTGTCACCAATGATTTGAATGCAGTGATCTGTTAGAATGATTTGTTGAGCGCTGCTTTGGCTTCGTGAGCATGGATAAGTAATATGAGGCAGCTAATTTCAGTCAAACTCAACATGAAGCGCTCCTTATAATGGTTCTGCTGTTTTTTGTACTGATCCAGAATGAACTTTCAGTATTAGGACTCGGAAAATATGTCAGAAATCACTCTAAAACAGTCTTCTCATGCTAATTCATTTCTTTACGATTTAAGTCTTGTCATTGATTTTCAGTTCATTGTTATTATTGACTCTTTGATTGAAGGAGGATATACTCTGAGTCCAATCGTTTTTCTTTAACTTTTGACTAGGAGATCATTACACAGTAGTTCTTCCTGAAGAGCTCCACAAGGGGAAATGGAATGTTTATAGGTATTTCATTTCAGTTCATCTTAGTTTCACCATCCTTGCATGAGCTCTAAGTTGCCGCTCTATTGATCAGATATAAACAAGGAAATGATTTGGATCCTTGTTTTTTTCTTTTTTAAATTTCAGATCTGCACACTTGCCCTTGAAACTTATCAGCAGATTTTCTGATCACCCTGATATTGGAACTCTCCATGATAATTTCGTGTTAGTCCCTCTCTCCCTGAGTTTATCTTTCCTGGATAAATATGTCTCAACTACTAGCTATTTTTGCCATATGCAGTCATAATTATTGCATGAAAGCACCAGCAGGCAGCTACAGGCAGCGTAAAGCAAAACTGTATTTCTTTTGGCTAATCAAAATGGCCTATCTGCAATTTTGGATATTTTCATGTTTCAGGCATGCAGTTGAGACTTTTCGAGATCACAAGTACCTGGGGACCCGAACTCGTGTGGATGGGACAGTCGGAGAGTGAGTTGATTGTAAATCTATTTTGTTCAATATGGTTGAACTTTAGAATTTCTAAGCTATTTTTATACCAATTACTTTCATAAAAAGTTTAGGTATAAGTGGATGACATTTGGAGAAGCTAGCATTGCCTAGGAAGCCATAGGTTCTGGCCTCTGCTGTTATGGGTTATCACAAGTAAATGTTTGAGTTGAATTTGTTGCTTGTTGGATTGATATTCCATTATTTTGTGCATATATGTTGTTGGCTTGGAGTAGGAGCTTCTAGCTTTGTATGAGGGGCAGCAATGCCTCACTTATGTTAAACATATGGCTACTTAAGATAATTATTTAATCTGAAAAAAATTACTTTGCAATGTTGAACAGGGAATGCGTGTTGGACTCTACTTTATTAATAGGCCTGAGTGGCTAATTGTAGATCATGCCTGCTCATCATATTCATATGTTTCTGTCCCCCTGTATGACACCCTAGGTGAGTGAGATTAAGAGTTCTCCACATCTTACATTGCGTGGCGAGGCCCATCATTAATCTATTCTTGTACTCTATGCAGGGCCAGATGCTGTTAAGTATGTGGTGAGCAACGCTTCTATACAGGCCATCTTTTGTGCTCCTCAAACTCTGAATGTTGTGAGTTTGGTTTTTACTTTCCAATATTTATCCAATTGAACTAATTAAACATGTTTCATGTGTCGAGCATCGATATCTTTCAGTTTATTAACATGGTGTGTAAACTTGCGTTTTGCAACTACATAAAGTGCTTTCTACCTTTGAGAAAGTCATTCCCTGGCGTCCTTGGAAATCAGTTCTTTGTTTGGCATTTGGTATATATATTTCTATTGTTTGATTATCACTTAAACAGAATCACTGCTGTATATAATTAGAAATGGTGATATCTAACTTCTCCATCGTTTATTTCACATTATGTGAGCTCCTTGAAACTTCAGGCAATGTATATACTCACATTACTTATTGAAATTTGCATTTGCTAAGCTTCTTATCTGAGATTCCATCAGTACAACTAATAGTGGTTAGTACTTCAATTTCTCTAAGCTAATAAGGGCTACGCCATGGATTTTGCATATAGTCTAATTTGTAAAGCTTTCAGGGCATCTTTAAAAACAGGTAGTGGGAGGAAGTGATGAGAACTTTCCATCTCTTCCATCAACATCACAAGTTAAGCTCATATCGTACCTGAAGCTGTTAAGTGAGGTATCTGCTGTCTCTTTATTTTGTTGAAGAAGTCTAGCATGTCTGCATAGTGATTTCAGGTGTCAAACAGAAGGCAATTTGTTGAAACTCTTGAGACTTTCCTTCAATAGATGTTATTTCCTTGCTCTGGCCTTTTCTGGGATCTTATTTTAGATAAAGTGCTAAATGTCCTGCGTTGCAAGACAATTCTCACAGCTTATTATTCTGGAAATGTTATTCATCGTAGGGATGCAGGAATCTGCTGCCCTACTTGCCCCCCAAACCAGAAGATGTTGCTACTATGTGCTGCACAAGTGGAACAACCGGAACCCCAGTGGTAATGACCACCTTACCTTGCCAAATCTGCATATTTGAGCCTTGACCTATTTATTCTCATTTATTATTTGTTTATTTTTGTATTATGCTGACTTCCTATTCTCGTCTTCGAAGGGAGTCGTTCTTACTCATGGAAACTTAATTGCGAGTGTTGCTGGATTTAGTCAGACTGTGAAATTCTATCCATCAGATATGTAAGTCCAGACTTTATTGCTAGAAGATCTGAACTAGCTTTTCTAACACTCTTGTGGATTATCATTTTATGGCAGTTATATATCATATCTTCCTCTAGCTCATATCTATGAACGAACAAACCAGATTATGTCGGTCTACTATGGTGTTGCAATAGGCTTCTACCAAGGGGTAAGCTATTCTGTTATGAACCACTTACTGTGGCATAGATGTACTTGCTTGGTCTCATATTTTTCCTCCGAATGACAGAATATACTAAAGGATGGGCAGAAGAGAACTTTTGTTTATCGAGTCTTTTGTATATAGTTTCATTTTTCTATGTGTAATTATTCCCTTGCTACCTCTCTCACAGTCTTAACTCCAACTTAGAATTAAAATTTTTGAACAATTCATGGACATGCATTGAGGAACTTTATGGCTTGCAGATGAAATCCAACAATTATTCATTTCCAATCTCCAGCCTTCCTGATGAAGAACCGTAGGTTCAAAGGTTATACATAGAAAGTTACTGACACTGCTGAAAGCCTGTTCCATTCTTGCAGCAGAGATGAAAGCATAATTCCAAAACCATCAAATCACCATTGACTGTCCTGAGTTTCTAAGTATTTTGAAGCACAGATGGGACTTGATCAATCTGAATTTGCAGGATAACATGAAACTGATGGATGATTTTGCTGCCTTATGACCTACAATTTTCTGCAGCGTTCCTCGGCTGTACAATCGTATATATGCAGGGTAAAACAATCATCAATGTGCACCTTGAATTCTTTGTTAATCTTAATATCTCTGTCTAATTTAGTTGATTGACCATCAGAATAGCAAATGCTGTCAAGTCTTTGGGAATCATGAGGCAGAGATTGTTTCAAGCAGCCTACAATTCAAAGAAGCATGCTGTCATGACAGGTACTTTTGCTTAGGTATTTGAGTCCCTTTTTTTTTTGTCTCTAGATTCTTCTAATACACTCATGCCATTTAATTCTTCACAGTATTGGACACTGCTAAATAATTTGAGCTGAAATTAAGTGGGAAACAGCAATATAAAGAAGGGAAAAACTATGTACACATCAATGATGTCTTCTCAAATGGTTTCCATCCATTACTCTCTATTCTCTTCTTTGAATGCTGTCTCATCTGCGTTAGGAAGGAAGCCATCACCAATTTGGGACAGACTGGTATTCTCTAAAATAAAGGAAAAGCTTGGAGGGAGAGTTTGTTTTATGGGATCTGGAGCTTCCCCATTGTCCCCTGATGTCATGGACTTTTTAAGGGTGTAAGTGACAGTTTTAAGTAGTGAAACTGATGGGAGCAATTGTTTTTCTTTCCTATTTTGGCATATCACACTGTCCATTTTCATGTGCTACTCATAACAAAAACAGGTGCTTTGGCTGTCAAGTACTTGAAGGATACGGCATGATTGAGACATCTTGTGTCATAAGTTGCATGGATGAGGGCGACAGCTTATCTGGTCATGTTGGATCTCCAAATCCTGCCTGCGGTTAGTTTGAATTTTGTTATTTAGGCACAATCTCTGCAAAGAAGTAGAATTATCATGTGCATCACTTACTAGAGATGTAAGTTGCATTAAATGAAGCTGACTACTAAACAGCACGGGAATGGAATACCTAATCCTGGCATTTCCTTGGAACTGATTCTACTTTCCCATTTCTTCTTTCAGAAATAACACTTGTGGATGTTCCTGAAATGAACTATTTCTCAGATGACCAACCATATCCTCGTGGTGAAATATGTGTCCGGGGTTCCATTGTTTTCCAGGGCTACTATAAAGACGAAGTCCAAACGTAGCAACAATTTTTGGCTTTTCCATTTTAGTCCTGTCAGTAAACTTCTATCCTTTGAATATCTGAAATAATTTTGTAGGAGAGAAGTGATAGATGATAGCTCTTGGCTGCACCCCGGAGACATCAGCCTGTGGTTACCCGGAGGACGCCTTAAGATAATTGACAGGTAAATTACTGACTCATGCTATAGGTTGGATTTTATTCTTAGTATCAGCACTTATCCTTCCCACCTCAAATGTGATCTGTCATAAGGAGCTCTTATGGTCTACATTAGCATTAGTTAATTATTGGGTTATTTAGAGGTATTACCTTTTTTAAAAAAAATCTATTTTATGACCTGTGACAGGAAAAAGAACATTTTCAAGTTGGCACAGGGTGAGTACATAGCCCCAGAGAAGATGGAGAACGTATATGCAAAATGCAAATTCGTTACACAGTGCTTTGTATATGGTAAGGGAAATAGCTGAGGCTTGCTTGTGAAATTCATAATTGATCTTAGAGATGTGTTACGCTGGCTTCTCAATGATTTCTTAGGGGACAGCTTGAAGTCCTATTTGGTAGCCGTGGTTGCCGTGGACCCTGACGTTCTAAAAGAGTGGGCTGCCTCTGAAGGCATCAAGGTTGATCTCAATCCACTTCTATCTGCTTTCTTTGTTTGCAAACCTGTTGCTTCATGAATCTTCAAATATGATTTCTGCAAAATTTCCCCCAAAAAAATTGGAGTACAGCCGATAGTGCATTAAGCGGCTAAGGTTTGGACATGGTCCCTAGAGTGTTGCATTGTTATAGATGTCCTGTAGGTATAATAAAGGACCTACCTTGAGGCTATTCAATCTTTTGCATTGCAGTATGAGGATTTAGGACTATTATCCAGCGATCCACGGGTGAGGGCAGCAGTTCTTGCTGATATGGATGCCGTTGGTCAGGAAGCTGAGGTATAAGAATAAACAGATAAACATACTTCAAGTATGTGGAGTTTCACTGAACTTCTTAGCAAGCTTTTCTACTGATCAATTTCTCCACCTCTTTTTTCCCACAGTTGAGAGGCTTCAAATTTGTCAAAGCTGTAACTCTCGTGCTCGAGCCATTTACCATGGAGAACGGACTTCTTACTCCGACATTCAAGGTGAGAAAACGCCAGACAGAAGCGATGGCTTACTCTGCTCTGTGTGTTCCGCAAGACCCATTCGCAGATACATTTTTTGCATTATCTTCATAAATGTTAATAAATCCTTGCAGATCAAGAGGCCCCAGGCGAAAGCTTGCTTTGCTAAGGCGATATCAGATATGTATGCTGAGCTATCAGCATCAGAGACGTCGCTTGCAAAGATCTCCTACACCTACTATCATTCATGAGATATATCAACTCCACTGTTTATGTAGTTCCTGATGGCAGATGGTGATTGCTCACACTGCAGACGGCTTAGGAAAAATGGTAGTAGGTTACGTCAGCGGATGTGCGATACCTGACTTCCGTTCAGGTTCTTTGGTTCATGGTAATGAAAACTCATTCGTGAGATGGGGGGCAGCATGGTGACGGAATAAAGCCTTTCCAAAGTATCTAATGGTGATATGGGCCGAAAGTCGGAGAATGAAACATTAGCCCAAGACATGTATACGAACATTTCACTCGATAGCCCTGTGAGCACATTACCCATTGCTGTAGAAGGAAGTTTTATGGACCAGGTCACATTCGACCCACTCAAGGTGTATTTAATAGAGGGCATATTCAGTTGGTGAGGAGAGCCCCAATTTGCAGGAAGAGGTACTTGTGGGGAGCTCCTCTGCTTAAAAGCAGCTTGGTTGTTTAGTGCTGATTATGGTCATGAAGTAACCATCAAGGACCCGATGAGCAGCAGAGACACTGTAAGAATCGTGAGCGGGTCTGGATGCAGGTGGTAGTGGATTGACACGGACCGTTAAAAGATGACGGGCCAAACCGTCTCAGGCCTTATGGGAATTACCTCGATAAGGCCCAATAACAGACTGATGGGCTGGGTCCAAGCTGCGCTTAGGGGGTCGGGCCAAACTTCGTCAGGCTTAATTCTCCAGTCCGTTTACCTCTTTCTAGCCTGAAAAGTGCAGAAATTGATCGGACAGCTGGCCCTTTTTTGACCTTTGCAAGACCGGGGCAGGACCTGTAACATCTCTCTCTATTTATTCACTCGGGGTATTTTCTAATGGACAGCCTTCATTAACAATTGGATTGAGTGCACGAGAATAGGTTTCACATAGCACAGGAACTTCCTTGGACCAGAAATCAGATCACTGCTTCAAGAGGAGGGGCCGAGTGTTATCCCAAAGCCACTGACGAGCAGAGCCATCAAGCAGCGGTGAAACCTGCAAACCAAAAAGGTTCCACTCTTGAAGCATTAGAATTCCCCTTTTCTTTATCCCTATAACGACATGTGGATTGATCAATACATTATGACTGCTAGTATAATTTGGGCCGGCATACCTTTTCCCAGACCTGTGCATGGTAATCGTTAAGCCATTTGACCTCGGCAGTTGAAAGCAAGGCCAGCTCGATCATCTTGGCCTGCGTTCAGATCACAGGAGCACATTAAAAATCAAATAGAAGCTGCTAGAGCAGGTTTACAAGGAAGTATCGCAAGAATTCCAACTGCAGAATATATTAGACTTTGTGGCTTCGACTCAATCTCGATTCTTTTTCACTTCTTCCAGGAAAGAGGAGGCAGCCGGTGCCAATTTGCAGGATAATTAATGCTAGCAGTGACAGGCTGCTGCTAAGAAACTGAATCATAATGTACCTGAATGGGAACGAGTGTGAGCTTTTCAAATCCAAGGTACGCAATTCCCCCAAAGTTATTTGGTGTTTCAATCTCAACCACACAGAGAAGGTTCTGCACAGGAGAGAGGATCGACTGTTATGCCCCTTAGACATTGTGATAAGTACGAGCAAGGAGTTTGCAACAGAGACAACTGCAATTGTTGAAAGTTTTCCCAATAAATAAACAAAATAGAGGTCAGCAGAGATGCTACACAAGAAAGTCATGCACGGCCGAAGAAAATCTTTCCAATTATAATATGAAGAAAACAATCCTCAAGAGAAACTTGGCATATAATGAACTAGACAACTGGATCCCTGATGGAGATAATGAAAATTTTGCTTCCTCTCCATTAAGTAATTCAAGTCGGTGTGCCCCTAAATTTTCTAGAAAGTTGAGCAGATCAAATACCTCAATACGGATCCCAAAAGCATGATCTTCATAATAGCCAGGTTCATTGCTCACAATCATGCCTTTCCTTAAGGAGGTCAAATTTCCATAACGGTAGCTAATACTCTGAGGTCCTTCATGGACATTTAGTGCAGCGCCTACGCCATGCCCAGTCCCTGGTGCATGAAGGTAGATATGACACTTAAGAGCAACTCTCAGGAAACTCGTAAATCAACCACATCATAATGGTTCATACCGTGTCGATAGTCAAGCCCAATCTTCCAAAGAGAGGAACGGGCAAATGCATCCAATACAAAACCTGGTGTGTTTTCAGGAAAAACTGCTTGATCGAGGGCTATGTGACCCTGCAACAAACACCATCCATGATATTACTCATTGTGGGCGGTATAGGGAATCTAGAGGGTACAATTCAAAGATGGCCAAAATCTCAATTACGATGGTCAACTAGTGGCCAAAATCTTTAACACATGATACTCAATACTGAACCATATTTAATCAGCTATTTATTAGAACTTTCTTGTCATCCATAGTCACAACAGTTCAAGAAAGAACGCCACACCTGTAAAACTCGAGTGAAGCATTCTTTTTGTCGTGCAGTTGGTTCCCCAAAATGTACTGTTCTAGTTATGTCAGTTGTACCGTCAATGTATTGAGCTCCACTGTCTAGCAGAAAGAGCTTCTTTGCATCCACAACACTGCAAGTACCTGGTTCAGGTTTGTAGTGTATGATTGCACCATTTGCACCAGAACCTGCAATAAGATGAATAATGACCATTTGTCTGGGAAGAGCAGGACATGAAAAATATTGACATGCATGAATACTTTGTAATTTTTACTTGAAAGCATACATCAGAAATAGTAAGACATATTTTTTAGATGGTTAAGTCAAATACCACTTATAGTGTCAAAGCTCGTGTCAATGAAACCAGCCTGCTTTGAACGAAATTCAAGAAGCTTGTCTGCAACCTCCACCTCTGTTAATTTTGCACCCTCTGCAATTTCATTCTCAAGCCAAACCCAGAACTGTGCTACAGCAGCTGCATCCCTGCAGAGCCAAAATTCATTTCTCCAGCTTCACTCACTTATGGATCCAAAGAACTCCACAAAACAGAAAGGAAAAAAAAACACTAATTCATGCAAATTATTATAGCAAAATGCAGTAGTTAAATAGAAACACAAAAAAAAAATCATCTGGTCCAAATCTAGTGATTCCTCATTCACCAAGAAAAATTCACCAGAAGGGAGGGACTTCACATAGTGAACTGCAAGACGAGAGGGACTTTCACTAACTAATACTAAAACTTCAGCACTAGGAAAACTAAAAACAAATCAACAGCCAAAAGTACCTCAAATGAGAATTACGCATCCCTTCTAGCTCAGCGTCATTTTTCACTGCCTTGGCTAAAGAGATTGGGGACATCCTATAAACACCAGCCGGCGCCCTTGACTGATCTGTAGAAGCATCATATCGCCTCGCCTTACTCTTCTTATTCCCATTCCCCCCAGGATACTTATCGCAGGCAGAATTGTAGGTGTTCAAAATAGCAGCATTAACAGATGATGTATCCAACCAGAGGTTAGCCCCTTCTCTTGCCAAACTATAAAGAAAATAAGAATTCATTAGCTTTACCACATCAATGATAACACATGTGAAAGCAATTTTGGATGTACATAGCAATGAACAACTGCATCACATATGATGTGCAGTGTAATGAACATTTCACTGCCGCATGCAGCACAAGACCTACCCTTCTATTTCAGATAGAACAGTATCATATGGTCTCAACTGCACGCCTGCATTCTTCAAGTGGACCATCACTTCTGGAGTCACTTTAGAACTATCAGCGAGCAATTTTGCTGAATCAGTTGTTACAAGCAAGTATGCATACATGACAGGTGAATGTGGAACGTCGCCTCCTCTCTGCAAAACAAGATCCAATAAGTTAATAGGGAGGAAGATGATGATAAAGTAATAGAGGAATTGAATGATACGATGCCAGATCGGTCAGAAAATGGTAGATTCAGGTAAATACTCATCAAAGGTTCACTAGATTGATACAAGAGATTTAACATTATGGCCCAAAAGAATTACCAAGTTCAACAGCCATGCCACTTCATCAAGCATCGAAATAATAATTGCAGATGCACCAGCCTCGGCAATTTCAGCCCTTAGGAAAGAGAGTTTGGATGTTGCATCTACACCAGCATACTTAAGATCATGTATTCTGATTGGATTGTTTGGGGGCTTTGGTCTCGTTCCTTTCCATATTTCATCCACCAAATTCAAGTTGTACAGAAAAACCAACTCATGATCCTTCTTAGCAATGGCTTCCTTCAATTCTTCCGCAGCATCAAAGGAGAAAAGAAACTGCTCTCTTCACAAAACCAAAGACAATCAGGCATCAGACAAAGTTATAGCATCACATATAGTAGACGTGCAATGTAAAAGTAAACTGAATCAAATTAATGAATGGAACCAAAACTGTCTACTTGAAAAGGCAACAGATACGAAAATAAGGCAACATATACAATTACAATTTTAAAAACTTAAGCTATGATTGCCATATCTGCTAATGAAAAGCAAGGAGAAAATAATACATGAACAGCTGCAACCTAGTCATGTTTAATTTTCGCACACATCTATGAGCTGAATATGAAAATTTAAAGCCAGATACAACAAAGGAAGCAACGCGTAAGTTACAGGATCGATGCCAACTCTGCAACCTGGGGCTAGAACATCGTTCAGCCATTCACTTGGAGTTGGGACTCCTAAATTACCAGCCCGCATGAGAATCCAACTGGAGCTCAACTGCTTCTCTGCCTGTGGTAGAAGTGTCGAAAACCATCAATTTTATTTCTCAATAAATTGGATACACACAATCCGGAGCTGGGAAATATCTTAAGACATGAAGCACTATATCCGATGATTGAGTTTATGAAGTTCGCATCTACTAAATTGTCTTTTTAACAGTATTTAACATTTTAGATTCTTGTATCAGTATTAACTAATTCTTCGTGTCCTTCCTTTGCATAAACTCAGTATAACCAGCCCACCAAATCCAAACCTCCCTCATTCACAAAATATTTCCCAAAACTTTGCAAAATGAAGCTACCAAAGTCCCCATTCGAACCTGAAGAAAGTATCGCCCGTCTGTCCACAAAGCAGCTTTATCCTTTGTGATGACGGCTGTCCCAGCACTGCCTGTGAAACCTGAGATATAGGCCCTCCTCATGTAACAGTCGGCTATGAACTCGCTCTACAATGTACAAATCGCAAAATCGGAGTTCAATACAGCTGCATCAGAAATAGATGTTAAAGAAACACTACACACGAAAATATCAAGGCTGGGAAACCTGGTGAGCGTCCTGAGAAGGAACTATATAAGCATCGATCGCAATGTTAGGCTTCGAGAAGAGCCCGCGCAGAGCCCGGAGCTTCTCGTCGGGCTCCGAACCGTCCCGGTTGCTCCGGCGGAACTCCGAGGAAGGCTTGGCGGTGACGTAACTGCAATTCCTGATGGAAATCAAAGGTCTGAGAGGTGAATCCGAGCAAAACTTTCGGTCTAGGAATATCGGAAGCGAGCGAGTGAAGAAGAAGAGCGAGCGCGAAGACGCCGAGAGGGCCGCGTTGGGTGATATAGAGAACGGGCGCATAACTGGCGATCGCAGAGAATGCATCGTCGAGGTTCTGAAGCTCTCTGCAGCAATGGCGAGAGAGAAGATAAGGTGCGTGTGCCTACTGCTGAAAGCGAGCTCGCGGTCGCTGAGTGACACCGACGGAGAGAGGCAGACCGGGAAATGGGAAGAGGTGAGGGTATTTTTGTTTCGCCCTCGAAATATTATATATTTCTATTTTTCCCACTATTATTTTACTATTTTCATTCTTACCCTTTTTGGCATTATTTTTCCTAACCTTAATCCTACCGCCCCTTAACAATCTTCACATCTTCATTTTAATTACTCTGTTTTGTTTATAATGTTATTTAATAGGACACGGGTCAAAGTGGATCTCTAACCTGCCTTGTTCAAGGTAGGGCATGGGTCTCCGTTGCTCTATACGTATCAAGGTAATCGATCAAAAAAAGAATTGCATCAAGGCATAGGTCCGACCAAATCCTACCCATCTTGGTAAAAGAATTACAAAGTAAAAAATTATTAGGAAAAATAGAACTGTAAAATTAAATAATAAGTTGCATTGAAAGTGATTCTAAGAATTATTTCTCCTAATTTTAAAAAATAAAAATAGAAATCATATTCTGTAAAAGAGATTTGATATTTTTTTTTTTGGTCGCCAGCCACGGTATCCAAGCAGGCCCCACCAGCGGTGAGATGACATCTTTCAGCCAACCATACTTGACTAATCCGTTGGTCACCCCGGGTCGCACGCCTGGCAATGGCGGGTGAGGCTCCCAATAGGGATGTCTGCGTACGTGAGGTCTCGAACCTGAGACCTCCTTAAGCGGCACCGAGCTGCTTACCACTCGGCCCAACCCCTCTTGGTAAAGAGATTTGATATTGATAACACTGAATATGCAGGAATGCGGGGACTTGATTAAAAATGTTGGAACTACTAAAGATTTGAGTTGAAAATTCATATACGAGGAGGATCATTTTTTTAAAACCAGTTCTTTTTCAGTTTCGTCCCTCTTCTTTCTCAGTGTCAAACGCCCACTTCACTCTCCCTTGACCTACTTTCCCCTTTCCGGTCTTTTATTTGCATGTCCAGATTTCTTGGTAGTTTTTTCGCTCAACAAAGGTGAACCTTTTCTGTCTTCCTTGTTTACGCGATTCGCAGCTGATTCAGCTGCCGCTGCTGCAGCTCGGAACTGGAAATGGCGATCATCACGGAGGAGCCAGAGGAAGAGCTACAGCCTCAAAAGAGACCAGAACCTAAGCACAGCTCAAAACAAGATCCAAGAACGTCACAGAGCCCACAATCTCCACCCACGAATCCATTTGTCTTCTGGTGCTACTTCACTCTATCCGTCTCTCTGGTCACCTTCTTCTTCGTCTCTATCTCCTCTCCGTCTGGGGACCCCAAGTCCTGGTTCCTCAGCCTCCCCGCCCCACTTCGCCACCACTACTCGAAGGGCCGCACCATAAAGATCCAAGCTTTGCCGGATTCGAGTCCCGTCGAAGTCTTTGCTGTTGAGAGAGGCCCGATTGGAGGTGAGGTTGTGCTATTGGTACATGGGCTTGGGGTGAGCTCTTATTCCTTCAGAAGTGTTGTTGATTCTCTAGGCACCAAAGGGGTTCGTGCAGTCGCCATAGATCTGCCCGGAAGTGGGTTCTCTGATAAGTCCATTGTTGTGGAGGAAGATGTGGAGACTGGGGCTTTAGGAAGGTTTTGGGATGTGTATGGTGAGATACGAGAGAAGGGTGTCTTCTGGGCATTTGATCAGATAATCGAGACTGGCCAGATGCCTTATCAAGAGATTGATAATGATAAGCTCCGAGTTTCGCGTCGGAAGAGTGTCAGGGTGCTTGAATTGGGCTCTGAAGAGATGGGCAGGGTCCTGGATCAAGTGATTCAGACAATGGGGCTAGCTCCTGTTCATTTGGTCCTTCACGATACAGCTTTGTCACTGAGTGCTGATTGGGTTCTGAACAAGTTAGGTCTCATAAGGACTGTGACTCTGATCGATACTGCCCCAAAACCTGCGCTGCCCCTGTGGGTCCTTTCGCTGCCTGTGGTGAGGGATGCTGTGTTGGGTGTCTCATACTTGTATAACAGGCTGATTTGTTCCTTCTGTGGGAAGGGGATGAGTAGTTTAGATGGCGAGGCACATAGGGTTCTCCTTAAAGGCAGGGATGGAAGAAGAGCGGTTGTTGGGATGGGAAGGAAGTTGAATGGCAGCTTTGATGTTGCTGAATGGGGTGGTTCGGAAAAGTTGAGCAGGGTGCCAATCCAAGTTCTTTGGTCTAGCAGTCACTCCGGTGAATGGAGCAAGGAGGGGGATCGAATCTCAAATGCGATTCCACATGCCAAGTTTGTTGCACATTCGGGCAGTCGATGGCCTCAGGTTAGTGTTCTGTTATATCTGAGCAAATTTAGTCCTCATTGGTGTTAAGGCACTGCAAGTTTTGCTTCTACGTATTGAAGGATATCTTCGCATATTTTCTTGTAATTGTGGTGTTTTCTTTGTCTTGATCCATTATCCACTGGTCTTCCGGATGCTGTTATTCCGGTAAGATCAAAGTCGGCAGCAATCAGGAGTTCAATGTAATGACTTGTGAATTGGACAAAACATTTTGAGAGGAGTTAAAAATAGTAGATACTCTGATTTGTGTAGTATTTGGTCTGTTTGGCATAGGATGAACCTTTTTTATGCTGGATAACATACGATGAACTGTGAGACTGTTTCTTTTTTGCTCAAGCCATTACTCATTTTCAATTTTTCCACTTGAATGCATGGAACAAGCAAGTGAAATCAGAACTTAAGGTTACTTGTTCTGAAGACTGCTGAATAGAAATTTCCAAGGAAGTGATGATATCATGTTTTAGCTCTCCCCAGATTTCCTTAGGGAGGCAGTTTCCTTTTTGTCAGAGTGGAAAGTAACTTCTCGTTTCCTGAAATCCATGAAGGTCGATAGCTTACTGCATTGTGCATTATTGAGAGTTCTATTGGTGAAACTGTTATCTTTCATTATCCGACAAGGACTTGTAGTTAGTATTCTTGTTTCTTCCACTTATCTCTCTCACGATCTGAACAAGTGCAATGGGATGTAAAATCTTATGGTGTATCTCTTTACTTTTTGGTTCTCACCATTCTCTTAACGAACATACCTTGTGATGTTTGCAGGAAGATGTTGCTGATGAGCTAGCGGAGAATATTTTTGAGCTCGTGTCCTCTCTGCCTAAATCTGTACGTCAGGTCGAGGAAGAGCCTGTGCCCGATCACATCCAAAAGATGTTCAACGAAGCGGCAAGCAAAGGTGATCACCACCACCATCATTCTCACGATCACCATCATGGACATGATCATTCTCACATGGGCGGGGCCGGAGGATACATGGATTCCTACGGGCTCGGGCATGGATGGGCAGCGTAACAAGGTGCTCTCGTCCATTATCTCTCCAGAGCCAAGAGTTATATTTTTCAAAGGCAGAGAGGCAAGAGTGTTCGAGGCCGTAGGATATATAGCTTCACAGAATTTGCTCTGTGGGCATTAGTTGTTGTATGAGATGCAATATTTCTTCCTAAAATCTCCTTTCTTTTTCCCTTTTCACTGCTTACTTTCTTCAATATTGAGAGCTTGGGACAAATACAAGTGTTCTGTTGTGATGTTCTGTGAAGATGACGAGGTTCCGTGAACCAAAAGAGTTGTATGAAAAATTAAGTCATGTTCCATATCTCTGGTGGCATGTCCTAAGCTTTACCAGGAACAGAGCTCTTCTTTTATAGAGGCCATGTCCAGAATCTTATCCACCCAATCGATGGATGCGCCATCGACTTTCCTCGTGTCAGGATTGGCAAAATAAACGGGAGGAGTTTTTGGTCTCGAGGGAGTTACTGTTCTCTAAAGCATGTCATAACCTATCAAGCATGTCATAACCTACCAGGCATGCTATGGTATTCATATCAAACAAGAACCGAAGGAACATCAACTTGAGCAAGAGCACATCATCGGTTGATTTACCGAGCCAGTGCCGATCCCTTATCGACTCAAAAGAAATGGAGGCCCCAGGAGCGAGTTGCTTTGGAGCCATGTACCTGCGAGGCAGGAATGAGTTGTTACAGAACTTGCGTAGGCAAACAATTAACCACCGTGAACATGATCATTCTCACGCTGTATGGGCAGGGCTGGAGGATATCTATTTGCCACTAGAGTCAAAAACTTTCGAGTAAACTGTAAATTTCTTTTGGTTAATCAATTTCATAAACACGTACTCGATGAACAAACAATCCGAGTATTGGGTGCACCGTCCCTTGAAAAGGTATGGTTACGAATCCACGGTTGGATGGAGAAAGTGAAACCCCTTTCTTTAAAGTTAGGCTAAAGGAGCGGGAGTTGCATAGATGAGAAATGGGCTAGGCATCCTTCATCATAATAACTCTTAGGCATAAAATGGGTGTAATGTGGCCACGGTTCATTCAATAAGAATGGCTCTGAAGAAGTGGCAGACTAGAGATAGCCGATGAAGCATTTGATAAAGCCACACACAGTCCAAGAAAGAAACATCCTTACCCACAATACCATCGTTCTCGATATGAATTCTTCTTTTAAGATTCTAAGCTCGGTCCTTGTCAACGAGACTCTTAGTGGTTTTTTTTTTTCCCTAATTTCCTCTTATCCATATCCTCGTCTAAGCCTACAGACTACCTTTATAGCCGATAAAAGAATCCAATTCTAAGTGCATCGATAAACCAAAGAAAGTCCTGGTAAGTTCAAAAAACGAAAACTCGACGTGATCCATCAATCTCGGGCACCGTGCCCGTGGATTGCATTTAATTCCTTTCCTCATTTAGGTGATGTTGCGTCTTGAAAGGTTATCGATCTTGCAGTTTTATCATGGCGAGCTGGAAGAAGATAGAAAGAATTATCCATGCCATTTTCAATGGTATTTAATGGTGGTAGTAGATGTACGCAATCAACACAGATAAATTTTTTTCATAATATTTTCTCCCCTTTCTTTCTTTTTTTTTTTTTTGACCTCCAGACATTTAGGCATTGAATTTTGGTACGATCGCAAACATTAATCTTGCACTAGAAAATTCGTGGCATGATTCTCATCGATACGACTCCTCTTTCTTCTCGGATCGAAAAAAATGAAATAAAAAAAAAATAGTCTGGACTCTTCATTTTGCTCCACAAAATTTTGATAATTCGTTTGTTGTCTCCGTCTCCATCTCCATCCATCCATTTGGTATGATTTACGTGTCAATGAACATCAAGAACCAACCCACACGTACACACATTTTTTATTTATTATGAAACATACATACACACAGACATACTACCCAGGATCTGAGCCGTCCAGTTCGAGATGAAGTTAAAAAAAAAAAAAAAAAATTCCTGTGAGATTCGAAAAAACCACCTAATCGTAATTTGTGCCATTTTTCCACGTGCTGCGGGCCGCTATTCTTTTATAACAAGCAAGTTGTTCCTTTTTTCTATAACCTATTATTCCTTGAAAATTACCCATCCAAGGAGAAGTATTGAATTCACAAGGTATATGATGCATCAGTGTACTCACATGATATTATAAATTAATAAAATTTTGTTATTTTTAAGATTTATTAAAAAATTTAAAGTATTTAAATTTTATTGACTTGTAACGTTGCATAAGTACCATCACGTATGTATCTAAGGCAAGGAAGTGGCTTTCTTTTCTTCCATTGGCCAAACTTACTAAAATAAATACCGACTTCAACGACCTGGTCTTAATCATGAATAGAGTCGACCTGTCATCAACGGGATAAGATTACTACATTACATTCACAAACCGTGGGCTACAATGTTTGTGACTAATCTGGAGAGTTGTCTGATAATTTAGAATTTAAACCGTACGATTAGGTGAATTTAAAATTCTGGGTTCAAATTCCTTCTAATCTTTTTGCTAGAGCATATGTGAGAAGTGCACTTCTTAAACTTGATCTTGAAGGGCACTCATTTTTTGAACTGTATTAAACCTTAAAAGTTAAATACGAAAGTCTGCGTATTATGTATAGTAGAGATAGCAAAGTCGCAAATATTGCTACTACCCACCTTTTTTTTCCCGGTAAAAACTGGTAGATATCGCACTCGACACGTCACGCATGCGTTTCTCCCTCATCTGACATTCGAGAATCAAATGAAATACGATCGAATCATATCCGAGCGAGGTCAAATTAATAAATGAGATATGATTATAAAACTCTCTAATCTTCAAGTACTTTCCTTGACCGTAAAAATGCATGGCGTATTCTCTGACCCAAGTGCGCATCCTAGTTTATATTATCCATAGCTAAGATTCATTCTCGTGCCATGCTGCATGAACTCCTCAAATTTTTATCAAAAATAGATAAACTGTAACAATAATTAAAAAAAAATTCTAACCTTAATCGACAACTTATTCAAGTGTTGGTTTGAATACTAATTATTTGACAAATAAAGAATTTAAAAAAAAAAGATTGAGAAAATGATTGTTGAGAAATAATCCCGTATAAGATAATAAAGAGATTAAACTCTCGTTTATGAGATAATCGGATGTCGCTACCTAACTGCTTAAACTCTTAAGTGCACATGGGCTTCATCTCTTGTGTGTTCGAGCGGATAATTTCACGTGTCTTTTATTTAAACGAGTTTTCAAGTTCGAATCTTATAAGTAATAAAAATTCATGGTTAGTAGAATGGCGCACTTCGAAACCGAACTCATTAGAACCCATTGAGCGCACCGGTATCGAAACGGGACACGCCGAAATGTTTGTTACATCATTTCCAGCTTGTTAATTGCTCTCACATTGCTCGTTTTGGGGAATGAAAGCGACGCAAATTATGATTCATCGCATCGCGCCAGATCGGGAGTCCTATATGTTTGTCGGCTTTTAGAAGTAAATTCTAAATGTTTCAAAGCGATAAATAGAGTCCTATACGCTGATCGCATCACAACATTGAGTCATTTCCGTTATCTATCATTACTTTAAACTGACACGTGTCAACGTCACGTCGATGCCACATCAGCTTTGCTTAAAATAATGGTAAATGATGGAAAGAACTCGATATTATAATGCGTACAACACATTGGACTTGATCCATCACTTTGAAACATGTAAAACACGCTTAAAAGAATCGACAAATATATGTGACTACCGATGTGTTTCTTTTTTTTTTTTTGGTAAATACTACCGATGTGTTTCTCTCAATATAAAACAACATATTATTACGAGACCAACCATCTAATGATTTTACCATCAAATAGCGTGTATCCGTGTATATAAGATATAAATATATGTTAAGTCAGAGGAAGTGCGCCACCACTTTTTCAACTTTCCAGAAGTTCTACCGGGATCGAAGGTCTGATAGTATATCATATGATTTGATAAAAAAACAAAACCTCGCGTTCAAGTTTCACTCTAAAATATATTGCTTTCCAGGAGGGGCTCTTGAGCTCGAGTCATAACGAACACCGATTTCTTAGATTACACCGGGTCTTTCAGTAGTGCTGCTGCATTGATGAAACCCGTGTTTAATAATACTAGGTGTTAAATTTTCTGATATGTTCACAGTTAAACACGAATGTCTAAGCATTACATAATGTGGGTTGTTTGATTGCTACTTGTGTTGTCCTCCTGTCTTCATTTAAAAAGTAAAAGATTTTAAAAGATCTCGAATGGAATAGATTAAAAAAAAAAGTAAAGTAAAGTAACGTAAAGAGTTTTTATTAATAGTAATCGAATTTAAAATATATTAATTTCAGTTTAAAAAATAAAGTGATTGCGCGTCCTCCAAGCAAACTCATGGATTCTACGGGACGAGACTCGGGAGGGTAGCGGGTCATCCAGCGTGTGCTCGACGCGCCTGTTAACGGGGAACGCGTCCCTGCGTTTGCCGGGACCCCGAGTCAACCTTGTGTAAATAGAAAAGGCAATCCGCACATTCTAATTCTCCGCCCCATGTGAAATCGCCTGATTCATCTTCTTAATTGTCGATGTCTCGTTCGTTAAAGCCTGAGATAATCGCATGCCGATGAGAAAATTTTAAATGGTCTAACTCTCCATCCGATAAGAAATTATCCAATTGATCTTCTTAACCATTCGCTAAAACTCGAGATAATCGTACGCTGATGAGAAAATATTAAATGGTCTCACTTTACATTAAAGTAATGAGTTATTCCGATTAATGAAAACGATAAGTATTTGAATAATTAGTACTAATTTTTAGTGCTTTCTGACATTACTTGACGAGATATAGTCACTTAAGAATTTTCGATTTCTCTATGTTACTAAGGATCGGCGAAAACAAGCCTAATTTATTTATGGAAACTGCTTTCAATAATTTTTTTGTAATATTTAAATTCAAGACTTTAATTTCTGTTATAAAATATAATAAAAATTTGATAAAGAATATGCTTACTGGGATATTTTTACACTTATTCTTAAATGTAGTATTGAAATTGAGCTTTGCTAACTAAAAAATTTTTATAATTGAAATGATTTTACTTTTTAATGTGTCAATTTAATTTAAATTTAAATTTGTTAAATTTTATTGAATTTCTAAAAATTGAGGATGGACACTAAAATATATTCGAGTCATAAATGCTTAATCTGTAATTTAGAGAGAGAGAGACCAAGGGGGGTTGGGCCGAGTGGTAAGCAGCTCGGTGCCGCTTAAGGAGGTCTCGAGTTCGAGACCTCACGTACGCAGACACCCCCCTTGGGAGCCTCACCCGCCATTGCCAGGCGTGCGACCCGGGGCGACCAACGGATTAGTCAAGTATGGTTGGCTGAAAGATGCCATCTCACCGCTGGTGGGGCCTGCTTGGATACCGTGGCTGGCGACCAAAAAATTTAGAGAGAGAGAGAGAAGTGGCGACATGATCTCTCTATAAATTCCGACCCTAAGCTCCTCATTGTCCTGTGCTTCCAGACATCGAAGCTCACAGTGATTTCTTCAATCTCTCTGCAATTCCTTAAAAGAACAAAGCGAGGCAAATTAGCTTCTCCTTTCCGTGCGTTGTGTTGTCGGTGATTAGTCCGACGTCGTAGCAACAACAATGGACAAGGTTTTCCACAACATCGTCGACGCCATCACCGGGGAAGGCGGCGGCCTGTCATCGAACGCCGCCGCCAAGGTGGAAGGGACGGTGGTGCTGATGAAGAAGAACGTGCTGGACTTCAACGACTTCAGCGACTCGGTGCTCGACGGGATCCACGAGCTGCTCGGCCAGCGCGTCTCCCTCCGCCTCATCAGCGCTGTCAACGGCGATCCTCGTGAGTCGATCTCCCACTCTCTCTCTCTGATCTGCCGATTCTCTTCTCTTGTTTGCGTCGATTGCCTTCCCGTCACTTTAGGCTGTGAGACTGTAGCGCGGTTAGGTACGCATAGTCCTCGGAAAGTCTCCCGTGACGACAGGGACTAGCCGTACGTGCTGTTTTATCATCCATAATAATAATAATAACTTTACATGAATGTAACAAATTTTCTTGGAAAAAAAAAAAGAAACTGTTCTCGTTCCCTAAAGTTTTTTTTTTTGAAGAAAAACTAAACTAGCATGATCCTTCTCAAATGCCTGATTCTCAATGAATCGATTGGCTATGTTAGATCGTACCCTCTCCCATACCGTAGCGGCGAAGACCCACTGATTTCGTTCATTCGGTGGGTAGCATTGATCCATCCTCGCGAGTAAATTTTTAGTATGTAATACATAATAAATTTATTATGTAAATTTTTGTTTAGATCTTAAAACGTGTAAAGTCGACCCTCGAAAATTTCAAAAAGGAATCAATATTTGAGAGTGAATGCAATAGAGAATTTGGTAATTGGATGGCAATTATCATTACAAGATACTTCTGCATGCCATGCCGCCTTATTCTGTTACTGTTAATATAGCTCTTTCTCTGGTTACATGTAATGGATATATTACGTATCAGTTTTGATATGATACTACAAATAAATAAAATTAAGTTATTTTTACTTTTTAAATTTTTAGAATTTTATTAAAAATATTAAAATAATTGAAAATTATTAATTTTTGATACAATATTAACAGTGTCATGTAATAGTACATATATTAACTCCCCTTTGTTTAGACACGTTTTCTCTAAAAATATTAAACTTGTGGAAATGCGACCGATAAAAGCAAAACAAAAGAATTGCGACCAGCCACACCGGTCAACCGAATCATCTGCCAGTCAACGACAACTTTGCCCTCTTGAGTCCATTATGCCAATTAAAGGCCCCTTTTTTAATTATTTTTTTGGCTGGGCAGGCCCGTAAACAGTTTATTAAATGAAACAGGAACTTTTGAAAGTCGGTGGGCAAATGTCCCCAACCAGACCGTAGAATTTCTACATTTTCATTAATTGTCTGGAAGAAAAAATAATCAAAGGTGGGGAATGCTGATATTGATGGTTTGGTGGACCACGTACAATGTTGATGGAGATATGTCACGTTCACGAAGACCTAATCCAAAGACCCATATCTGCCATTCAATTTCGTTCCCCGTTGCCTCGCTTATTCGTCCTCGCACAGTGCAGCTTGACTTTGCGTCGGCCGACTTGCCGACAAACTTTTCGTGTAAATGTGCATCTGCTACACAAATTGTATGCTCGATTTGACCTCCACCGAGCTGTTCTTATGGAACACCCACAACAGCTGGTTCCGACAATTCGATATAACACTTCTCATTATGTAAAATTTACGGCTGGAATTTTATGGATTGACTCCTTGGTGGATGGAGTATGAGCTCTTTCTTGGATGACCAGTAAGTGATAGACCTTGCTGAATTAATTCTCTTTCATTGTTTTTCTTTTTTTTTAAAAAAAAAATTCCAGAAAATGGGTTGAAGGGGAAGCTGGGGAAGCCTGCATACCTTGATGAATGGCTCACTAAAATCACATCTCTGGTGGCCGGGGAAACCGCGTACAGAGTTACATTCGATTGGGACAAGGAGATCGGGCTTCCTGGGGCATTCGTGATAAGAAACGAGCACCACAGCCAGTTCTATCTCCGGAGCCTCACCCTTGAGGATGTCCCGGGCCACGGCCGGGTGCACTTCGTGTGCAACTCGTGGGTCTACCCTGCTGACAAGTATAAGAAGGACCGCGTTTTCTTTGCCAACAAGGTAACTAGACCGAACCGGAGTACAATGTAGGGAATGGTAAGGCAGCCTCGAGAATTCAAACTGACAAGCACCGGTTTTGGGATCTGGTTTGCAGAGTTACCTTCCGAGCCAGACTCCTGGTCCGCTGGTGAAGTATAGAGAAGAAGAGTTGATCAGCTTGAGGGGAGATGGAACCGGGGAGCTCAAGGAGTGGGACCGGGTTTATGACTATGCTTTCTACAACGATCTGGGCGAACCCGACAAGGGCCCGGGCTATGCCCGACCCGTCCTTGGTGGATCGGCTCAGTATCCTTATCCTCGCAGGGGAAGGACCGGCCGACCACCAACAAAGACAGGTCCGGTACTGCATGCCGGTGTCTGTTTTCTGTTATTCTTGTACTGAAAAATTAACAAGACAAGGATTGAATGTGCTGTCGTTCTATGTTGTTATCATCTGCAAGCAGATCCCAACACCGAGTCGAGGTTGCCTCTGCTCATGAGCCTGGACATATACGTCCCGAGAGATGAGCGGTTTGGTCACTTGAAGATGTCCGATTTCCTAGCCTACGCACTGAAGTCTGTCGGCCAGATCATCCAGCCTGCACTTGAATCTCAGTTCGACGACACTCCAGGTGAGTTTGACTCATTCAAGGATGTGCTCAAGATCTACGAGGGCGGGATCAAGCTTCCCGACAACTCCTTCCTCGAGAGCGTGAGGAAGGAGATCCCTCTGGAGTTGCTCAAGCAGATACTGACACCGGATGGGGATGAAGGGATCCTCAAGTACCCAATGCCCCAAGTAATCAAAGGTAGAGTATATGCTAAAACCCGAGTTCAACCGTTTCATTAAATCGGAATCGTATGCTGATGACTGATCATCTGCATCGGTAACTCGGTCAGAGGACAAGTCTGCGTGGAGGACTGATGAAGAGTTTGCCCGAGAAATGCTCTCTGGAGTTAATCCTCTCATCGTTGGTCGCCTCCGAGTGAGTAGTCTGATCTTATAGTAAACCAGTGAAATCTTCTTCTCTATGTGCTGGAATGAATTCGACTTATGGTTATTTTACTCTGCAGGAATTCCCCCCAAGAAGCACGCTGGACCCCAAAGTTTACGGAAACCAAACCAGTTCGATAACGAAGGAACAGATCGAGAATGGCATTGACGGCCTGACCGTGGCTGAGGTAGGAAGCCTCGGGTTATGAACTTTCAGAGTCTAATGGAACTGAGAGTAACCAATTGATTCATCTTCTGCAGGCGATCGAGAAAAACCGGCTCTTCATATTGGATCACCATGACTCGCTCATGCCGTACATCAGGCGAATAAACACGACTTCATCTAAGGTTTATGCGACCCGGACAGTCCTCTTCTTGAAGGAAGACGGGACCCTGAAGCCGCTGGCAATAGAGCTCAGCCTGCCACGTCCTGAAGGCGACCACCTCGGGGCCATTAGCAGGGTCTTCACACCGGCCAGAGAGGGAGCTGCCAGCTCTGTCTGGGAGCTCGCCAAGGCCTATGTGGCCGTGAACGATGCTGGCCACCACCAGCTTATCAGCCACTTCCTGAACACCCATGCTGTGATCGAGCCATTCGTGATTGCAACTAACAGGCAACTCAGCGCTCTCCACCCCATCTATAAGCTTCTCCATCCTCATTTCCGGGACACGATGACCATTAACGCGCTCGGAAGGCAGATACTGATCAATGCTGGTGGAGTCCTAGAGTCGACCGTCTTCCCGGAAAAGTATGCAATGGAGCTGTCCTCTGCCGTGTACAAGAGCTGGGTATTTCCTGAGCAGGCGCTTCCCGCCGATCTTATCAAGAGGTAACCAACTAACTAGTTCCCGGAACCCCTAATCTGTTCGCCATTAGTTCCCTGAATCCGTAACCACCATGGAAAGTGCATTTACAATTCGTCGTTTTTTCTTCAGAGGCATGGCGGTTGAAGATAAGAACTCCCCGCATGGGCTCCGGCTACTGATCGAAGACTACCCTTATGCTGTCGACGGGCTCGAGATCTGGACCTCGATCAAGACCTGGGTCGAGGACTATTGCTCCTTCTACTACTCGAGTGACAGGATGGTCCAGAAAGACGATGAGCTCCAGTCCTGGTGGAAGGAGCTCGTAGAGCAAGGCCACGGAGACAAGAAGGACGAGCCGTGGTGGCCCAAGATGGACAGCCTCCGGGACTTGACCGAGTCGTGCACGATCATAATCTGGATCGCCTCAGCCCTCCACGCCGCGGTTAACTTTGGGATGTACCCTTATGCGGGATACATGCCGAACCGGCCCACCATAAGCCGCCGGTTCATGCCCGAGGAAGGAACTCCCGAGTACGGAGAGCTCGAGAAGGACCCGGAAAAGGTGTTCCTGAAGATTATCACGGCTGAGCTCCAGACCCTGCTCGGGATCTCCATCATCGAGCTCTTATCGAGGCACGCCACCGACGAGGTCTATCTCGGGCAGAGGGAGATGCCAGAGTGGACCACTGATGCCGCGCCGCTGGAGGCGTTCGAGAAGTTCGGGAAGAAGCTGGAGGAGATCGAGGAGAGAATAGTGAAGATGAACGGCGACGGGAGGTGGAAGAACCGGCTCGGACCGGTGAACGTGCCGTACACTCTGCTGTACCGTTCCAGTGGAGCTGGACTGACTGGAATGGGGATTCCGAACAGCGTCTCCATCTAGAGGACTACAAGGTCGGATCATTTGATTACGGTCGGAAGTGTTTTTTCATTCTGCTAGGAATAAATGCATCGTAGCTTGCAGCTGACATTGCAGTCATTCGAATGTAATAATGAATGCCACTTCTTTACCAAGAGGGGTTAGGCCGAGTGGTAAGCAACTCGGTGCCGCTTAAGGAGGTCTCGAGTTCGAGACCTCACGTACGCAGACACCCCTCTTGGGAGCCTCACCCGCCATTGCCAGGCGTGCGACCCGGGGCGACCAACGGATTAGTCAAGTATGGTTGGCTGAAAGATGTCATCTCACCGCTGGTGGGGCCTGCTTGGATACCGTGGCTGGCTACCAAAAAAAAAATGTCACTTCTTCTAATAAAACAATAAATTTAAAAATATTTCCTGAAATTCGTTGCAGAATCTCATGTTTAACGTGTATTTTTAGAAAAAATCGTGAAGACATCGCATCGATCCTATCCTGCACGGTTAATTTTGGCACGTGTTCAAGCCCAGCCCAGGGCAGATATATGGTCCAAAAACCTTTTTAAAATGTTGAAATAAAATAGAGAAATAAAAAAATGGTTTAAATTTTTCATTGAAAAGGGAGTTGATACAGGAAAAAGATATTTTTAGTATCAACTTTTATATTTTTATTATTTTTATTTTAAACCATTATTTTTTATCATTTACATTCCTAACATTTTAAGTTTTTATCACTTTAATTATACCGTTATTTTTTCATTAAAAAAGTATATTTCATCCAAAAAAAATATTTCATTTAAAAATTACTTTTCAAAAAATAATGGAAAATGGAAAAAAATAAATGAAAATAAAAAGTATTGGTAGGATTTTAGTAAAACAAATTCTCGATTTAAAATCATTTGATAATTATTATCATTATAAAATCACGAATCATTTTGAGACAAATAAGTTCTAATTTTAGAAAGGGTACATGCTAATAACTAATATTCCATTAATTAGGGAGGAAATTTATTTTTTATGAAAAAATAACAGTATGATCAAAATGATAAAAACTCAAAAAATTGAGAGCATGAATAATAAAAAATAAATGTTTGTGACGAAAATAATAAAAGTACAAAAAATTAAAAATTAAAATTGTTATTTACCCATGCGGGAAAAAGACACTCTTGTGGGTGAGAGGTCTAAAGCTTTCGCTGTCCTTTTAATTTTTATTCAACTATTTGTCTTATTTTTTAAATTTACCTGTCTACCTTACAATTGAAAATTTTGGTTATCTATTATTGCTATTTTTCCCATTTTTTCAGCGTGCGAGTAGGACATATAAATCTAAAAAATGATGGAATAAAAAAAATAATAAGATTTTAATTTTAAATTTTTAATCCCAAGTCAAGAACAATATTTAATACTTTTTCCATTAGTTTTCCACTTTATTTACCAAGAAATACATCATCATCAATCATTTTCCTACTGGCCCCCCTAATAACAAAAATCATTTCATTGACCCCGCACTTAGTAAAAGGCAGCATGCGTTGCGTGGATTATGAATCCCTATTTCTTTTTGTTTAGCTTACACCGCGCAATATTCCCGGGTCAACTGAAGCGCACCTCGAGACTAATCTGAGATCGGGCCGGGATCCCTGGAAAAATTCTCGTTGACCCTCCCAACCTGAAATTCGATCATGGGATCACTCATTTGAGAGTTTAATAAAACATTTGGGAGTTTAGTGTCGGAATCACTAGATCAATCCCAAGTTGGTACGAATCCCTATTTCGATTCTTATTGCTTACACCCCAAAAAAAATTCCCAACTTCGACCAAAATATTTAAAAGGACCCTTAAAATTTTTTTTTTAAAAAAAGGGAGACAATCTCTTGAAATTCCCAAAATAATTCGTCGTGTTTCAGGCAAAATTCTTCCCTTATCCTCCGACCATATTTTAGTCGGTCCATTTATTAAATACTTTTCACACAGGTTCAAATCTTTATTTAATTGACGGATAAAGGTTTCACACTCGCGTTCTGTTGATAATTCAACGCTACTTCTCGAGAATATGTGCCGCTCCATTATCGTTAATGTTGTCATGTAACGTGATCTCTCCTTTTATCTATAAACTAAGGGAAACAATTTCACCACTGGTAATTAATAATTATTTAATCAGCATATTGGAAATTGGGATGGCCATGGGAACTTATTCTTTGCACCGCTTTTGCTAGTGCTAAGGACCTGAGTCACGTGGTAGGCTAAGGCTGTGTTTGTTTGTCTCCTCATTTTTCGATTATTTATTTATCTATTTTAGTGGGATGTTCTAAAATAAATGAAAATTCACTTTTTCATGCCAAAAAAAATTGAAATTCACATTTTAAACTTTTTTTTTGCTAAAAATAAAATTAAATTCTGGGGCATTTTTTGACATGAAAAGTGGCTTCCCTACGTGCTTATTGACAAGAATAAAGCGTTGAATAAGTCGGTCCGTCGCCTTTTTTTTGCGAGAATATGATCCGACTGAGTTCGTCTTAAATTAAAATGGACATTCTTGCCGGTGCCTGGTGGCAATGACAAGATAAAACTACGATAAAAAGTCCATTGCCGAAAGTCAATTTCATGCTTTGCTCATTTGAATATGAATCTGGTAGAATTCGATTCCTATGCATTGAAATTTACTCTTCTACCCTTAAAGACTGCTGTTGTACAGAATATAGAGTACGGTCGATACTCTGACCTACAAGTTGTAGTAATAATAATTATTAAATTTGCATAATTTTGCCCATGGCTCTGTAATTAAAAAAAAAAGGGTTAATTTTCGAGCAAAATGAAATAAAATCTCGCTGCTGCATGCAGTAATCCACCAAACACCTGTTTGTCCTTTTACCTCAACATGCATTAAAAAATGCATATAGAAATTTGCAGGGCAAATGTCAGTGTAGAAAAATAAAAATATAAAATATAAAAAGGTGATCCATTTAATAATATAATTGATTTAATGCATCTTTTTATTAAATGAAATCTATAATCTATGTATAAACAAAATCAAGTTGGTGAGAGGCCAAATGGCTCATGGGGTTGGTGGTGAAAATTGCTTTTTTTATTGATTTATATTAACAAAAAAAATTGCCAAGTTTTAGGTGTTTCATGGAAGCTCTCTTAATTCACGAGTACGTGTAGTGATTTATTAGCATAAAATTCACTCGTATGTAATTTGATGAGGTCGAAATCTTGAATTTGAATCTTTTCTATGTAAATTTACTTGAAGAGACTTTTAAACCTTGATCTTGACGAATATCGGAGCGGTATTGATAGATTCAATATTAATGCTAATTGTTCAAATTAAATATAAAAATTTAAATATTACATCATGATTCATTAAATTACCACTGATAATACGGCACTGCTCAAAAACTAGTGGAATTGGAAGCTCCCTTAGCCAAGCACTTGAAGCGCCGTCCACGCCCCAACAGCTTCGGCTATAAATGGCCACTTCTCCCGCATAACATCACAAAAGCAAGGAAATCGTCTATAGAAAAAAAATTCAAGAATTTCCCTTTTTCTTCTCCGATCTCTGTTCTCGAAGAAGCTCGAATTGAAACAGAGCAAGAGCTTAGAGCAGAGCAGAGCAGAGATGTCTGAGAACAACTCAGTGAGGAGGGGTGTGGGCGGCGAGAACGGGAGCGAGAAGACGAAGTGCGGTCTCGTGCACAAAACGCTCAAGGGGACTGTCGTCTTAGGCAAGCCGACCTTCGCGGACCTCGCCACCGGCGTCCACGTCTCGGCCCTCGACTGGTTCCACGAGCTTCTGGGCCACAAGGTCTCCCTGCAGCTCATCAGCGCCGTCACACCCGATCCCGGTGAGTGAGTCAACTCTTCTCTAACATCATACCACGTTCTCCCAGTAAAGGAGCTTCCTTCAGAAGGAAATTCGACAGTAATCATTGGAACACATCGTCTCATAAACAGAGCAATTACCTTGTCCGCAACTAATGTTTTTTAATGTTTCCCGGAAATTCTTCGGAGTCGGAAGGTTCGATTTTCTCCGAACATCACCGCCGAAGTTGAGTTAAGAGAAAAAAAAAAGTCTTCTTTTCTCCTTGTGTCAGTGAAAGTACTCTACGGAAGGGGATCGTAGCTTTGATCAGAACTAATGGAACTCGGAATAAAAATTAGTTCTTTGAGGGAGCATCAACAAAACGTGATTCTGAAGCCTCAGCGGCGAGTCAACGACCGGAATGTCCAAGTCAAATGGTATTCTAGTATGACATTCACCGGACTCCCAGCCGGTGGATCCCAGAGCCCATCTACTCCTGCTGTCACCTTTGAGTCAATTATTGGGACTTTAATAATTATTGCCATACTTTTTATATGATATAAAAAGATAATGTATTGGGTGCATGTTTGTCCTGCTCGGAAGAAGAAAATGTACCAAGCGGGACTTGTCCTTTTCAACATTCTTAATGTCTCCCTCAATCTCTCCTAATATCTCCACTTGAACAAGCTTAAGCTAATCTCACTCAGCAGGATTCAATTGTCTGTGCTCTGAAGGAACCAACTACTACGCGATGTAAATAAGTTCTGACTTATTCAAATTTTGCCCTTCCTGATCACAGAGAACAGGCTGAAAGGGAGGCTTGGGAAGCCGGCCCACCTGGAGAACTGGATCAAGACATTCGCACCGTTGAAGGACAATGAATCGGGGTTCGAGGTCACATTCGACTGGGACGAGGATATGGGAGTCCCAGGAGCTTTCCTGATAAGGAACAATCATCACAATGAGTTCCTGCTTAAATCCGTCACCATAGACGACGTCCCAGGCCACGGACCGGTCCACTTTGTGTGCGGCTCGTGGGTCTACCCCACTCACCGCTACAAGAACGATAGGATCTTCTTCGCGAATAAGGTGATCCGTCATCGTTTGGTGCCAAAAGAATGTGCTTGGTCTTGGAAAACAGTCTCAGTTCTCTATTTGCAGCATAAAAGTTGCACTCGATGTAACTAGATTCCTTTTTCAGCAAAAAAAGAACATGGAAAACTTGGAAAGCGTATTTCCAATTGGAAGGATACACTATGGACCTGGTGGTTTGCTGGATTAACTCTGTAAATTTTCCCCTAACAGTTTTTGTGGCCCCTCCTTTTACATGATTACAGGCATATCTTCCACACGAAACACCCGAGCCGCTCCTTAAGTACAGAGAAGAGGAGCTCGAGAACCTGAGAGGCGATGGGACTGGAGAACGAAAAGAATGGGACCGGATCTATGACTATGCTTGCTACAACGATCTATCGGAACCAGGAAAAGGCCCAAAACACATGCGCCCGATTCTCGGCGGATCTACTGAATACCCTTATCCTCGCAGGTGCAGAACAGGCCGACCAACAACAAAGGAAGGTAATCCCTTTTAGTTGCATAAAACTGTTTCCAGGTTTTCCCTTTTTTCCTTTTTCTGTTGGATTCCACTTCAGAAGATGACTTTGTTCTTTGTTCTTGTGCTTGTTGTCCTGTCCTGGCTTTCCTTTCCGGACAGATCCTGGAGTTGAGAGCAGGATACCACTTCTCAACAGCTTGAGCATATACGTTCCAAGGGACGAGAGATTTGGTCAGATGAAGATGTCGGACTTGCTGGCATTTTCAATCAAGTCGATCATTCATTTCCTCAAGCCTGGGATTGAAGGCCTATGTGGGAACGAGTTCAATTCGTTCTCTGATATGATGAAGCTCTACGATGGAGGAATTAAGATTCCCAAAGGCAATTTCGTCGAGAGATTCATGGAAAACGTCCCTTCAGAGATGCTAAAAGAGATTCTCCAGCCTGATGGTGATAGGTTGTTCAAGTTCCCAATGCCTCATGTGATCAAGGGTACTGATCTTACCACATTCATCACAATAACATCAGCTCGAATAGCAAATTCCAGAACATTTCTTTACAAACTTTTCATACCTCAGAGGACAAGTCGGCCTGGGCGACCGATGAAGAATTTGCTAGGCAAATGCTCGCTGGAGTGGACCCTAATGTTATTTGCCGTCTTAAGGTCCAATACTTGTTAGTTTCTTTTTTTTTTTTTTCCCCCAATTCATAATGAAGCTTCCTTTTAGTTTCTCTTAGCAGTGTGTGCTGCATTAACTGCAGGGATTTCCTCCGAAGAGTAAGCTAAACCCTGAGAACAATTCGACAATGAAGGAATACCTTGAGAATAATCTTGGTGGGCTCTCGATATATGAGGTAATGTTTGCTGGATCATGACCGTCGATTGTTAGTCTAATTCATACTCTCGATATTAACGAGGGAAAAAGAAGACGACTAATCTTATCTTCTCTTTGTTTTCAAACATTGCGGTTCTGACAGGCTATCGAGAAGAGCAAGTTGTTCATCTTAGATTATTGTGACGCTCTAATGCCATTCCTTCGTGGAATAAATGAGACTTCCACGAAGACTTATGCCACGAGAACGCTTCTTTTCTTGAAAGAGGATGGGACTCTAAAGCCACTGGCAATCGAACTGAGCCTTCCACATCCTGACGGGGAGCAATTTGGCATAGTGAGTGATGTTCTGATTCCTAGCGAGGAGGATGGGATCCAACGCACCCTTTGGCAGATGGCGAAGGCTTATGTTTCTGCCAACGATTCGGGCTATCATCAACTCATCAGTCACTGGTAAAAACTCTTACTGACCCAATTTGCAGCCCTATTCTCAACAAGTACCGAAAATAAAGTCACACGGAAATGAGGTGTGTAGGAGAAGGTAATTCAGATGCATTTCTCAAGCAGGAAAGCGGAAAAGGAACTGTTCTCCAAATTCAAAAGGATCTGTTTTCTGTGAACTAACCTTGAGAACTTTTGGCTTGGCGATGGTGATCTGCATGTAGGTTGAAGACCCATGCCGTTATTGAGCCTTTTGTGATTGCGACAAATCGCCAGCTCAGTGTCCTTCACCCGGTCCACAGACTTCTCCATCCTCATTTCCGAGACACAATGAACATCAATGCCTTTGCACGGCAGACACTTATCGGTGCTGGTGGAGCGCTCGAGATGACGGTCTTCCCGGGAAAGTATTCGCTGGAAATGTCTTCCTTAGTCTACAAGGACTGGGTTTTCCCTGAGCAAGCTCTCCCGGCAGATCTCATCAAGAGGTAACAATTCTCAAATCTCGGATTAACTTCATCGGTTTCGCAAGAATACCTTTCGGTTTTTGGGGAATATTTCCATGGAAAACAGCATTCCAGTAAAGAGGTTCTACACTATAGTAGATAACATTCTCTATCTTCTCGGTATGATTCATATGCCACATGAAACTTTTGCCTTCACCTGTTCAGAGGCATGGCAGTCAAGGATGAGAAGAGTCCGCATGGCATTCGCCTGCTCGTAGAAGACTATCCTTTTGCCGTTGACGGGCTCGAGATTTGGTCTGCCATCAAAGCCTGGGTACAAGACTACTGCTGCTTCTACTACAAGAATGATGATGCTGTACAGAAGGATACTGAGCTCCAGACCTGGTGGAAGGAGCTCCGAGAAAAAGGACACGCCGATCTGAATGACAAGCCCTGGTGGCCGAGAATGGAATCCTGTTACGAGCTAATACAGACTTGCACAATCGTCATCTGGGTCGCTTCCGCCCTCCACGCAGCCATGAACTTCGGGCAGTACCCTTTTGGAGGTTACATGCCGAACCGGCCAGCAGTGACCAGGAGGCTGTTGCCTAAGGAGGGAACACCCGACTACGAGGAGCTGAAGACTAATCCCGAGAAGGCTTTCTTGAAGACGGTCACATCACAGCCGTTGACTGTTCTTGGGCTCTCGCTCGTGGAGATCCTATCCACGCACACCTCGGATGAGGTATTTCTTGGGCAGAGAGAGACACTGGAGTGGACCTCAGATGAGGTGCCCAGAGAAGCATTCCGGAGGTTCGGGAAGAGGCTAGAAGAGATCGAGGAGAGGATCGAAGATATGAACAGCAATCCCAGGTTGAAGAATCGGGCAGGGCTGGCAAAGATGCCATACACTTTACTCTACCCATCGAGCGAGATCGGGCTGACTGCAAGAGGGATTCCTAATAGCATCTCCATCTAATAGGTTTGCATTGTGAACTTGTAGGGGTGGAGAAACTGTCATATTAGAACCATGATCTGCAGAATAAATTCTTCAATGGTGAGAAAATAAAATTACGTGTGTCTGTCATTGATATCGATTGATTTTCCTGAAGAAATGGATGGTGCTGGTGGCTCGAGTAGGCTTGGCCTTGGCCTGGGACATCGGTCTGGAGCCGGTAATCGGTCCGAGCTTGAAAAACTGGGTCTGGTGCTGGCTTGGAAACCATGAGCAGAGGCTCATACTTGTATTTCCTGTGAGAGGTTGCTCACATACAATCTGCATTGTTTCTTCTGTTCACGGGCATCGTGTTTTCTCCGCTCATTTAAATGGGAGCCTGCACTTCTCCAACTCCAAGCACAAATAGCTTCTCACAGATGGACGTCGTTCCCCCTCCTCTTCCCCAGTGGTTTCAAGACCTTCGCCCGAATGCAGAGGTTCAGTTCTTTTTCCGGAAACAACTAACAAGTTCCGATATGCGCACCGGCTTATCCTTCGTGCAAGAGGCAACATATTATTTTGGAAGTTTATCGGATACCTATCAAGCAATGACCATTAATTGCGGACTTCAGATGTCATGTTATATTTCTGAAGGCTCTTCGTACACCGTGACGGTAAAAAAGTATAATTTAAGTAGCTACAAATTAGACAAACGCAGCTGGAACCACATCGCTGCCAGGCTCTGTCTTCAGTCAGGAACCTCTATCGACTGTTGGGGGCTGATAACTCCGCATCATCAACTGACTTTATTTATATCATTGTCCGAATGAGACTTTAAGTTGTCGATTTGGCTTATAACATAAATATTCTAGGAGAGAGAGATGCATTTCTATTTTACGCGGAATAACACGGGATGCATGTTGAATGTATTAAGTTGTGGTGTATCGCGGATAGTGGTGATTAAAATAAATAAATGCGAAAACAATTTCAATGAATAAAGCGCGAAAACCTGTCTTAACTTTATTTAGAAAAAGATCGAAGAGATAAAAAATGAATCTTTAAAATGCATTGATGTGAAACTTGATATACTATTAAGCATGTCAAATTTTACATTTTGCTTATGGTATTTATTGGAACTCAAATGATCACGCTCATTTAGAGCATTTAATTTGAATATTTTAGATTATGAGAGATTTTATAAGTTAGAATATGAGATTATTCTACTTTTAAAAGTATAAATTAATTACAAAATTTGTTAAATATATAAAAAAATGCATTTTATACTAAAATTATAATAGTACATGCCCATAACTTTACATAATTCTCCAAATCGAATGAGTTAAAAAATATGCAACTAAAGGATTATGGATGATTATCATACTCTTCTATATTTCATCACAAAAGAGGCTCGCCTATATTTCATGAATTTTCTTTTTAAAATTTTTTATAATGTTATAACTGATTCTTCAATTAAAATTTTTATAGCGGTCTAGTCATAAAATAAAAAAAATGCTGCATATGTTTAGAAATATAACACTATAGAGTAGTTGAAGAAAATCAAGTGTCATTTTTTAACTTATGATTAAACTTTAAAAGTCATTTTATATATTAAGCGGATGCTAATCACCTAAGTATTAGATCTAATTATGTACATCCAAGGCACGTGTGCGTATGAGTCATTATTATATGAGGATGAACATTCATTTAATTACAGTAAAACTTTTAAAAATCTAAAAAAAGAGATGCTAACACTGATATATTTTAAATTTTTAGATCGATACGAGCCCAACTTCTTACAAGTGCTCAAACTAGACATATTGAATAAAATTTAGGAATGGCAGAATGTATGGAATTTATGAAAGTTTAGGGTAGTTAATGTAAATATCTAAAGATGAGGGATCTACTATTGAAACTCGGCGAAAGTACATTTCAAAGTAGAAGCTGATCTCGTGTCGTCGTCCACCGGAGGCCCAAGGCCCCAGCCGCCTGATCTGAACGTAGATTTTCAATCGAGACACGTGTGCGGTGATTAAGGGGGTCAGGCGCCGCTGACGCCCCGAAGCTCCGAGGACAGAACCAACATTATCACTGGGTAAAAACCCACCCTTTGCATTCAAGTTTCGCGGCAACGTCCTCCTCCTTCCTCCCTTCTTTCCCCTAAAAGCCTCCCCCTCCTCTACCCCACGAGCTCTCGCTTTCTCTCTCTAAAACCCTCACCGTCTCCTCCCCTCCAGCGCCGGTGGCCGGCCCCGGATCGCGCGGGGCCTTCAATTGGTGAGTGCGGCTGCTGATTTTCTGTCTCTGATCTGCTGACTGGGGTTTGAATTTGAAACACCTCGGAGTTCTTTTGTCCGTTACTGCCTCGGCGCTTGGGCGAATTGGTCTCGGAGCTTGAATCGCGAGGCCCAGGCTGCAGGTCCCCCTCGCCGGTTGATTTCTTCTCGAAGCTGCGAGGCGAGGTTTTTGACTGAGATTTTTGTTTGTTGGAGTGCCCTTGGCGAATTTGAATCTGCCTCTCTTGTTCACATGCCAATCTTTGTCGTCTGCTCCAGGTTTGAACGTTGTCGATCAATTTATTACTGTCAAGTTAACGGTTTGCACATTTTGGAGACTACTCTGAGATCTTTTATTGGACAAATAGACGTCAAATATCTCCTTTGTGCAACTTATCTGCGTATATTTAACGATTCCAGTGTTGCCCCCTTCTTATTTCCATTTAATTAGTGGAATCTGCATGTCCGCATCTTGATCTTGGAAATAGGGATAACCCCGTTTGAGATTCCTTTATGCGCCTGAGTGCTTGCATTTACAGCAGCTGTAGCTCCTATTCTTCTTCTAATCTTTTTCCAGGGTATGTTGCCATTCACTCTGTGCAGTCTGGAGCGAGCGGGTTTAATATACAGTATATAGTACTATAGGTTTAGTTCTTGCTTCCACTGTTGTGCAACTCTTTCTTCTTTTCATTTGGTCAAACTAATACATTTTGTCGATGTTTCTTGTAGATAAGCTCCACCAAAATGCCACCATCAAGGAAATCTAGAAGTGCGTATAAGAGGTTTTCAAATTTAAATGAGGTTTCTCCTGACAAAGATGGTGGGAGTTCAAAAAGTGGCAGGCCTCGGGTGAGTCTTTTTTTTTTGTCAGTTTTTTTTTTTTGAAGATCTTTGCATGAGCAATTGAGATAATTGGTGGTTTATCTATTTGTTAGTAACAGTTCCTGTGTTGAACGTCCAATCTAACAGACGAATTTCGTGCAATTACTGCTCTTAAGATCATTTATCGATACTTTTGAGTTGGTTTGTCTACCTTACAGTGGATAACGGTTAATCTTCGATTCCCTTGTATGCTTTTTGCACAGAAGAAGAAACTGTCTGATATGTTGGGACCCCAATGGAGCCATGAAGAGCTGGAGCGTTTCTATGAAGCATATCGCAAACATGGGAAGGACTGGAGAAGAGTATGGTCCTTGACGTTGACATTCTGCCTTTCCATTAGTGAAAACTAGTTGCACTCCTCTCCCTCTGCCGCACCTCGTTACACCACCCCCGATGTAGTTGATTTTTTTCTTCATTTTTGTTCCATTATTAGGTGGCTGCGGTACTACGTAACAGATCTGTGGAGATGGTGGAGGCTCTTTACAACATGAACCGGGTATGTGGAACTGGTTCTTCTGCAAAATAGTAGAAATGCGTTCAAGCTGTCTCCCTTAGTTACTACTGGATATGGATATACTAACACATGCCATTCAAAATGAAAGGAAAAGGAAAAGGAATATTTACACTTTATTTCCTTTTTCTTTGAAAATTTTTGCATCTCCCACAGAAAGGTAATCGATTGTATAGTAAACTAAACCATGGGAAGAAGCTGTACTTTTTTTCTATATGAATTACTATCTTTTGTTTCCAGGCATATTTGTCTCTTCCAGAGGGCACGGCTTCTGTTGTTGGGCTCAAGGCAATGATGACTGACCATTACAATGTTCTGGTGAGTTTGGATTTACTTAGGAATTCTGCACATTACTTTGAATAATCAAGGATAGTATAAGGGACATGAAAGACCTTTGGTGAGAATCCAGACCATCTATTGTAGACTATCATTTAGAACTGAGTAAGTGATTTCATTTAGTGGGAATTTTTTTCCCTTTCTTGTTGGTGTGGTTAGAAATTGAATGAGCTTTGAGGTTGTGTATTGCTAACTGAGCTGGCACCAAGTGAGTCTTGGTGTTATCATTGGTTGTGCATTTACAAAGATAATTATTATGTTTAAATTGATTTAATTTAATGCAGAGATTTTTTGTTTACGTAAATGTTTCACTAAATTCACAAATTTATCTGCTAATGTGGTGGTATACTTGTGACCTTTTGCCAGAGCGAAGGATATCTAACCTAATCCTTAAATCCCCCAGTCTTATTATTTTCGTTTTATATTTTGAAACCCTTTCCTGGGGTTTGTAAATAATGGAGCATACCTTATTAAGCTCAGCTTGGTCCAGATTGCCGGCAAACTTTATGAGACTGTTCCACTTTTTTATTCTTCATTTGTAAACTGACAGGAAGGAAGTGATAGTGAACGAGAGAGCGATGACGCAGTGGAAATGAGGAAGCAGCAGAAGCGCAAGCGGGCAAAGACTCAACTTACAACTCCAAGAGAAGATCTTTTGCTTTCTAGCAATGACTTGTCAAATGATGGGTGCCTATCGCTTTTGAAGAGGAGACAAATTGATGGTAACTAATTTTCAAGTTAAGCACATGAAGTTGCTTCCGAGACTCTTAAAAGATGGTGTTGAATTGTTTCCAACTAAAAATTTAATGCGTGCTAGGTGGCCAACCTCGTGCAGTTGGAAAGAGGACACCCCGTTTTCCTGTTTCCTCCTTGTATAGGAGAGATGGCAGGGATAATTTTACTTCCTTGAACAAAAGGTGTGGAAAGTTGGAAGGTGAAAATGATGACGACGTTGCACATGAAGCAGCCCTAGCATTGGCTGTGGCTTCAAATAAAGGCGGCTCTCCTCAAGCTTCTGGAAGTCCTTTTAATAGAACAAAACGCTTGAAACCATCACCTGTCCAAAACTGGGAGAGGATGGTATTTAGCTTTACCTGCGTATTTAATTTTTCTGTTATTCTTTCAGGACTTCTCGTTGACCGGGAACCCTCTTTTTTTTTTTTTGATGAATTTGTTATCTAGAACTCACAATCTGGAGGAACTAAGTGTGGTGATGCCTCCTTGGATGAAGACTTGTTAGAGGGCAGCATTGGTAGTCGGGGAACAGAAAATGGAGACTATGCCAAGGACACAAGGTCCTTGAAGGACATTGAGAGTGTAGGTACTGTAGAAGTTCACAGAAAAGGGAAGAAAATCTACAGGAAGAAGGGGAAAGTTGGGGAGAAGGGAAAAGAGTTTGAAGATGGTGGAGAAGCATGCAGTGGAACTGAGGAAGGAGATAATACTAATGTTTCAAAAAGAAAAGTTGATCTTGAGGCTTTAAATGTGAAAAAGGATAAATCTGCTCGGCAGGGTCAGAAAAAGAGAAGCAAGAAGCTTTTCTTTGGAGGTATTTCCTTTGATACAGTTGCTCTTTGTTTTGTTTTGTTTGTCTCTGTTGTTCTTCTGTTAGCTGTTTGATTGTTGCATCACTTGGGTGTACATAATGTCTTTAATGCATTTTTGTTGATCTTTGTAAGAGGCACAGCCCGCGGTATAACATTAGGTATTGGATTTATTGCTGGCTAGGAATTTAATATTAAGAGAAGTTATTTATTTTCTTGGGATCATTTCAATGGATTTTCTGTAATAATTTATTCACAGCTCTTTAAGGGCTATTTCCTTTTACTTGTTTTGAGTTCTTGATATTTGTAGTCTCCTATGATTGTAGCGACATCAAGATAGAACCCATGTAACATATCATATATGTTGCAATGATTACTTAATGCCATTTTTTCCTCTGCTATGTGTAGATGAAAATGCTGCTCTCTCTGCTCTCCAAACATTGGCTGATTTGTCTTTAATGATGCCAACATCTGCCATAGAGTCAGGTATGTGTTTTACCTCTCTGTGTATGAGCGTTTGCATGTCCTTATATGTTCTATTGCGTGTCTTAGAGCAAGCAAGCTTTTCCCGTAGTAACATTGCTTGTATATCTAAATGAGGATGCAGAGTTTCTCTACAGTCTACTTTGTCTACTTTGTGCTCCTATCGCTGATTTTTCTGATCTATTTCCTTTTTCTTTCTCACTTTATGCTCATATGGCACAGAATCTTCAGTCCAGTTGAAGGAAGAGAAAACTAGTTTCGATATAGAGGATAAGGCTGGTGTACCTGAAGCTACATCTACTACTCATCAACAAGGTAGCCCCTCAGGATCAAAAGAGAAAATATCATATATGTCTGGATCTGAGACTAAGAAGTTAAAACTTGGACGGACAGAAATTTTTGATGCTTCCCCTCAAATTAATGAAAAGATGAAGTCTGCCAACAAGACAGCCAAAAGAAAAGGCAAGCTCACGGTTTCTAAGGTAAGCAACAAATGGAGTAATTTCTCCATCATCAATGTAGGAATCTCTCATCTCATCATTCCATATGCCCGTTGACTTGTTGCCTTCGCCTGCCTAGTAACAGTATAATCTTTCATGACTGCAGCTTCCTAATGATGAAGTTCGTGCCAGCTCTCATCTGGATGAAAATTTCAAGAGCGAGGTATTGTTCTTCATCGTGTATCTTGTTTCTAATTTACAGCTGTTCTAGTACTGCTTCATGGGTCTGAAGGTAATTCTGCAAATTAGTCTAACCTTTTTCTCAATATGTTTGAGAAGGTTTTCTTTGGAGTTCATCTCCGTGATGCATGTTTTCTTTTCTTTTATTTTTTTTTATGAAATTGTTTCAAGCCATTTTACATAAAGCTGAATTAGTTGCTGCACATGCTTTAGGCTGCTGGGGAATCAGTGATCAAAGGAAAACGTACAGGTCAACTATCTAGCATTGTAAGAAATTTGAAGGGTGTCAATTTATCAGAATGTTCTTTTGATGCTGATCAGAGAGGAAGAGAATCTGGTTCAGTTGTGTCCACTGCTCAAGATCCTGCACCAGTCCAATTTGTCCGGGCTACTATATATAGAAGCAGAAGAAAGAACAGCCTGCTTAAGATTTGGAATCCAAGGGAGTCAAGTGGTTCTGATACTATATCAAGGAAAAGGCTTGATAAGCTGGCAACATCTTTGCAAGACAGAGCAATTCTCGTGAAGGTGTCAAATTGGTTATTACATTAGGCTCCAAGAACTTCTTATTTTGGATAATAGGGTATGACTTATTCAGTTCTAACTTGCAGGACAAACTATCTTGTTGGCTTTCATCTCCTCTGGCTCGAAGGTGGTGCATCTTTGAGTGGTTTTATAGTGCTATTGATTATCCTTGGTTTGCAAAAAGAGAATTTGTGGAGTACTTGAACCATGTTGGCCTTGGACACATCCCCAGGCTTACACGGGTAGAATGGAGTGTCATACGAGGGTATATTTCTAAACTTCTATCACTTTCTCTTTGTCATAGTGGTTGCAAGTGCAAGGCATGGCGGGCACTTATGTAATTAACACTTCTTCTTGCAGCTCCCTTGGCAAGCCTCGTAGATTTTCTGAGAATTTTCTGAGTGAAGAGAGGAAGAAACTTGAACAATATCGGGAATCTGTAAGGAAGCATTATGCTGAACTTAGAACTGGTGTTAGGGATGGGCTTCCTGCAGATTTAGCCCAACCGCTATCTGTGGGACAACGTGTGATTGCTCTGCATCCCAAAACCAGGGAACTTCACGACGGAAGTGTACTTACAGTCGATCATGATAAATGCAGGATTCAGTTTGACCGTGCTGATATTGGAGTTGAATTTGTCAGGGTAAATACATCTCAGCAAAGGAAAACAGTATCTCACTTGTTATTTTTTTTCCCTAAGATATTTTTTACTTGCTCGGATGGTGTTCTGCAGTGTTGTAATATGTTAATTGGTCTTACACCAGATAGAAAATATGGGATGTGTTAATGTGATCTATCACGGTGTTCTTTCAGGATGTGGATTGCATGCCCTTAAATGCAGTGGATAACATGCCAGAGGCTCTTAGAAGACATAATGTCTTTTCTGAGAAATTCTCTATGGTGTCTAAGGAGGCCCAAATGAATGGCAGTATAAATTTTGGGGGGTCTCTTGTTTATGGTTCCAATGGTCATCCTGCACTAAGCCCTGTTAATCCTTTGATGAAGCAGGGGAAGGTAGCATCTTGTTTATTAGCATTAACCTGTTCAACTTTTGCATCATACTTCATTGGCTACTTCTACGCGATGTTTCCAATTTTTTTTTTTTTTTCCAGAATGTCTGGACTGACTGATGTTCATGTGGACTTACAACTAAACATTGTTATCTTCCATTTCATGCTAGAGCACAGATAGTTTTTCCACACTTTCCCTTGTCAAACTTGAGTATCTGAGCTATTTTACCATTTCTCACCAGGAGATATCTCATGCTGTTTCACAAGCTAAAGGAGCTATTCTTAGTGGCATTGGTGCTCAGCAGTCTTTGCCAGCAAGTCTTAATCATGCAAGAGAAGCTGATATTCAGGCTCTTTCCAATCTTACTCGGGCTTTGGACAAGCAGGTAAGGACATTTTTGCGGTTCTCTTTCATACTGATATCAGGTTCAATCTGTATAAAGTTTAGGTGACCTCATTGCTCAATTGTACCATCTTCCTTGAAGTTTGCAGTAATCATTGAATGCATTTTTTGCAGTAGGTTTTGATTATTTCTTTTATATTTGGATAATGTCTGCTGTTCTGCCTGCTGAAGAACTATATAACATTACCTTTCTTGGATGCATCACTTAAACTTTATCCTCCTGTGTCCCCAATCTTCCAATTTGTGTATGTTTTCCTAGAATTCTTCACATGTCATGAACATATTCAGATAGCTCACAATCTGTACTTCGTGAACTATGTAGGAGGCACTGCTAATGGAGCTCAGGAACCTGAATAATGATGTTCTACATCAGCAAATTGATGGAGACAGATCTCTAAAAGATTCTGATTCTTTCAAAAAGCACTACGCTACGGTACTTGTACAGCTAAAGGAAGCCGGTGGTCAGGCATGTGGCTTCCTTAATTATGCACCATCTTTTACAACCCCAGCCCCCCAACCCTTTGTTTAAGTTGTTATGCTCATCTATTTATGTAAATGTTGCAGGCTTCTTCTGCTTTGGTCCAATTGAGGGAACGGAATACTTATACAGGACACCCTCTTCCACCCTGGCTCAAACCTCAAGCAAATTCTGGCAACCCTGTAGGTCTCCCGGGTTCTGGCAATAAGTACTTGCTTTCTCAAGAATCTGGATGCAATGTTCTTGAAATTGTTGATGGATCCAAATTGAAAGCACGTGCGATGGTAGATACTGCTATCAAGGTGCGATGACATACTTCCTTTAAGATATGTCAATAATTTATGACTTATTCATATGTTTTATTTGATCAACTCGTTCTTTAAGTTTTTCGGGTCTGCACATCATACTTGTACATTAAATGGTTGCATGGATTGGTTGGGATTTTGGTGGGCCCAACCAACAGAAGAAAATACCGGTGTGGAGTTAATCAATTGAAGGAAAGGTGACTGGTTCAAAGCTACAATTGGCTGGTTTATCCAGAGGACAGGCATTTACTGTTTGGTCCAATCAGGAATCAGCCAGTTAATGGTTACTATTGTAGATCAAAGTCAAACTTGAGTTGGACTGGGAAAAAGGTTTCAGTTTCCGTTCTGAGTATTCTGCTTGACTGGTTTGGTCGAGTTTTAGAAAACATCACCACAAGTGAACACGTGCTGATACTCTCTTATCTTTTCAGGCTATTTCTTCTTTGAAAGAAGGCGATGATGCTTTTATGAGAATAGCCGAAGCTTTTGATTCCATCAATGATCAACATCTGACCTCAGACCCTAGGTTCATAGCTGCAACATCTCCTGAGAAGTCCAGTGGAGGGTTTCGTCACAGTGGTCAGCTAAACGAGAGCGCATTTGAGCCCACTCTTTCAACTGATTTGAGACCTTCTGGCGATTCTGACAAGAAGGAAACCCAAATCCCAGCTGACCTTATCACATCATGTGTTGCTAGTTTGCTCATGATACAGGTAAGTCCAATTAACATATTGCATTTCTGTCACCTGAATGTTGCTGAATTCTCATTGACACTAGTCACAGATGGTCGGGATCGGTTTGGTGGAAAACTGTCGCAGTTTTATATTTTCCTTCTCTTGAAAAAACTTATAAAAAAGTGGCCGGGGAGTATTCGGTTGTCGGATATTGCATTTCATCATAGGAAAACTATTGGTATATTTTTCAAAACTTGTTAACCATCTTGTGCAGCATGTACAATCTCTCTTAAGGTAAGGGATGTCAATGCAACTTCACTTTTCCAATTATCCACTCTATAATCCATTTGTGTCATGTCCATTACATTGGCCAATGGTGGATGGCCAAACTTTGGTCACTAGATCTGACATGTTATTCTCCTTAACTCATATGGCCTCATCAATTGCTCCCCAATCCCTGTTCTTGAAAACTGCCTCTCGAGTATGTCTCTGTGGATATGCTTTCTTCTCCTGCTGTGGTGTCTAAAGCCATGTGCAACTTGCAGACTTGCACAGAGAGGCACTACCCTCCTGCCGATGTGGCGAGGATACTCGACTCCGCTGTTTCGAGCTTGCACCCTTGCTGCCCTGAGAACCTCCCAATTTACCGAGAGATACAGATGTCTGTGGGAAGACTCAAGACCCAGATACTAGCTCTTGTACCGACCCAGATATGACACAGTAATCACTCCTAATCCGACTGCTCAAGATTATGACAATCTGTATATACATGCAGTGGCTAGCTGGCTAAGTTCTCTTCGCAGATTACCTATATCCGTTCCCAGAATTTCCCTGTGGTAGAGTCGAATTTCGAAATACATTGCTGTTGGCAGCAGTTAGGAATGTGCCTCTGATGTCCAGGAATTTCTTTATAATTATAGTCTTCCCCTTTGAGATTCCTGGTTTTCTTTTTCAATCTGTAGCAAAAGAAGATGCTTGTATTGTTATGAGAACCATTTCAATAATTGCCACTTTCTTTTTCCTCCGAGTCAGTGGAAACAATCATGTCCTTTGGGATGACAAATCGGGCCAGTTTCTGATTCTACTCCTAGCCCAGTGACAGTGCCCGTTGATATTTTTATCAAAATTCTGTGTGGTTGTGGTTGGCATGGCTTTTTATGTAAACTGCGCTTAATTTTACAATGACTTTATTTGTGCTAACAAAATTTTATATTTTTCTAGTAATTTAATATAATTATTCAATATAATAATATCACATTTCGGACATATGGACTATATACGATTTGGGGAGGCCTTGGAATTCGGGTAAATGAATCACTCACGTCACGGAATAGCTGTTCAACCATGAAAATTATTATCTATTATTACTTTAAATAAATTTATAGCAATTTTAATCTTATTTTTACATTTCAAAATTGTCCTCTTTCGTATTATGTTTATAAATTCCATTGTCATTTTGAGTATTTCCAAATGATTAAAATTACATCAATTAATTATATAAACAGTTTTATTGTACGAAGTACAGGTCATGAATTTGGTATCTGAAATAATGGCTACGAGCTTTAGGGGCCAAAATGCAAAATTCGATTAGTTTTCCGTTTTCACCCCGTCAGAACCTGGAGCGGGAAAACGGTGTCGCTTGCCTGGTTCGGCCAACGGAAAGCTCTCAAACCGTCCCTTCGCAGCGGAGCTGTAGCAGTGAGCTTCCATGGCGAACTTGGTATCGATAACCTTCTCCGTCCCTCTCTTGCCTTTGAAAACGGCTTCCCAGGTATGCCCCTTCCCTACAGAAATTTTTCATACGATTCAGTCAAAAAAGTTTTATTTTTTCTTTTGCCCCTTCCATTAAGCTCTTTATTGCTCTGTGTGTGTGTGAGAGAGAGACAGAGAGACAGAGAGACAGAGAGAGAGATCATTAGGTGGATGGTTAGGTGGGGAAGGCATAAATTTGGGGACGCAAGGTTCTAGTCTGAGTCGTATGAGCAGCAGCTTATGTTTTAGCAGCATTTCTTCGAACACCTCGACTGCGTTCTGGAAAGCTGCGAAGCAGGAACAGTATTTTCTATTCCTTCTGAAATATGTTAATGAGCAGTCAATAAAGGTCGCCCAAGTGTTATCATCTGGTTGCGATAGGTCACGCTGAAGAATTCCAGCTGTGCGTCTTGTTGTCACGGACCATACTAGGGTCATCTTGTTTCATTCCTTAGCTTATTGTGTTACCTGCTACCGCTGATTCTTTTTTGCGTTCGTCTCTCTGCAGGGGGTGTTCCCAAGAACTCCAAATAGAGCTGGACTAGCCGGTCAGACTGCTATGATGGAAGGTCCTCTCGCATATCTATTTGTGCCTTTTGTGATTCTTCCTTTCGCTGCACTGATGATTTGTTAGTTTGGTTAACTCAAGTGCTAGTCTTGCACTAGTTTCATGAATGTGCCATGTATTTGCTGTTAGTTTGAAGCTGCTGTATGGATAGCTTTAGTTATTGCCTCATAAGAATAGTTATTCGGGGTTAACTGTTAAGGCAGAGAGATTACTCATGCTCCATAAAGTGCAGCAGTTTGCGGACAATGTTGGCCTTATTTGGTTGATTATTATAATGAGTAGAACTATGACACAGATAGAATGTCTCTTTTATCCTCCGCTTTCATTTTCTGTCTTCCTACTGGGAGATAGGATGTGCCTTTAATGTGTTATAAGTTGCTATCTGATCAGACGGTGAAGGACCAGACTGCAGCTTGATGACACTTGTTTGATTCGAGTCCTTATGCCCCTCATTATGTTCGATGGTTACTGACATGGGGTTTGTAGAAAGTCTCAAACTTACCCAGTTACATGGGTTTGATTTTTGTTGTGCTCTAGGTAGTTGTAATTTGTGTTGGGAGACACCTTTTGGGGCCAACGTAAGGGGGTCGCACTTGACACAAAAGATAGGAAGAACAAAAGAAGAAAATGAGAGAAAAGTAAAATGAGGCTATGAGAACTTGTACATCTACCACAGTAGGAAATTTGATGTTCATAACTGAAACCTGAGAGTAGATATAGTATTAATAAGTCCATGTAGATGGCATGCTCTGGAATATGGATTACTCTTTGCTTCCTAATCCTGAAACTAAGATATGCATAAGTTTATGTGGACCTGCAAGATCTCAAGTTTCTTTTATCTGTCATATTGGTAATGTTACTAAACACTGCCCATGGAGCAAAATTGAACTTCTCATGACTCTTTCCGGCTCAATTTAATACTAATATACCCGAAACTGACTTTTGCAGTACCCAGATTTCCTGCATTTCACGATGCAAGGAGGGTAAGATATTCTACAAATGGGTGCCATCAAGATCACTTAGTAATATCTTCGAGGAGTTGGATCTTCTGCTGCTCTATGAATCTGGAACAATGCTATGGTTGTGTTGTATTATCGGGTTACTGGGTGGGACCAGATCTTGATGATGGTTGGGGATATGTAGAAGCTTTTGTTAATCGAATATATTGAGTTTCATTCTGTGGTCTCAACCACTTCATGGTCGATTCTTTGTTATTTCCGGTTTCCTCCTTCACTGCCCTGATAGGATACCCTTTTCTAATTGAGTGCATGAACTACTGAAGAGTTGGTCGAGAAGCAAAACAATGGTAATCTCACCGTCTCGTATTCAATTGTGACACATGATTAAGCGCATCTGGTGGATTTTTCCCCGACAATCACTCACAATTGTAAATATTAATAAAGTGAACCTCGTTTACCTCCCATCGGGACATGACTATCCTCTGTGTTGGAACTAATGTATCTCATGCTCTGATGCCATGTGAAGAGTGCTTCAAACCAGCAGAGACACAGCCATGATGAGCTCGTCCGGTCCTCTCCTTCACATCTTTAGTATTTTCCCAGAAATTTTCTGATCCACGAGGCAAGCATCGAGATTCACCACACAGCTAAATCGTCGCATGGAACTCGCTCAACTATGCAGCCTGATCAGCTTTATGAAGCTCGATGCCGGGATTCCATGGTCGGAGCCCATGGATACAGTAAGTGTCGGAATCGAGATTCAGTCCACTCGAGGAAATTCATCACTGGTATATAGATCCCTCCGTACAAGCAGCTCCATGGTTCAGCTTTTGTCCACTTCCATTTCTAATTAACTCTGTTGATCATTATCATACTAATCTCTCCGTATCTCCAGTTGATGAACTCTTCGTCCGGCTTCATGGGCAAATGAATTTCCGGGAAGATTGTCTTCGGGTAAAGTGCGTATAGCAGTTACTTTCCTCATCGAACTAGCTCACTCGTGTTTCCTCTTGTCTTCGAAACATTGCTAAGAGAGGCAACATTATTAGTTGAGAAGTGGTCCCAACATGGCTGTTCATGAAACCCTAGGGAAACCCTAATTCTCTTCAGATGTATATCCTGATTTCTTTAATGGAAGGTTTTCTTGCTTTCACGTACTTACACCCAATTAAATACGAGCATGCCTGAGATTTGATTGGATTTTCACGACAAATGATGTCTTGTGAAGCCCTAAATTGGTGGTCCCAGCCAATTCTAGGGTTATGCAGGGAAAACACTAACCTAGTACTTCTGCAAATCTTAGTGTGCCACAGGTACTTTGACCTCATGTAATAAATATTACTATACACTCTTGTCTCATGTAAATTGTTACAGTGCGAATAATCGATATCAATTTTTTGATAAGCTATATTTGTTGGGTGTCACGTGATTTGAAAGTTTCAATTCACATTAGAAAAATGTGATTGTCCGAACTGTGTCTAACAATTCTTTATTCAGTGACAGTTGGGCATCATAGATCTTCGAAAATGATGGAAGCGATCGCGCAATCCACGTGAAGCCATCAAAATACCCTACTGGAAAAGGTCGAGAGTGGTCCTGATGGTTCAGAATTTGTAAACCGGAATGATGGAATGCAGACGAGGAAATATCTGCAGCTTTTTCAAACTTTCCTTCCGTTGGAAGGTCGGAAGTACTGCCCATAATAGAGAGGAGATCATCACCAACAATAACTCTAGTGAGAATTCACTTATTAAAATATTTCTTCACTTACAGAAGTTATTGATCACATCGATGTATGTATAACTGAATGTCTAAATTGCAAACACGCGTCATAAGAGTATAGAAGACTCCCTCCGACCCGCTATTCCCGCAATATCTCAAGATCAATTTTTTTTTTTACAAAGCATTGACCATATTTCGTGCCAAAATCACTGAACTTCATAAGCATGCAATTTCTTGAATATAATTCACTTACATATTTATATAGGTATATATTGTGCGCTTGCCCTTCTTAACCAAAACTACTTCATTTTTATTTTTTTCGATTATAAAGAAGGTTGAACAGCCTAAAAAGAGAGTGAAGGAATCAAAGGAAGTTGCCACCGCACGGAAACCCTTCCTCAGGCATGATGGAAAGCTACCGAATTCTTCAAAAGAACAATTAGCGAATCCAGAGAAAATGCTCAACGTGAAAACCAGCTAAGCTGAAAGGGAAGGCAAAGGCTAACAAAAGGAGACCTACACATGTTCATCCAAAATCGACCTATGGAAGTGAGGACATCTCGTGATCGATTTTATGGTGCAGAATCGTTACAATGTCGGGAACTCGATCTACTTCTCAAGTCCAAGCTGGTTCGAGTTTTCATCCAGGGGAACTGATCTTTGAAAAGATTCTCGAGTTCCTTTCCCTCGGCTATGATCCTAACCTAACAGGCTCTTTTCGGCTTAGCAGCTCTTAAACGTTCTTCTCATTTATGATCCTAAACTCCATTAGAGTAGGAGGAGATTTACTGCTCGGGGGAGTTGCTTCCACAGCATTATTTTCCCTCTCCCCCTCTTGCTGTTGCCGATGGGAAGAAGAAGAAGGAGAAGAATTCCTGTTAATGCCCAGAAACAATTCCTCCGATGATCTCCTGACTGTCGACTGGTCTCGATCGTCGCCAGGAAGCCGATTGGCTGCCACGGAAGACGAGGAAGATCTGTCTCTCTCGTGATCTCTATATCTGTGGAGGTACCTCAACATTGCCCGTGCATACTCGTCGAACCCTAGAGAGCTCAGAGCCCAGCAGATGTCGTCCCCGTTCACCGTCTTGCGGTTCTCCTTATGGCACTTCTCCGACGCCTCCCCGGTCACGAAGCTCACGAACTCCGTCGTGCACTCCTGCATCGTCTGCTTCGCCTCCTTCGAGATCTTCGCGGTCGGCGGCAACATCTGCTTCATTATCCTCCCGACGTTCGCTATTGGCAGCATTCGGTCCTGCTCATCCATCATTCTCTCGATCCGCTCGATGAACTAGGGTTCTCTCGAATTGCGTCTGCATTCGATGCGTATATATAAAGAACCCTAATAAACTTTATTCATTCTAAAAACTTGAAACTGAAAACTTGCTTAAAAAGAGGTGTTAGTATAATCCCAATTTCAAATTGGGAAAGAGATGATGGCTCATAGTAATATAATTATTTTAGTTTGTTATTATTCCATCAAACCCTAGAAAGGTATTGCTTAATGGACTGCAGGTGGCCCCCTCATTCCCTAGCCTCCAACCAATAGCTAAACTTTCCCTCTTTGGCAATATAATTACCATGCAATGATGTAATAATCCTATTATCGTTAATTTTTCGATCACAAACAAGGCTCGTAATTCTCAAATGATTAATAGAAATAGGGGCTAAAATGGACATAGAAAAGAATCGCACCGAAAATAATCGAATCTGAATATCGTAATTTCACATTGGAGATAATACGGCTACACTAAACTACATTTGTCACATTGTTAATTAAATCATGCTACGGACAGAATAAATTCTTTATTCATGACCCATTTAGAACCGGTGGCCTAAATTTGGGCACGTTCCAATCTTCTGTTGAGGCAACCAAACACAAAACCGACATCTTCCTAAACGAGCATATTTAATAACCTAAAGAACAAAGTTAATTGTCAATCTAATCTCAGTTAGTGTTTGATTACATCATGTGGTTAAGTTTTCAACAGGGTTCTGTCACTCAATGTGGCGGCAGAGAATCCCTTTTTCCCGAGTTCTTTCCTGAAGAGTTTGGTCGGATTCCGGAACGTATCAGCTTTTGACATTGATCTCTTATAGTTGAGCCATACACGGCACACTCGATGAAATCATCCCGATTTCAAAAATTAGGGAGTGGATCGTAACCTGAACTTGGCGAATTTTAGTTCAGACGAATATGCCCTTTCACGATTTCAGCCAATGCATAAATTGCTCATCCGATGGTAAGCAATAAATTCTTTATGCTTATTAATCAAAGAAATTCGATTGTGACACGCATATACATGAAAAGGCTTCTCCAGCTCTTATCAATAGAAAAGATTGACTGTCTAGTCTATGTAACGATCTTGGGGTTAGGGCAAAATTTTCAACCGTAGTTTTTTTCTTGAATTATTGCCCAAATACGATACTGTAATATTTGAAAATATGTGTTACAACCATAGTTTCTAAAACCGGACCGGGCCAGAAACCGGTCAAGGTATGGGTTCTTGGGTTCAACCGGGGTTCAATGGGTCTAACCGGATTTTTACAAATAATACTTATAATAATATAAAATTAGTAATATGAATGTAAGATTGTTATATTCTATACATTAATTCATAATTTTAACTTTACAAATAAGATTGTTATATTTTATACATTAATTTAGAGCTTAGGTTTCCTTTTTTTTCTATTTTTGACTCTTGTTTTTTATTTTTTATGTTTTTTTCATTGACCGGTTTTTTGACTGGTTCTTATGAGTTCAGTGAAAACCCGGTCAGACCGTCCGGTTCACACTGTCCAACCCGGTCCTTGATGCAAATGGAGTAATTAGTGAAACCGGACCGGGCTGGTGTCCGGTTCCCTGTCCGACCGGCCGGTCCGGTCCGGTTTTTAAAACTATGGTTACAACCGTAGTAAAGTTTGATAAATATCAATAAAATAATCGTAAAATTAGAAATAATTTATGAAATTTACGTGATTTAAACATAAAGATTTTACCAATTGCATTACAAAGTTTTAACTGCTGTAATATTATATTACAATAAACTTTCTGTGATATAAAAGTTATTATGATATGATGTTATAATTAACTTTACTACAAAACAAAATCACCCGAACATTAAAAATTCTTAGGTGAGTTGAACTCACAGATGACATGATAAACTTAGTCAATAAATATTTGATGACACGTAGGCAAATATTTTAAATTATGATTAAAAATAGATACTATTAATTAATAAAAAATATGATATGATACTTAATAATAATATATTAAATATTTATTAGCAAAATTTAGTTGTGAGCTGAGCTGATGCATGAATCCATTGTCAAACGCAATTTCTTCTCGAAGTGCGTTGGTTTTCGGGTTTGACTGCGGTCAAACAAACCCGCCATTATTGTTTAGCCAGCCGAGCCCATGAAAAGCCCATCATGCTTTATGGGCCTATATTAACAAGGACCGGCCCAATTTTGTCCGCGTACTCCATCGTCCCTCATCTGCTTCGATGAAGTGGAACTGGAACTGGCTGGAATTCGCACACCTCAGCTTTCGCGCTCCTCGTCGGCCGCTGATCCCTAACCTCGACTGTTTCCGCCGTCCCCTCCGCGTTCTCTGAGGACTGGCCCGAGGATCTCCAAAGCATCTGCTCCTACCTTGTGTTGCAGTGTGGTAGGCGGTGGGTCGACATCTAGGTTGGCAGTCGGTGGAGTCCGCGGGAAAGGAAAGGAAATGTGGCATGTGAAGGTGCTTCTTGATGCCTTATGTCTTGGAGAGATTTTCGATGTGCTGCTGTTCTGTGACGATTTTCAGCTGAGTTGCTGATGCGTTTTTGTTTTTCTGGTAATTAAAGAAATGACAAGCTTCAAGAAAGATGCGTTTTTGTTTTGCTGCACTGTTTTCGTTCTGTTTTGCTCTTCTTCCTGCAGAACTGCTGTTTCTGTTCCTTATCATGCTCTGGCTCTGCTGATTCTCAATCTCCCTCTTTTCCATCTTCGTCTTCCTCGTTTTCCCTTTTGTGTGAACGAAGACAACTGCATCCAATGTTGAATCTCGTATCCTTCAATATAATTGTGAAGTGATTTGATTGGGAAAGGTTGTGGTAACAGTGAAGATACCAGACAGCTTCCTGATTGATGCACTATCTAGTTAGATGCACTGGGTAGACATGAGTTCATGGCATTGATTTTGATAACTGTTGTTTGCTCCTGATGATGGGATGCTGCTGATTTGTGCTCTACCTGTTAGATAGAGGGCATAATTCTCCGAGGGCAGGCTAAAGTATATTCACTGGAGTGTTAGAATTATTGTGCTGTATGCTATTGCTTTTGTCATAGTATTCTTTTGTTAATGGATTGCAGACTTCCCACTTTTTCATGTTAGATGTAGGAAAATTGCTTGCTTAATTCTTTGCTTCAAGATTCTTGATGCATTATAATTTAAAAGGAGAATGATCATACCCATCATCTATTGACTTTCTAAGTTTTGCTTGTTGATTCATTCAGATGTCATCCAGTGTATGTGAGAGTTGATTCTAATATCCCCAAGATGTCGCTGTCTCGGCTTGCCAGGAGAAACTGTCACTGCTCTTACTTTGACATACATATTTTGCCTTTTAAACCTCGGTATGGACTCTGTTAAAGAAGGATTTGTTCCATCTCGACTAAAATTTCCTGGAATACAAAAATCAAAACTATTTTGTCTATTTTTAGGAATCTTTCTATGTGCTGCTGGTGGTAGCCTTTCTATTTAAATAAACTACTTTACAGGATCCTCTGAAGTGATTATATTTATTTAATTTAGATCAATATTGGATCATCCAAGTGCCAGCTACAGTTACTTGGGAGCTACTCGTGGATCTGAGACAAATTCAGTTAGTGATGCATGGGGCTTAATTCCAAGCCAAAGACATGGTGCTTGGTCGCATAAGATACCTTTTCAGTTTCCTCCCAGTCATCTTTTTTCTAAAAAATGTGGCCACATCCTTGCACACCGCTTCTATGCTTCTCAAGCACCTTCCCACACTTCTCAAGCATCCTCCCAACAGCAGAAATCTCGAAGGATGCTTATATACTTAACTGCTTTGGTTTTTGCTATGGTGGGAGGTAGTTATGCTGCCGTTCCTCTGTACCGGAGATTCTGTCAAGCTACTGGCTATGGTGGTACCGTTCAGCGTCGGGAGGTGAGACTAGAGTTGCCATTCTTGTAAAAATTGCTATAAACATGTCTTCTTTTCACAATTACTCGAGTTGGTTGTGACAAGAATCTATTGTTTTTAGAGTGTTGAAGAGAAAATTGCTCGCCATGCTAAAGATGGAACTGTTTCCACAAGGTTTGTCCCCTATCTTATAGCTGATGTTATTGTTTTTCGCACTTTGTCCTCATATTTGCTGTCTTTGTGGCACCTTTAGTACATTTTGGAATGTTGTGAAGTTCACAATATTATAATTCAATTTGTATTCAAATCCATTGGCTTGCGATTGCATCAAACTGACTACTAGCAAATAGTTGGAAATGGTTTTGTGTTCTCAAGGGTGCTATTGCTCTCTTTTAAGTTGGTTTTCATCTAAATAGAGTATAGACTGATTCTGAAACCTGATTGTATTTGATGCAGAGAAATTGTGGTGCAGTTTAATGCAGATGTAGCTGATGGGATGCCATGGAAATTTACTCCGACCCAAAGAGAGGTCTCATGTTCTTCCCAGTAGCTTCTGCAAGTGGTTTTCTTTTGTCTCTATATATGCCATCTACACATTTTGATATTTACTATACCATCATAAGTATGATTGTGCAGGTAAGAGTTAAGCCTGGAGAAAGCGCTCTTGCATTTTACACTGCTGAAAATCGAAGTTCAACACCAATAACTGGTGTTTCTACCTACAATGTTACTCCCATGAAGGTAATCTACCGAGTCATGCAGTATGTTGATTTTGATATTGTTTGTTGGAGAGAGCTTATTCTTCTTTCCGGTGGAGGGACTAATCTGATTAGTGTGTTTTATTTGTCAGGCAGCAATCTACTTCAATAAGATACAATGTTTCTGCTTCGAGGAACAACGTCTTCTCCCAGGAGAACAAATAGACATGCCTGTTGGTACCCCTTGTGTCCATCACTGAATCTTCACAGCTCGCTTATACCTTTGTATAATTTTTACATATTTCCAATTCGCAGGTGTTCTTCTATATTGATCCTGAATTTGAAACGGATCCCAAGATGAACGGCATCAACAACATCATATTATCCTACACATTTTTCAAGGTCTCCCAGGAATGAGTTTGAAGTTTTGCAGACATTTACGTAATCTTTTGAGAAACTATCAGCGCATGGGTAGATAAGATATCATTGTGAGACCCACATTTTTTGTTTGGGGGGGGGGGGGGGGGCCTGAATTAAGCATTTGATATTTAGGATAGTCTGCAGAAACATAGATACAGTATTCTGGCGGAGAATTTGGAGCTAGTATGTCTAATAAGTCTGGCAGAAGATTTTCAATCATTGCCCAGATTCATTCAGAAACCACAACCATATGAGTTTCAGGTGCTTGCATTAATCTCCTCTCTTAAGTTCATATGGAATTACTTGTGAGTTAGCATACATGCTAATGTAGTTCACGTTCACATTCACATGCATATCTCACCGGGGCTTGGAGAGGGCAATACACATATGTATATATGTATGCATATATATTGGTCTCCATGGAACTAATTTACGGTTATGAATTTTCTTCATTTATAAAAATCGAATTGGTAATATTATCTAAAGGGAAGAGACATCAAACTGTATCAATCAGCCATGTTAGTGAGGGTGAAGATATTAACAATTCAGTCAGCTCACTATGCTGATGCAGCTAGTGACATTAGACAATCCTATATTCTTAAAGTTCAGAAAGATGTAGAGCCAATGTTGTGATGTCACCGTTGAAATTTTGATTCGGTACTCTTTAAATCTTACTCGGTCGAAGCAATCAAATAACATCTGCCGTCAGGGTGCCTATCTTTCCAGCTCTGGATCTGGAGATCTCTACTACTATTATGAATAGATTGGAACTGGATCAAGTTTTCTAAATATTTGTTTTGAGAAGGTGGATGGGATGGTACGAAGGAAAAAAAATCTTGCCGAGGGTGGTTTCCTTAATGGGCCTACAATGTGGGCCCAAGATCTAGTGGGCTATACCAATTGGGCCTTGATGGGCCTCCTCTCAATTCCGGCCCCATAATATTCCATCCCTGAACTGAGCTCCTCTATTCGTACCTCTAAGCACTGGAAAATTCGAGAATGCTTTTTGCCTTTCAATTTCACTCTCTCCTCTTCCTCCTTAAATCGGCGGCGTACAATGGCGTAGACTCGATTATCGGCTTCCTTGGTCTGGATTTCAGTTGTCATTTTCTCGTATCTCGGCTCGTTAGTCATCTCCATTCGTGTTCAGCTGCACCATTGAAGTATTCGTAAGTTTCTTACTTTGTATTCATGCTTGAACTCGTAGGGATTGTTCTTCCTGGAATGATGAAATCGCTGCTCTTAATAATGCCCTCCTGGAACCTCATGGCTAAATCTTGCCTTTTTTTGCTCTCAATGTCTGTTTATGGTTTCTGTCCTATGCCTCCGAACCACCATTTCGAGCTTTACCCACAGTGAGCTCCAATCATGGAAGCATCCGCGAGTTCTTCTGCATCAACAGTCTCTTTCCTTTAGGTGAAAAATTCATCGTCTGTGAGGTTGGGTGAATTCGATAATTGGCATTGATGGAGTGGTTATGAACTGAATTTCTGAGACGTAGAATTGACATCCGATTAAATACCCTCTATTTGTTAGTATAAGATGCTGAGCAATTCAAGGATGATAGATTGATTTCCTTGTCTCTACTGTGTTGCAATGGAGACTGCTCAAGGTAGATAATTGATCAGATGTTGATGTTTCAGTTGGAGGTCTGGAAGGTACAATTCCAAGGTTAGAGAGGTTAGAGAACGATGTTCGGGGTGGTGTTTCCGAACCGGAGCTTCCCCATGGACATCTCCACTTTCGCCCAAATCGACACCTTCCACTGGATCCTCGATATGAACACATTCGTGGGTAAGCAGATAGGTGCTGATGATTCACGGAACCAAAACATGCCTCTGTCACTATTCCTTGACTGCTTGAAAGCCAACTATTGCAGGCGAAGCATACGATCAAGTCCGGGAAGTTTGCATATTCCTCCTGAACAACTTCACCCTGCCGCCTGACAAAGCACTCGCAGTTTACATCCAATCCCCCGGGTCGCCATTCGTCTTCTGCGGGGCTATTACGCTTGCCCGCCCTTCAGCCGTTCTCTCCCTACCTTGGCCTGAACCGGGCGGGCAGTTGCAGCTCACTGCGCCGGACTCCGGCCCGCTCTCGGCCAAGATTGGAATCTCGGTTGAGGACTTAGTGTCTCTCCCTTCCCTTGATGTCGCAGCCGAGAAGAAGATCGAGAGGCTGGCTATGAAGGTAGGGGAGAATCTGTTCAACTTCATGCAGTCATTCTGCGGGGTCGATGGTAGCAGGCTCGTTGTGCCTATGGATATACTGGACAGGTGGTTTAAGAAGTTCCAAGAACGAGCAAAGCGCGACCCCGAGTATCTGAAAGGATTCGCTTTATAGTCGTGTCATCTCATGGTTGATCGGTCTCAGATCGAGAAAAACTTTTTTTTTTCTCTCTGTATTGGTTTTTTAGTTTCGAATTTTGTTGTAGGGTAGTGCGTGGATTTGCATGTGTATGTTGGATCGTCACCCTGATCTATTGTTCAATATCAGTGTTATGTTTTCAGATGTACGTGGAATATGTGTAAGATTAATGTTTTTTTTCTCCTTTTTGATTCGAGTCCTAAAATTGAAACTAACTTATCAAGAACGGTCGCGTGGAAATCATCACGAACGACCAGGGGAGCAGGATCACTCCCTCACCGGTGGCTTTCACGGACTCGCACTCGCACTTGCACTCGGAGCGTCTCATCGGAGTGGCTGCAAAGAATTATTCAAGCGCCTCATCAGGAGAAAGTAATACTGTGATTAAATGTTTACGGATCGAGCAATGCTGTCGGAGGATCACCCTCGGTTTTGCTGATTCTGGTTTGTCTGGTGGCAGGTTTGATGATAAGGAGGAGGTTCGGAAGGACATATAACAGTTCTTGCCGTACAAGGTTGTCAACAAGGACGGCAAGCCATACGTCCAGGGGAAGGTCAGCGGTGAAGAGAAGGTGTTTAGCCCCGAGGAGATCAGCGATGTGATACTGGGGAAGATGGAGGATGAAGTGATCGCTGTCCGTCCCAGGTTTGACTCCATATCAATGGCTATAGACCGCTGATAGATTGACTTGGTCCTTTTTCTTGGGTGTTGGCCAGCTTACTTCAATGATGCCCAGAGTCATGCAACTGTGGATGCAGGGACTCATAAGGCAGTCTGAATGTTGTTGGGATTACAAACGAGCCCACGGCCGCTGCGATAGCCTGTGGTCTGGACCAGAAGGTGGTAGAGAGCAGCATCCTCGCACATGACCTCGGTGGCACATTACGTATAACTGTTACACCCCAGGCTCTCTCGTTTGTAAGGGCAATAGAGAAACCAAATTAATTGATACGGGAAAGAAACTAGTACACGAAAAGTTAAAGGTACCATTCAGAGGAAGTGGAGAGAGAGGGGGAGGGCTTCAAGGGACTGGAAAGTAAAATCCCCTACCGATGTTTTGCTATTTCTTTCAACATCGCACCATGGTTGCCTTCGTCTTCTTCTGTACTGTGTGTCTCGGTGGATCCCACCGCGCCGCGAATCTTGATTACGTGAGGGCTTACCTGCGACTACTTGAGAAGCATGTTAGTGGGCATGTCGTAATAAATGACAGAAATCGAGGGTCAGTTTGTAAATATTTCATAATAGTAGTCTGGCGTTGCAAAATCCGTTAGGAAGGCGGTTATGCCCGTCCCGTTATTAAATGTCCCCATTGTGCTGGACAATGAGAATTAACCTTTTCCTCCAAATCCCTGGCTTCTCTCTTCAAACCCTCGTCTTCCCTCTCCTCCTCCTCTCTCGATTGGCTCCTGCCGCATTCCCATGGCGACATCTCCGGTGAGTTGACATCTCCATCCCCGCTTGCATGCGCTCGATTTCTTTCAAATATCTGCGGAATTTACAAATGTCGATCGCGAATGCACTCATATGTAAAAATAGCCCGTTCTGTGAAATTACGATTGCGATGTGATGTTCATCCCCACCGACTGGATGCAGGTAGGGCTGTTGTGACGAAACGAGAGATGGAATTGACAGACTATTGAAGCTTTACGTCAATTCTACTCGAGAATTTTACAGTTTGTCTCAGATACATTTTGATTGGGTAGCACGATGGTTGCGAGAGGATACCGACTCCTCTCTTCCGACTTCAGCTGTTTGCGTAAACCCTAATTCCCTGGATGTGCCCCATTCCTGTTGTCTTTTGCGTGAATCTTCTTTATCACCGCTGCTGCCTGTTTGGTTCTTCATCCATATTTCGTGGATGGAACGGATCAAATTACAACAAAATTCCCTACACCTGCTTCTATTCTTTTGTGAAGTGAGTTACAGAGCTGGAGACACAAAAAGAGTTTCCTCTGGAATGATCTGATCATATGAATAGTTCTTGTTTGTATCCAGCTGGCTTCCATGTTTGATGGGCATGGAACTGTCATATGTTTAGCTATATCTCATGCCAATTGATGATCGTTGAATTTGGTTATCTGGTCATTGCTCCATCACTAGTCCTCCAGTTCTCTTCTTTTACCCCGATTATCCCTTTACTTTGTTGATTATGATTGGTGTTTTGTGATACTTCTATTTGCCCTGTGTTTCTTCTGTTCATGCCACTGAACGATCCCAAGGTTTTATTGTTCTTAGTATTCGAATTCAGATGGTGCTACTGTCTGAATAATGTGCTTGAGCTTAGTAGTTAAAGGACTAACGTTGCTGTTGGTGGGGTACCATGACACTCATGGTGATTGTAGATTTGGTTTTTCTGGACTGATGTGGGTCTATCTTCTTTTGAATGCCAAGTTGTTGAAAAGTCGGATCATTGCACTGCCCTGTTCCCATGTATTTTGCATAAATATTCTTCATGTGTACTCGTGCAGAATATGCAAATGTTTAGCATTACAGTTTATTGTTTTTTCTTCTTATGAGACATGACTTGCAGAGCCAGGGAACATAATTAAGTTTCTTGTCAATTTCTCTTGACTGTAGGTTTACTTCATGGTCCAGCTCAGCAGGGAAAGCTTTGTTGGTTACGACACAAGCCAAAAATGGGTACTCTTACACCCTTTCAGCATAAATACTGCTCATGCTGTTAGATAAATCATAGTCCTTTCTTGCAGTTATTTGATAGCTATTTGATTATCAGTTGCTGTCTCTCTGTGTTTAGTTTCTTCTCCTTGCTATTATTTATTTGACAATCCTTTTGTTTCTCTTGTCATATTTTATTGTGGAGGCTTCACTACTCAAATGATCATTTAGTTGAAGTTGATGGTGAATAGGGTGGTGAGACAATGACAACCCATATCAACAATTTTTTAGTTGTTACATGCCACCTCAATCCCCTTTTTGGTGATAACCGGTATCCCTATCCCATGTGCTCTCCAAATCTGCCTCACTGAATTGTCTTTCTCTGTTCATCTACTGTTTGGACTGATTGCTAGGTTGTTTTAGTTTATGATGTATTATTGATCTTTTTGTGTGACATATAAACTAGAGTACACTCCCAAGGTAATGAGTAGGGGTAGATTTGTAAACATTTATCAGGATCAGGCTAAAATTGAAAAGAAATGCCTGTGCATGAATTGTAATTAAAAAGAAAAGGTGAAAATAACAATTTGAAATGTCATAATAGGTAGTGGGATTTAAATTACTAAGATGTAATATTATAAATCAAAGTGATAACAAATACTAAGCACTTGTGGTTTTTGAATGCTCTGAAGAAAAAAAAGCTTGTAATATTTTGCACTAATCATGGGTACGAGCACAAAATATTATCAGAACCAGAAATTAGGTAGTTGATGGAAGATTAGTACTGTGCACGTAGAACTTAGCCATTCAATTCCTTAGATTAATCCTAGTTTAAAATTCATATAGGGGGATTCTGTCATTTGTTGCCACCATTCGAATCGGCATAGACTAAAAAGTAAGGTTCACAGCCAATAGCGTTTAAAAGTTTTGCAGGCTAAGCTTCTAGATGCAACTTGTGGTTATACTGGCTTTGCGATGATTCGCTTTATTAAATTCTTTATGCAGAAAAGTAAGAAAAATAATTTTGTGGCTGATACTGTTAAACAGAAGAAAAATGTAACATTTTGAGTCACAATGTTGAATTCTTCATAGTTGGTCTCCTGTTAAAGTACTCTGTAATATTGGAGAAATGCTCTTTCATTATTTTTGTTTAAATGTTTACTATTCTTATTAGCAATTATTAGATAAATTTGTATCTTTGTTCGGCTGGTGCAATTTTGATACTACATTCTTGTCAGAGAAACAATTGGCCTTGGCACACTCACAGTTCCACTATGTGCACGAGAACAATTTGTGCAGGAACCTGGTCAAATACAGATGGGTTCAGTATAGGATGTATATTTACAAGTCATTCATCTTGATCTCATTGCCATGGGAAAATATTGGATTGATGCATGTGATCTTAACAAATTTCCTATCTTTTATCTACTTTTGATTTTTCTTTTTTTCTTTTTTTTTTTCCATATTTTATGTATATAAGTAATTGAACCAGCTACTAACATGCTGCATGATCGTACCTCTTCTGTTTATATGCACCTTAGAGTAAATTTTGAAAAATTTCATATGAAAGAACAGGCAGATGGTGCTCTTTTATGATAAGTCTGCAGTTGTAACATCACTTCTTTAAGTGTTAATCCCTCGGTTGGATTTATTAATAATTCCATTTGGTAATGCAACAGCTAGAATCATTTGTCGCCATTAGCTCTTCTGTTTGTCCCCCCCCAAAAAAAAAAAACACTTGCTAGTATTTTTCATATTCATCGTATTGCTTATAATGTGCACATCAATTAAGGCGTATGGAGGATTAGTACAATGCATTTCTATTGGATTCGCCCATTAACTGACCCCTATTGTTCATGCAAAGATTTTATTCAGATGAATTTGTTGGAAAAGGTAAGGCTTGAATGACGATATGGAAGATAATTTGCCTAGTAAGAGGAGACCCCTGGCCCCGAAAAATTTTTTGAGTTCCATGCCCTGGTTCATATGGTTCGTGGCTATATTATCCTTTCTTCTTCTGCCTCTACTGTAGAAACAATACATTGCTGTGAACTTCGTTTGGAATAGAGGAATTAGGAAATGCCCACTCATTTCTTTCCCTTTTCTTGTTCATGGTTCCATATAGTACAGTGCTACTATGCTCCATCCTTGAATTGTTCTTTTCCTCATAATTTCAAATGTTTCAATTTGTGTTTGTGATCTTGTTTGATGATTGTAATCCATTTACAATCTTTCCCAATGGTTTGATTAGTCCAGGCTTCTTGTTAGGCCATTTGGTTGTTTTGACTCATTGGTCAAGTGAACTGTTCGAACAACTTTGCTTTGCATGCAATTTCTGCATTTGTAGTGTTCCTGTTCCATGAGTAACTGAGTTCTCTTTTTCGCTTTTTGTCTTCTTTTCATCAATTTGGAGATCTAGTAAATTAATTTCTGGTGATGCATTTCCTTGCAGATGGAAGGTTCTCGTTGTTCACCAAAACAGCAACTCTATGGAAGCCTGTGCCATAAGAGAACAAGCCTTCGCTGGGGAACTGGAAGGTGCCATCAAAAGTATATCTTCTCTCTCCGGTCTGGCCTTGAGTTTTTCTTGACACCGTCTCCTACGAAAGACCAGCTGTCTTCCCCGTTTCCACCTATCCCTGGCCTGTGGTCGTGCTTTCATTGGCCAGTGCTTACAGGGTAATGTGAATTTCCTGTTACCCCTTCCTTTTGGCTCAGCTCTTAAAACAAGCTCGTGTCGTAATTATTTGTCATCGTCTGTGCATATGCTAAGGTGACTGGGGGTGGCATCCTTTAGGTGTTGTAGTTTGATTCTTCAAGCCTGGGTCTATACCACAGCTATGACGGCAGAGTCCACATATTAGGCCGAGGCTACTGACCACCAACAGGTCTACCTTTCCTGGGCGTTCGAGCGAAGAGTCTAAACAGGAATCTTAATCTAGTTGATTATGGAAACTAGAAGCTCAATTTACTTGGATGATTGTATCATTAACCATTTTTTGATTTTCGTGTGAGCACCTTATCATGAATCCACCACTGCTGGATTAGCTGTTGGAATTATTACCGCTGCAGACAAGGCGGTAAGGACAGCAATGCTGGGCCCGGGCACACCAACCCGCCTGATTTGAGGCAAGTTTGACCCGACCCATGCGCAGTCTGGGACTCTTCCCATCCCTTTATGATATAATATTATACATTTTAAAATTAATTTTACTCAATTTATTAATACTTTTAGTTTAATAAATTACGTAATAATCAATCTATCTTCAATGGCATTGTAAAATTTTTTAATTACAATAGTATGGTTATATAAATTATATTTTAAATTATATATTGCACTAATTATCAAGTTGACTCGCGGCTCAACTCGACCCATGAATATACCTGGGCCAGCTCCCCCCTCACCCTATTATATAATTTAAATATTATGTTATGTTGTATTGCTTTAAAATTAATTTTATTTAACAAGGTCACTTTTATTTTATTTCTCTAATTATATCGAAATTATGTATATTTACATATTTCACTTGCACAATAATTAATAATTTTCCTGTAAATGGATCATCAACCCACGCACTACCTCGACCTGTGCTGTCATCCCTAAATTCAAGTGCGTCAAGGAACTTAAAAGAACTAGTTTACCGATCCTTACGTCAGCTAAACGGGCCGGTAATCCCTCGGAAGCTCCAGGCCCACAGTTCGCCTCGAGTGATAGTGTCCCATGGGCCAGCAGATGCTAAACGCGGACGGCCTGCCACGTGATAGAAAGCTATACCTCAGATGCGACATTCTGAGCGACAGGCTGCTCAAAATATGATTTTGGGGGCCCCAAACATTCACCTAAAAATAGAAGCAGAAGCTCACAAAATGAACAAAATTTAATCAAAAGAACATGCTCAGAAAATGATCCTCCCTGTCTTCAAGAATGACGCCAGTGTCTTCCTGGTTCTGTCATAGGCCTAATATTTAAAGCCATGATCTAAATAATGTTGGCCCATCGCGGGCCCAAACAAGCAGAGCGAATGTATTTTCTCCGCCCCCAGTGCTCAGGTCACCAAAAACAAAAGTTAAGACGGTCTAATAAAAGCTGCAACATTGAACCCCAGAAAATAGGAAAGATCTCAGCGGAACTTACTCAAACGCAGCGCCAATTCAACTTCTGCTAGCACATGAATTAAATGCAAAGCCACCAAAGGCCACGACGATTATAGCCAATACATTCTTAACAGCTCCTCTACTGCAGTCACCCAAAGATGCTGATCCTGACCTGATCCCAACGACTCTGGCTCTTTAAACTGTCATGCAATAAGAAGAAGACAACGAGTCTATAACATCCAAACATTACTTGCACGGTCCATTCAGTTAAAAATACCCAGAGCGTCCCGCTCCAAACACTAAAACATGTACACGACCACTGCACTGAACAGTGTAGAATCAACACCTTTCAGCAGTTAAAAAGAACGGTAACTTACCTGGCACTTCAAGCGTAGAACATAAACATTCTGGGGAGGACTCAAGTTTCAAATCATCAAGACTGTCGAAAATATTATAAATAAATGGGACACAAATCAAACGTGTCCAAACACACTAACAAACTAACACGTGCCAATAAAAAAAAACCTGAGCGCTTAGAGAGTTTCAATATCCCTCCTGTTCAAGAGATGCCTGGCCCTTGATAACAGGTCATCAGAAATGAGAGAACAACATTAAAATAAAAGACAAGGAACCCTATATCACTCAACGGCTTGGCCATGTAAGAAGACTTGCCAGTCAAAATCGTTCCATATTTACAAATGCAAACAAAAAAAAAAAACACATAAATCGCATTACCAAAGTGAGGTCGCCCTAATCTCTGCAATGAACGTAACATCACCCTCTTGTTGAAAGGCTGAAACATGATAACAAATCATCACTCTCAGGTGGAAAAACATGTAAGGGAACTACCTCATCAAATCAGGTACCTTGAAATTCTGAATGAACTGTAATCCACTGCATCAACACCAAAGATGATAACTTGGTCTATCTGAGCAATGTTCCAGAAACTAAGTGAAAAAAATCAAGAGAAAGGGGAGTTCTTATAAAGAATATGAAAACTATGTCATTTATAATGTCTAACTTATTTACACAAGTTAGAACCTCTGATGGTTCACCAAAGAAAAGTAGAATGGTGAAAATAACTTTTAAGATCAATCTTTCCCCACCTTAAGTTTCAAAGGAGGCCGCAAGCTCTAAATTAATCGATAAGCACATGGTTTGTCGTAGTCATCCCCATGTACCACGACTCTTTCAGGAACCTAAAATTGGAGGTTTGAAATAGTTAGTAGACAGAAACTCAAGTATTAGACGTTGTCAAGTTCGATATCGATTTGCTTCTTCCTGTCCAGCTATCTTGTATGTTAACAGCCTGCTGCATGTTGAGGTGGAAATGTTGGCATTAACTCCTTGCAGGCGGGAAGAGGTACCTCCTGAAACCACGTGTGATTTAGTGCTTCATCTGCAGTTATTCTCTGCATAACAAAACAAAAGCTTCATTAATACATAGATATGTACTAAATTTTGTATTGTCCATTGCACAGAGAGAGAATAATTTAATTGCAAAAACAAGATTGAAATATGAAACTATTTGCTACTAAAGCAGATACCTTTTCAGGCTCATAGGTCAAAAGTCTGTTCAGTAAGTCAAATCCTAATTCTGAGAGCACAGTAGATCCGGTAAATGATGCGGCAGGGAATTTCTTACGAAGCAAGTTGTGCCTGGAAAACAAAAGCATAATCTAAATTTAGAAATTATCAAGTCAAAAAAGTGGTAAGAATGATGTCAAAAAGATGAGTATATGACGGTCAGAAAAAACTTACGGCTGCTTAACGAAATTAGCATTTGCCCCAGGCAGTTCAAGGAATCCAGGCCATATCTTCTCATTCGGTGTGCCAAGCATCCTAAATATCTGCAGCAAATTAAATTGACAAGAGAATAAATTAGCATAAAAAAATTCAGGATCAGAAGAAACACATGAAAAAAGTAACTCATTATGATAATAAAAGAAACCTTGTCAAGCTGATTCAGTTCATTCCTTCCTTTGAATAATGGTTCATTGGCTAGCAACTCAGCCAATATACAGCCCACTGACCACATGTCAATTGCTGTGGAATACTTTTCAGCTCCCAAAAGAAGTTCAGGTGCCCTGTGAGAGAAGTAATCACAAGATCAGCTATTCAACTTCACGACCATAGAAAGACCAGTATGTATTCTTACATGCAGAAAAAAGCACGAGGAAACTTACCGATACCACATGGTAACCACCAAAGGAGTATATGGCTTCAATGGACTCCCATAATGCTGTGATAAGCCCAGGTCGCATATCTTCAGCTCACCCTTGTTGTTCATAAGAAGATTGGATGTCTTCAAATCCCGATGAAGCACCCAGTTATCATGAAGATATTTCACACCATCCAATAGCTGAAGCATCAAGCACTTAATTTCACTGGTGCTAAAAGGACGTTTTCTCATTTCCATCAACGCCTTCAAATCGTGTTCCATGTACTCCATAACCATAAATACGTTATCAAGGTCACCCATGACAACTTCCTTAACCGTCACAATGGAAGGGTGATTCATAGACAAAAGAATGTTTATTTCCCTTAACGCTGAAAGGGGAAAGCCCAGGTCTGAGTTCTCTTTGTTCATCTTTACTTTCTTCATTGCCACTACTTTGCCACTCTTCTTATCCTTTGCTCTAAATACAATACCATAGGTGCCTTCACTAATTCTGTTCAATCTTTCATATTCAAACACACTCCTGCACGAATCAAGCATACTAACTCTTCCTTGTGTAAAGGACATAGTCTCTTTGACCTCAAAAGACTCTAGATCATTCTGTGAGCCTGACTTGTTTAGGTAGTTATCTTCATTGACATCATTGCCCTGGCATTCTAGGACACCTGTATTGTCAATGGCTTCCTCACAATCAGAGCCAGCCCTCAACTCGCTTCCAAAACCCCCAGTGGACCCATGCCAAGGATCTGATTGACCAATTTGAAACTCCCCACCCTCATGACTCATGCCTGAGCCGTCCTTCTTTTCACGTATTCCATCCATCTCAGACAAACTCATGTCCCTAGGAGTTTCATTGTCAAAGGCCCACCTCGACTTCGAGATGTTGCGTTCCTGTACCAATTCTCCATCCTCCACTGAACTCTCCCCCATGTGCTCTTGAGGCGATAGAGACAGAAGCTTAGATCCAAAGCCCTGCTTAGGTGATGCAGGAGACCTTGAAAAGCATCCATCAGAGACATCAGACGATGACCTAGATTGGGATTGAATGATGGCTGAAATAATGCTAGCTGGAATAATTCTCTTCTCTAGCAATACTTTGACATCTCTACCTCCATACCTCGGAGACTTTTTTGCCTGTACATCACTGTCCCATATAACAGGGGAAATCTTCCTTTTCTTCTCACCTTGCAATTTACTTCCCTTTTTGGCCTTCTGGTGCTCAAATGGCATATCAATGACCGCACACATACTCGAGGGGGCATGACAGCCGTTTCTTTGCTTAACCTCAAAGTGGTGCCGATCATGTTCCTTTCTAGAGGGACCATGATAATTCCGTCTCCTAGAGATGTCATTTTTTCCTGTCGCCATGTAATTTCCAACCAGAACTCCCCTCAATCAAAACACGGATCTAAAAAGAACAGATCCCAACTAAAAATACTATGGACCGATTCTTTGTGGATTTTCCTTTCAAAACCCGTACAAATTACGCAGATCGGCTCAAAGTAGATGAAAAAAGTCTCGCAAACCGTCAAATCCGCTACTATTGACGAATTGAACAAGACAGACGTGAACACGCAGACAAGATTCAACCACGAACACAGAGCAATTAAAGATACGACAACTATCAGGCAAGTCACAAAAACCCTAGGTCTGAAACTGGCATCAGAAAAGTTGTTACAGAAAACCCAGGATCTGAAAATTGATGCCACCAGATGCCTCTCCTTTTCAAGCAAAGCAATCGAAAGGCTTACCAGAGGAAGATCGAGACAGAGAGAGCGCGACGTTCGAGATTTATAAGTAGACGGGGGGAGAGACGAGAGGTACAAAGCTGTAAGAGAGCGATCTTCGTCGACGCGCGAAGGAGTAAACTACTTCGGCCTTTCGCCAAGGGCAACTAACCTAGCCTTATATATATTGGTGGTAGGTTATCCTTTAACCCGAAAATAAAGGGCCGGCGGGCGGCATCAAATTTTCTATTATTTACACATTGAGGCCGCTAAATTTGCAGATTTATGCATCCGACCCAAACAATAAGTAAACTATTAAAGCTTTAAACCAATACAGGATCCAGCTTCCTGATAGTAAGCCTATGCCATAGTGAAGTTTTCTAGATAATGGGGTCTGGACACTAATTAGATTCGATCCGTCCTAGCTGACGAGCCTCTGGTGAAGTCTTGGTTACGGACTTCCAGGAAAATCATACGGGGCACTGAGATTGGGTCATTTACTTTGGATTCATGCATCGGACTTCTTGATATGGAGACTAAGGTCCGAACCAATATAATAATTATAATGTTGGCATATGTGGTCAGCTCGAAGAGGGCAAGGGTCAAAACCGTCACTTGGAAAGTTATCCTACCACGTGGCAGCGTCGCAGCGGTGCGATACTATCCCTTAGGGGAGTTGTGCTGCAGCAGATCATCGCTTAATTAAATGACCGAAGAAAACTCAGAAACTAGGGAATGAAAAATAAAAATAAAAATGAAAATAAAATTCTTCAAACCCTACACTTCTCTCTCTCTCTCTCTCTCTCTCCCCCCCCCCCCCCCCCCCCCCCCCCCCCCCCCCCCCCCCCCATCCAAACGTACCCCGGGCCCCTCAGCCTCTCTCGTGCGTTCGCCTGCTTGATTCTTCACTCTGGCCGTCCTCGATTGCTATTCGCTCCCAGTAAGCTGGCAATAGTCGGTCTCAACTTTGCCGAAGGTACGCTCGCTTTGTTCCTCTTCCGCTTGTAGCTCAGTTTTGATGTATAGATTTGCATTGGAGGCGTAGCTGTTGAATGATCTCCGCAATGAAGAGCTGACGGCGAATTTATATGGATTCAGGAACTTAATCGACTGGAAGCTGGGTTTTCGTGCGGCTGCCTATTTCTCGAATGAGGACAAAAACGGTGTGAATCTAGGTGTCCCTGCTGGGGCTTGGGTTTCTTCTTTCATGGATACGGATCGAGGAGCTCAGGATGGTGAGGGTGTTGGTTTCGAAGGTGGGGCTCGTTCGGATAATTGCGGATCAGCTGATGATGGATTTGAGATTCGCTCCTCAGGGTTTTCTGGGGTCGTGAGCGCAAAGGAGGAAGATGAATATAGAGGTTCTGAAGTTAAGGTTGAAGGTAATGGATATAATCAGTTTAATGATGAGGAAGGCCAATCAAGTGCCAGCATTTCTGGAAATTGTATGTTCAATGATAAATATGAGGTTGAGAATCAGAATGATGAGTATGAAGCAAAAAGTCCCACAGATAATAAGGAAGATGTGCCTGAGGCTAAAAGTGCTGTACCTGAGCTGGACGGGATGAAGTCTGAACGAGAGGTTGAACCGTCCAAGTATTCTTCTATGCAGTATAAGTCATTGATGACAGAGTTTGATGAGTATGTGGCCAATGAGAGATTTGGATTGATCGAGAGTGGGATAACTAGGGCTTTAAGTTATGGATTTCAAGTGGGGGATATGGTGTGGGCAAAGGTAAAATCTCACCCCTGGTGGCCCGGGCACATCTTTAATGAAGCCTTTGCTTCGTCATCAGTCCGCCGAACTGGAAGAGCAGGTCATGTGTTGGTGGCTTTCTTTGGTGATAGTAGCTATGGTTGGTTTGACCCAGCAGAGCTGATCCCTTTTGACGCCAATTTTTCTGAGAAATCCCAGCAAACAAATTCCAGGAATTTCGTGAATGCAGTGGAGGAGGCAATTGATGAGATCAGTCGGAGGAGGGGTCTTGGTCTTGCATGTAAATGTAGGAATAAATATAACTTCCGGCCCACTCATGTTCAGGGATACTTTGTTGTTGATGTGCCTGATTATGAACAAGGAGCAGCTTATACTGAGACTCAAATAAAGAAGGCGAGAGATAGTTTCCTGCCCCAGGAAACTCTGGACTTCATCCAAGAGTTGGCGTCGTTACCGCAGGGTAGTGATCAAACAGCTCTGGATTTCATCAAGAATAAGGCAACTCTTTTTGCTTACCGCAAGGCAATATTCGAGGAGTTTGATGAGACCTATTCCCAGGCATTTGGGATACCAGCCACACACCCTTCCCATGGCATTGCTAATGGTACAGATCAGCCAGTTAAAGAGCAGGCGCGAGGTATCAATTCTTGGAATTCTTTTTGCACTCTTAGATAATTGTTAAAAGTAAAATTTCTATGATTTTTCCACATTGTAGTTTTGTGTAGCCTGAATCATGTTCTACATTTCATATTTCTGCCATTTCCTTCCGGTCTTATGTTTTCATGTTAGTGCTACAAGTAATATGCTCATGAACAGAAGCAGAACTGGTAGTTTAATGTCAAGGAGATGGGAACTCTTCTAAGGTATGGGTTCAGGGTCTGACTGTAAGGAATGGTCTGCAATTTCCTAGATTCTTCTCTTATTTAGAAACAGTTGCTGGCGTTTTTCCTTTTACACCGTAAGGGTTTTTCTCTCAATATAAGGTTTCTCTTGAATCGTACAGTAAAGATTCTGGAACTGGACGAGACAACTGCCTGTTGCAGCAGATGTCAAATGCCAGATTTTGCGTGGACTTTGTTTCAGTACATCCAAGCATTTAGAAGCGATTTCTTTTGGGATCCATGTATATCATAGCAAGATGTACCATAAGATGGGGGAGCTTGCCAGGATGGCTTGGTAAGCAAGCAACCAGTTATGCAGGCGCCAACTCATAGTTCATATTAGACAGTGGAGAGATATGCACATTAGGCAGCTGACGGAGTCTTTGGAATGTTGAGTGGGCTTAGTGTTTTACTTGAAACTAGAACTTGCAAGTTAACAATGGTTAGCTTGTTTTATCTCCATAGATATAAAAGTTGAGAATCTTTTCCACCATACATAATCTCCTTATAACATTTTTAGATGGCTAATCTTGGATGGATAACCCTCCAATTGTTTTCCAGCTTCTTCATGTAGTTGCTCTTTTACCTTGAAGAATGTAAGCTTTACACTAAAAAGGCACCAAGAGAGAGTTCTTGTTGCATACCTACCACCCCCCCCACCACCCAACACAAAAAAAGAAAAATTTGATGAGCAGCATCTTATCTTTTTTCTTAATCAGCTAACAGAACTTTATCTTGCAGATGCAAACAACATTGATAGCTCATTTTCCAACTGTTTTGACTGATGTTCTAATAATAACATCTTGTTTCTTGCCTTCTTCAGCTCCTTTGAGTGGTCCACTGGTTATTGCCGAAACTCTTGGTGGGTCCAGAAGCTCTAGCAAACCCATGAAAGTGAAGGATCTGCTCAAGAAAGACGAATACCTTTTCAAGCGCAGAGATGATTCGGCTCCAGGGTCAGCAGGTTCCTTGGCTCCAGTAGCTTATGTGGAAGGTTCACCTGCCGTGGATGCAGGAGGCTATCTCTTGCAGAAGAGGGTTCCATCAGTTGCTGCAAACTCTCAGTCTCCATCAAAACAAGAGCAGGGCCATTCAACTGTTAAGACAACCTTGGGACATGAAATGGTTGGTAAGCCAGCAACTACAGGTGGGACTCCCACATATGGAAGTAGCTCCGCTTTTGAAGGTGGCACTGAACATGCAGAGAGTGTGTCCCTGCAGGAAAACAGAGAGAACCTGTGGATGAAACCAGCTATCCCAGGATTGGATCAGGTTAAAGGCTTCGGTAGTCTTGTGAATAAATCATTGACTGGTGTGAAGCGAGCTAATCTTGGTGCTGATGGAGTGGTAAAGAAGAAGAAAGTTGTCAAACAGTCTCCAGGGGAGCTGGGCTCTGCGATGGTGACTGTAAAGAAGAAGAAAAGGAAAGAGCTAGGTCCAGAACAGCGCTTCCTTCACCAGCAGAACCGATTGGTGACTGGAAAGGCTGTAAAGACGCCTGCATTGAGAGAGGGCACTCAGTTAGATGTACAGAATAAAGATGAGGGAGGTAGTTCAATATCCGATTCTGCAGGGCCATTGACAATCACTGGAACTGGAAATGTTGAGCTTGAACTGAGAGATCTTTTGGATGGTTTACAATACCTTGCTGTGGATCATTTCCATGGTGTAGAGAGGACCAATCCTGCTTTTATAAAGCAGTCCTTTCTGCAATTCAGATCACTTGTGTACCAGAAGAGCTTGGTTCTTGCGCCTGCATCAGAGTCTGATCCTGCGGAGAATCGTCCTCCTAAATCTTCAATTGTCGGAACTACCAAGCAGCCACCAAGTGAAGCAGACAGAAAATCTCTGCTTCCAAAACCAGTCAAGCCTTCTCTAAGACCAGATGATCCAAGCAAGGGTGGGAGGAAACGGGCTCGTTCAGATCGTTTGGAAGAACTGGAAGCAAAGAAGTTGAAGAGTATGAATAAACTTAAATCGCTGACTGCAGAGAAGAAAGCGGCCCAGAAAGGTCAAGATATGAGGCCAGGTGAAGGAAAAGAAAGTGCAGTAGCAGCACCATTATCAAAGTCAACAAAACTAGGCCCTGCCAGGAGAATGGAGCTGCCTCCACCACCACCAAGTGCTGCCGAACCCACAATGCTGGTGATGAAGTTCCCTCCAGAAACATCTCTTCCATCAATTCCCGAGCTCAAGGCGAGATTTGCCCGATTTGGGCCGTTGGATTACAACAGCATTCGAGTCTTCTGGAAGACATCAACCTGTCGTGTCGTGTTCCAGCACAAGCTTCATGCTCAAGCAGCATATAAATATGCTATGGGGAACAGCTCACTGTTCGGTAACATCAATGTGAGATACCATATTCGGCCTGTGGACCTTCCGGGGCCTGAAGGTCTGGAGACGGCGCCAAAGGCCCAACAAGGTGATGACTCTATGAGCGAGACCCTGAGGTCTAAGGATCTCAATCTTGCCTACCAGCCAATGATACTGCAGCAACAGCCGGTGCAGCTCAGGTCGTGCTTGAAGAAGCCTCCTGGCGAAGATGCAGGGACCACGGCTGGGAATGGCGGGAAGGGGACTGCCCGTGTGAAGTTCTTGTTGGGTGGGGAAGAGAACCCTAGGCAAGATCAGCCCACGATTGGTAATTCTTCGATCAACGCTATCAATGGTAGTTTTGGTGATGGTGCCGCTTCATCTTCTACTACTTCAAGTGTTGGTGGAACGATATATAATAGTAAGAACTCACAACAAAAGTTTAGTTTGCCTCCTCTTCTACCCCTTCCACCACAATTTGCAATTGCCCAACCGCAAAATAATTCTCACCGGCTTTCGGAAATCTCATTGAGAAGCCAACCGCTGCCGCCGCCACCCCCAAAAATTTCTCTGCCCTTGCCCACCCCGACTACCATGGTTACTGTGGACATATCACAGCAGATGATAAGCCTGTTGACTCAGTGCAACGATGTCGTTACCAGCTTGACGGACATCCTGGGCTATGTACCATACCACCCTCTCTGACACCAAGATCCAAGCAAAGGCAGGGAAGTTTTCGACAAGTTGGGGGCAGCAAAAAAAAAGCCAAAAACAAGATAGCTCCTTTGATCAGGGCCTCGAGATGCCGAGGAAGAGGTGCCAAGAAGATGTTTCATTCGATGAAAACAACGATTGGGTTCCAAAATGTATCAACTTAAACAGTGTAGTGTAGTGCGCCATTCATATTTACTTACTCTTAGTTGATGTTCTGAATCTCTCTTTGAGCTTTTGGGAATTCTCTGTTCGAACGAACCTTCCATGACATCTACGAGCGTTGCCCCGTATTTAATTCACAAATGAAGACATTGAGCCGTACTCATCATGCAATATTGGTCCAATAGTCGGGGTCTTAACATCTGTCGTTGAACAACTTCCCGAATCTAATCCGAGTTACTGATGTGACTTTATCAGTGTCTTGTGGCAGCGCCAATTTGGCCGCCGGCAGTGGACGGTCGGGATCGCGATGATATGTTACCTTGTTGCTGAGTGGTCGTGGTGACGGCATTTTTGTGAACATGCAAGAAGTACGAGGACCTGTTTGTTCAATTAACTTTTTATATCCCCTAGTTTGATGAATTGAATTCAGTGACTGAATCTGAATGAGGGGGCCAAGAGTAGCCAATCTCCGTTTTAGAATTTTGATTTAGAAATTTTGGATTTGATTTTATTAATGAATTATCCATATCTTTTTGTTTATCCTTTTTTTTCCCTATTCTATTTAAACTCATATATCCCTTGTTTGTAATCGAGGAAAAAAAAATCACACATCTCATAATATGTATTTTGCTGATTTGAAGGTTAATAACAAAAAATTCTAAGGATGATATGATGATACGGTTGACAAAATCTATCGAGATTATGACTTTATAATCGCAATGAAACAAATAACAAATTGCAATAATCCATCATAATAATTAAAATTAATTTTACGTAACGATAAGTTCACGTGAATATGACACTCATGAGCCGTACACGCAATATTGTAAATTTGATTTTTTAGATGCGCTGAATTTAAGGAGTTGCGAGGTGTTGATGCGACTCGAAAAATAAACTCCTCTTTAAAAAATTAATTAAAAAAACCTTTTTGGCAGAATATTCAAGGTAGAATAAATGTATTAAATGATAATTAAGCCTAGTGGTTGAATTTAAGCATGTGGAAATCATAACCAGAATCACAAAAAAAAAAAAAAAAAAAAAAATTCCCCAAAAAAATTTAGCATATATTTCTGCGTATACGTACATAATATTCCGATAGATTGAAATCCTACTGTGAAAATCATATCGGAGAATCGTATATGAAAATTCAAAAAAAAAAAAAATCAATCTGCTTTGATTTCGGTTGTAGAGGGTGATCGGATTCTTTCATGATCATGATCATGAACCTATAAAAAGAGGGCCACACCCTCAATCACGTAAAACTGCAAGCCAACGATCTCTCAGTCAGTCTTCCAGCATTGCCAAGTTCACTGATCATGGCGTCTTTCAAATCCATCTTTTCGTTCCTCGTCTTCGCAGTTGCTGCCTTCATCCTCCTGTCCAACTCCGCCTCGGCCTCGGCCTCCCATCACAACTTCACGGCCGTGTTTGCTTTCGGCGATTCAACCGTCGATTCCGGTAATAATAACTATATTGGCACGCTCTTTATCAGCAACCATCCTCCTTATGGCCTCGACTTCCCCAGTCACCAGCCGACCGGAAGGTTCACGAACGGGAGGCTGGTGACGGACTTCATCGTGTCCCACCTGGGACTCAAGCAGTTCCTGCCGGCGTATCTAGACCCGACCCTGAAGGACGAGGATCTCATGACCGGAGCCAGCTTTGCATCGTCCGGTTCTGGCCTCGACGCTGAGACAGCGACCCTGGCACACCTGCTGAACATGGAAGCCCAAGTCAATAACTTCAAGACTGCTCTGCGGAGGATCGAGAGTCGGGTGGGGTCTCGAGAAGCCAGGCAGATCGTCAACAACGCTCTGTTCGTCATCAGTTCGGGAACAAACGACATCCTGAACAACTTCTATTGGTTACCGGTCTCCGACAGAAAGTTGCAGTTTTCGCTCCCGCAGTACCATGACTTCTTGCTTCAGAGACTCCAAGATGTTATTACGGTTTGTCATCTTTTGTGTAGAAAAATTTCTTTTTTGCAGCTTTTATACATATACCATCATTCGATCGGGTCTCAATGCAGGATCTGCATAATTTGGGAGCTCGGAAATTCTTAGCTGCTGGGATGCCTCCTACCGGATGCTTGCCGCTGCAGATGACGGCAGACAGCATATTCCCGATATTCGGCCCCCACAGGCTCCAGCGCAGGTGCGCTGAACAACAAAATTCGGATTCTCAAGCTTACAACGGTAAGCTTCAAGCACTGATCTCCAACTTGAATTCGGAAGTGAAGGGGGCCGAGTTTGCCTACGCTGACATCTACAGACCACTCATGGAAATAATAAGAAATCCACACAAAGAAGGTATGCACGCAATGCAGCAAAAATTTTTTTCCTTTTTCTGGATGTCAGTTTCCATTTGTAACGTGACTTGATTAAATGCAGGATTCGATGTAACAGGTGAGGGATGCTGTGGATCCGGGCTGGTTGAGGCAGGTCCTCTCTGCCTGGTGTTATTGCCGAGATGCCAGAACACATCCCGCTATGTGTTTTGGGATTCCATCCACCCGACAGAGGCTGCCTATTCCCACATCGCCGATGACATTATCAAGAACACGCTGCCCAAGCTCGTGAAGTAGAGTAGACATAGGGACAAGATCCTTACTATTTAGTACATAATAAAGTCTCTTTTGGTTGAGTTTCGAGTCTTCCAGTTCTTTTTTCTCATTAGTTGACAAAGTTTATTAGATGCACATCAGTTCCTGCCACCACTGTCCTTAGGCTGATTGACTGACAATTCAGTGTTTACCTGAACAGATGTTTTTGTTTCGAATCAAATGACATGGTCGTTCTTCCATTTCAACAGTTACCTCATGCCCTGTCTATAGATTATCTCCTACTCAGGCCATGAATGCTGATTTCCAGGTGGCTTCGAATCGGCACAGGCCACGCAGCCTTTATGCTTCTCGATGGATTGCCTGGCCAGGCCGTGTATAGCCAGCATAAACAATGGTTGTAACATGTGAGAAACAAGTCTCGACAGGTTACTAAACAAATGTAAACTTCTGGCAATTATGCTGAAAGAAAGAACATGTTTTGTATTCATTCTGTTCGCTGTGTATACTCAACCTGATTGTTTACTCAAGAAGCAACCCGCAGTCTAAGCAGTACCTTCAAAGATCGGGGCGGGTCTCCTCCGGAGTTACAGTTAAAGTGACAACACGGTCCTTCGCTCTTTTAATAACTACCTTCATCGGTACCCCGATCCTGTCTCCCATGATCTCGATTATCTGAACATAAATTTCATCCACCAGAAAGATCAGACAAACTTCCATTACTCGTATTTACAGCAATGCAATGAGGGACTATACGTAGGCTTCACTTAGAAATATCAATATATGGAACAGGATGGAAATGATAGCTGGAATGGATTCATACCTCAGAGATGCTTCCAACAGGTTTAGCATCAAATTCAAAAACAACATCACCGGGTAGGATGCCAGCACGATCGGCAGGGGAGCCAGGAGTCACCTGCTCAATTTAGAGATTTAGAGATTTTTCCTACCCAAGTTTTAGAAATCAAGTACCTCAAAAGCTACTTCAATTAACTGGAAATGACACGAGTTGAAAAGAGATTATATCTATATTACTCAGAGAGTTATATAACTTGCAGAAGAAATGTTAAGAAGAATTGTGCAACAGAAGATGCTATGAATTGAGAGCATTTTCATTCTAGTTCAGGGACACCAGCGGGTGCAAAAGCATACCGTGGCTACAAGAATGCCTTTGCTGACATTGGGGAATGTTGGATCTCTTTCTTTAAGCTGAGCAATTATCATCTCGTTGAGGTCTACCATTTTCAATCCCAACCATGGACGAATAACTCTCCTGCCCATGTATTACTGTTAAACCCAAAAGAAACAACATGACAATTATAGGCAAAAACGAATGATCTAAATAACAGAGACTACAAGCTTTGTTCCCAGTGCCAAGAACTGAGATTTGATAATACAGTAGATTCCAGAGAAAAGTTATTCCACCTTGAAAACAAAAACAGGACTTACCCACTTTTCCGGAATTGGGCAATGATTTTGGAAACTGAATCGATTGGAACCGAAAAACTGAGTCCATCTGCGCCTAATACTTTCATGGTATTAACACCTACAACTTCTCCATCAATGTTTACAAGAGGTCCCCCAGAATTTCCCTTCATGAATACATTAGAAAGAGAAATCATTGTCATCATTACAATTCCATTCAAAGTTAATGATTGGCAGATTTATGCCAAGAGGGCAGAAAGGCAAGGAGCAAACTGAGTGTACGAACACACGATCATTAGTGAGTTCCTGCTCGAACATAGGTTACCAATGCAGGTAGACCTGGAAAAAGAGAAGAGAACATCTTACAGCGTTGATAGCACAATCTGTTTGTAGATATTCTCTCCGAATTCCTCCAAGTCCCAAATCACTGCTTTTGCGGTCAACACAGCTATATTCAAAAAGACAAGAAGGTGTAGTCCCATTACTAGTGGCAAATCATTAACCTCCATACAAAGAATAACTGAATCAAACAGAAAAAAGTGAAGGGAAAACAGAAAAAGAAGAAGAAGAAGAAGAAAGAAAGAAAGAAAGAAAGCTCCTGACAGTCAGATTTGGTCCATCACCTCACTATACCAGCAGTCACAGTATTTTGCAGGGAAAGTGGACAGCCCATTGCTAAGACCCAATCTCCAGGTCGAAGCTTTCTCGATGAGCCAAGTTTTGCCGTAGGGACTGGAGTCTTAGAATCAATCTTCACGATGGCAATATCAGAGTGAATATCAGCATTCATGACTGTTCCCTCAAACGTTCTCCCATCTTGCAAAGTCACAGCAACCTGTGACATTTGGTTACCTCATGGGCAGAAATGATTGACAACAATTGATTACCTCATAAAACATGCATCTACCAAGTCACATTCATCAAAATCATAAGCGTGTCGTTTGTATTGGTCATCAAATATTCTTTATACACTCTTAAGCCTAAGAGGATGAAGGAGAGGGCCTCACTATTTTATTAGCATTTTGAAAAGAAAAGAAACAAGGAAAGTTGAAAGTAACAAACCTTCCCTTTAGATGGAGATCTGAGGCCTTGGAAATCAATGACGACATGGGCACAAGTTAAAATGGTACCATCTTTGTCAATGATAGTACCAGAACCTATACTCTTTCCCACGGGTATACCGTAGAAACCTTCAAGAATTAAACAAGCTCAGAGTACTTAGAACCGATTAAGCCATCATCTCAAGTGAAACTAGATACACAAAAACAAGGAAACAATCATTACCCTGAGGAACAGATAGATTAACAACTGCCGGACCAACTCTTGCTGCTGCATTGGCAATGGTGTCTCTGCCCAAACATCCACCCGAACATGGTTTTGCACTTTCCCCAGTGTTAGTGGACACGGCGTTGCTCTCGTCATCAGATGGGAGTGCACTACTTCTAAAAGAAAGGGATGGCAGTATTCCTGGAATTTAACCATTACTCAAAGTGAAGAAATCATGAAGAACAAGCGATACATTTTCAAAAATATAACTCAGGCAGCAAACAAACCAGAGCGCCATTGATCAGATGAAGGAAAAGCTGGGGAAGACAGTTGAAGTTGTTCAGCCAGTGGCACATGAATCGAAACCCATAACCTTTTTTCTGCCATTGAACCCAAAAGAGAAAAACGCTCAGTGCGATAAGTTCATTTTACGGAACGAATGTGCCAAACAAATAGACAGCACGAAAACAGAAAGAGGCAAGGAGTTGCTGTGAGCAGAAACAAAAATCGAGCACCTGCAATGCCACGGAATGAGAGAATTGGAAGAAACAAAATATAAATTGAACTTGGCGAGAAGTTGGGGTCAACCGACAGTATGTAAAAGAGAAGATTACTGACTCCACTCGGGGTCTGTGTTCGCGTAGAGCAGGCCGGAACCGCCAGCAGCAATAGCAGCGATTCTTAGGAGGGAGTTCCTGTCGCAAGAAGCTACGATCTTTCTCTGCGAAAATTGAAATTGCACCCACGAGACAGCTTAACAAACTGGACCAGGCACCCATTGCATACACCGACAACTTACAAGCTGAAAATTGAAACGCAGATTACCAGCAGGAGTTTCATGACTGGACGACTCTCGCTTGAATAGCCAGATAGAACCTTCGCGTCAGAGCTCACTGCAGCTCTTGAGTTGGGTTCTAAGGGTTCAGTCAGATTAGCCAAAACCACTCTAAAACCTCCCTTAGAACTTCCTTCCCAGATCTCTCATCCGCTGCAGCAAAGTCTAGACGACAACAGGGCATTTCACTACCCAAAGGCCAAAGGTGACAGTTGACACCGAGGTAGTCAGACGCATAAAACATGGGCTCCTTCGGCCCGTCGAAGCCCATTAGGCCTAAAACAGAAAAATGTGAACTTTTCCCTTGCCCCGTACTCCATTTAAACTCCACTTTGCTCGATTTTGATGGCTTTCAATACCTTTGCCCCAACATCCCGGAATCTCCTTTTTCTTAATTTTTTATATAAAATTTATTTTGAATGTTAGCCCAGACATTTTTGAATAAGATTCTCCGCAAACTGATCACAACTCCGTCATTTTCATCCATGTTCAAGCAGTTAGAAAACTATGAACAGCAATTGGAATATAATGTGCAATTTCTCTGTTTGGTTAGTTCAAGGGCTTTACAATGCAGCGCACCAAAAAGAGGAGCCCAAAAGTGGCAGCAAGACGAACAAAAAGATCTGCAGCGCTGTCCCTGATAATCCTAGAAAACAAAAAGGGCATATAAACCCCAGCTTGCCACACATCTACCACAAACGACCATATTTACAGAAGGGCCACTGAAGGAATGGTCTCTAAGCCTTCTTTGGGGATTTTGGCTGTGAGACCTTTTCGCTCTCAGAAGCGGTTTTCTTCGGCAACAGCACCGGGTTGATATTGGGCAGGACACCGCCGCTAGCAATGGTCACGCCCTGCAGCAGCTTCCCCAATTCCTCGTCGTTCCTCACAGCCAGCAGCACGTGCCTCGGATTGATCCTCGTCTTCTTGTTGTCACGCGCCGCATTTCCCGCCAGTTCCAGCACCTTCATTCCGGGAAAATACACTGAATGGTCAACATTGCGCACCCAAACAGAATGAAATAGGATCGTTGAAGGAGCAAGAAAACTAAACAATCGACGAGGAAATCCGGACTGGTGAAATACCTCAGCTGCGAGGTACTCGAGGACGGCAGCAAGGTAGATCGGAGCTCCGGTACCAGTTCTCTCAGCATACCGACCTTTCTTGAGGAAACGGGTGATACGGCCGACGGGGAATTGGAGCCCTGCCTTCACCGACTTCGAAACGGACTTCTTCCGGTCCCCTCCCCTCCTTCCTCCGGCGCCCTTACCTTCCATTTCCGGCCCTTCCCCCGCGGCAGGTGAAACGAGAAGGGGACTAGTTTTGGAGGGAAAAGTCTGAGTGGGGCCCCTGCTGGGTTGAATGGGACGCTGACCGGACTATATATTATGGGCGCTCTTCAGTGGTCCAGGAGATGAGATCTGATGGCTGGAGAGCTGACACGTCTGCGATCCGTGTGCTCCTTCTTCACCAATAGTTGAGGCCTTCTTAATGACGCTTAATGGACGGTCAGGAGGCATGCCATGTTGGCAATTCACTAATCAGTCCCGACGATTAAAATCGCCAAATGGCGATTCAGTAGATAGTAGAAGGAAGATTGGATTTGATTAGACACTGCCAGTGTATTATTATTATTCAGGATTTTTGATTTTTCTACAAACAAGCAGTACTTTCTTTCGGTTTCAACTTCCATAAGTCGATTTTATTTTTATATTTATAAAGAATTCTGAAGAAAAATCACAGAAAACAAGAAGCGCATCTGGTGTAGTGGTATCATAGTACCCTCCCACGGTACTGACCGGGGTTCGATTCCCCGGATGCGCAATTCCTCACACTTTTTTGCTGTTCCGCCCCATATTCGCCCTCCCTCCAGTCATCCTGATCTCCTCAGCTTCTATGTTAATGAAATGAAAGTTCATACAACAATTAATAGAAATACATTAATCGCAGAAAAATTAACGCATTGTTATGAATTAATCTTAACAACTCGATCTAAAGATTCCTGAATCGGTCAATCCTTGTAACTGCTACTGATTCAATAGGCAACCACTATCACCTCTCAAAAGCAGGAAAAAAATAGATTGGACCGCTCGATTCATTCCAAGTTAGAACATGAAGAAATCCCGGTGAGGAACATACACTTACACGAATCTCTTCACATAAAACAAACACAGATTTGGTATTCTCACTAGACTGCTTTTTGGCAGACAGAGATCACAAACACCGAAAGCTCAGGAGTGCTCTCGAGTCGAATGCAGAAGGCGAGCACCGTGCGGATGCTACTGCCGCCCAGACAAAAACTCCATAGGCATCAGCGATATATTCCATAGGAAAAGACAGACAATTGAATCACCATTCATTACCGGCCCAGTTTTGTTGCTAGCCTTCCTCGAACAGTTGACCGATCAGACTTCAGCTTCTTCTGCCTCCATTTCCCCTTATGTTTTTTCCCGTTCCTAGTACTTCTCTTCCTTCCTAGTCGCTGACGACGAATCTCGGGATCTGCCCAGCCTTTTCCCCATTCTGAAGCAGTGGAAAATGAGCAGCTTTTTCCAGCAGACAGAAGCATATCGGCTTCAGGGAAGATGTAGAAATCTCGCTCATGTTCTGTTTCTATAAAATCCATCCCCTTTTTAGTTAGTTCAGGATATTTTATCTGAACATGGACCTGCAAGAAGAAGCTGGTATAAGCAAATAGATGCAAAATTCCAAAAACACAGAGACATAGACTACTAATCCACTTTCTCCTCTCGTTTTTCATGAATGCTTAGAACTTTAATTTTGAAGAGAATAAAAACTTGCTCTCGATAATGCTTACATATTTACCTTGTGATCTCCTTCCTTGATGTAACCTTTATTTTCCAATATTCGAGCTAGGCCACGCCACCATAGCATATCAGTTGCCATAAACTTGCTAGCCTGGAGATATTCATTACATCAACTGAATACTGTCGTGCAAACTATGGGAATTGTCTTCAAGACATGATTCTTACCTATTTTTGCCTCGCTTTCAGGAAACATACATGATTAACTTTCTACTGCTAACAACATTTATATATTATTCAAAGGATCTGGTTTTGCATTGAGATTGGGAAGATTTGAGCCTACCTGTTCCCTTATTTTACTGACAAACGTCCTGATGTTCGGCCTGTCCATATATCTGGACTGTTTGATGCCACTGCTTGTTCCATAGCCATCATATGATCCATTCAAATGTTGCTGATACCTCTTAGATACAAAAAAGTGACAGTGTCGCTCTCTAGCATCAGGAGACAAGTTCCTTGTTTTCTTTCTTACTTTTTTTGGGTTCATGGAAGGAAATATATAATGCCACATATGATGCTCAAAAGCATAATGCTCTAAGGAGACAGACCAATTTGAAACTAACTGATTTGCAAAATGATGGAATCGAGCAAATTTTAGAATGCTTACATGATAACCAGCAATGGCCTGCAAGAAAATATTTGCCTCTTCCTTCACATTCACAGTTTCTGGAGGTCCATTAACACACACATCGCACCTGCATAAGTAATATCACTCATGGTCTTAAATAGTCATAGAATGATATGGAATAGATTAAAGTCCTAAGATGGTAACATATCATCCTAGCCTACACAAATAGAAATAAGAATAAGAGGCATCAATCAGAAAATGGGAAAAAGGAATCATGTACAGGAGGCAATTCTTGCCACTAAAATCCTCCCCAAAGTACTCCACAAGTGTTTTAGCTCTGCAACATGAGGTGTTCATTCCATATCTGCAAAAAGTGAAAATACCAGGTAATTCAAGCATTTAGCTAAATGGCCAAAGTATTTTAAAAAAGAACTTGAAGCGAGCATAACCTTTGACAATCAGACAGCATCTTATATGCTTGTTTGACCTGATCCTCACTTCTTTGACTTGGCAAAAGCGTTGGTGTTTTTGACAGGTTGGCGTATAATACTGCTCGCATAGGAAGATTTTATAATGACACATGGCCACATAGAATTAAAAATACCAAAGTTTAGGCTGAAAATGACGAAGATGAGTATTAAAAATACCAATAATCTGCTAAATGAAATAGGACTAAAGACAACAAGCAGTACTCACTGCAATCAGCTGGCTTTCCATCTCTTCCAGCACGACCTGCTTCTTGATAGTACGCTTCTAAACTCTGCAATTGCATTCATGTTTCACAATATAAAGCCCACATGCAACAGAGAAAATCTGTAATTAGCCTGAGTCTAAACAAATTCAAATGACGGACCTGAGGCCACCCATAGTGGATGATTCGCCTGACATTTAACTTGTCAATACCCATACCAAAAGCCACTGTTGCTACCACGACCTGCACTTTGGAATACAAAATTCGCATCAAATTGAACAAGTTTTTCAAGGGCAAGAGAGTAAATACATGCTATTTATGATTACTGGTGTGTAGTTCAATAAAGGAAGAAATCAGAAGTGCATTTTGCCAAGGAGAGCCCTAGTTAGAAAATAAATGCAGTTTGACCTCAGTACTCTTTGCAGATTATCAGCAATATCTTTTCCAACATTCATGATTGATACCTCTAGGTCGTTTTCATGGAACTCCTTGTGGACCCGTCTCAAATGTGATTTTGGCAGCTGAAACTCGAAATAGACTAGAATTTAGCTGCAAAACTGATGAACCAAATCTTCCTTTGGTAAAGAAAAGGGAAATTGTATCAAACGAATGCTTTGCATGTACCCTTCAGTTTATAGATAATTTCATGCATTTAGTTTTGTTGTTAAATCAAGCAACCAGCTTTCAGACGTTGGGAACGCTTTCAGTTTCTCATTCAAAACAAGTTGGTCAAACTTCAGATATACTTCCAGTAGAAACAACAATAGCAACAAAATAGGTGATCCATGAAGGATAATATGCAGTAAAATATGGTAAGAAAATACCTTGGCATTATAACCTGCAGCTTTAATCCCCAATTCGCATAGAAACCTTGCAATGCTCACTGTTTCTTTCCTTGTTGGAACATATATGATAGTTGGCCCATAGCCTAAAGATTCTTCCTGAAGTTTTGCTCCCTCTTCAGGCTTCACTGGTTCATCTAATGCCAGACAATGATCATAGTTCTTACCATTAGACTGTCCTCCAAATTCTCCACAGGAAACTGCAGGAAAATCAACAAGTCAATTGAGTGAAACATGGACCTACAGAATGCATATCAACAAGAGAATGGGATGCAATAGCAAAAAGGAGATCCATGGTGAATGAAGATGGTACCATCCCAATCATCTACTCCCTGAAAAGCATCAGTCTCATCTTCCAGAAATTCGACCGTCAGACCTCTTTCCTTCGAAGAAGTTGAACATCTTTTGCTTGAATTGACTTCCCCATTATCATCATCCACCTCAGACGTGCTGCTCTCTGAAGAACCAGAGGAACTTATAGATTTATCATTCAGACCTTCACTTAAGATAGGCTTCTGAATTTCACCAATTCTTTTTCTCAATGAGTAAGTATTTATCAATTCAGAAAAATCATTTCTGTATGAAGCTGGTGAAGACGTTCTGCTGTGTTTTACCTGCAGTTGACAGCAAACTTATTATTATCTCTAACCTAAGGCAATTCCAACCTAATATTTTATATGCATTGAAAAAAATCATTACTAACAATTGCTTAGTATATTTTTAAGCACAATAAAACCTTATTAACAACTGCTTAATATCTTTCTAAAAGCATGTCCATTGAGGTCCACTAGGAGCTACCATCTATATGAAAATCAAATCTGTACTAAATGCCTAGAGAATCAATCTCAAATGGAATTCACGAGAAGCCACTCTAAAGAGGCCGCTCACCGAGAAACGTAGATTAGAACGGAAAAATGAAGTAAGCACAATCTCTGCTTCTTTTGACATGCAAAGACACTCGATAATATCTTCCCGGACACACTTGGTGGCGGTAGCAGTCAATGCCATCAGTGGTATGTCAAATTGTAAGAAATTCAAATTACTGGTGCTGAAGTTCTGCCTCAACACAGACAATCTCCTGAAACAAGAGAAAGTATCCATAAGAAGTGATAGGGCATGCTGACCTTTGAAGGCAACGAAGGAATTACATGTAGTGGAGGGCAAATCCAGAATAGGGGAAAACAATGAGAAAAACTGAAACAGATGGTGAATAAAATTGACCAGTGACATGGAAATAGTAGTGAGCAATTTTACAACAAAAATGAAGAAACCTTGTCAAATGTAAAATGATCGAGATGGATGCATTACTCTCACATGTCTTCCTCATTTACAGGATATGTTGATATTATTTGATTTATAAACAGTAAAAAAAAGATGCAGATACCACAGCTATGTCATTAAAGGGAAAAACATTACCTGTAATCGGGCCGAAAATCATGGCCCCACTTCGAAACACAGTGGACTTCATCAATTGCAAATAATGCAATTCCTCGGCCTTTTGCAAGCTTCTGAAGTGGTTCAATAAGTCTGAAAAGGCCAATAGCAATTCAATGATGAACGAAAGAAGATAGCCTGAAAAGTCACATACTTGAGCTGCAACAGCGGCTTACCTTAAAACCGTTTCTGGACAAACATATATCAGCTCATACATTCCTTTCATAGCCTTCTCTTCTACAGTATTATCAGGCTGTCCTGAGCCAAGAAAGCAGGCAGATACCCCATGCTTGGAGAGATTAAGGCACTGATCGTGCATCAAACTTATCAATGGGGAAATCACAACCACGACTTTCCCACTTAAAAGCGCTGGAATCTGAAAACATAGAGACTTACCTGCAAGCAAAAAATAAAATAAAATAAGATAAATAAGGACCCAAATAAACATGAACTGATATGCATTACCAGATCCAGTGGCGGCAAGAATGAGGCAGTCCTTGTGGGCCATCCAAGCCGATAAGGCTTCCCTCTGAAAACTCTTCAGTGATGAATACCCGAATCTGTTCTGCAGCAGACGGTTAACTCCCTGCTCCCAATCAGGACCGATTTCGAGCTCTGATGGATATCCAACTGAAATCAGCTCTGATGCACCCTCAGTGTCATGATGTGCATTATCACATGCTCCAGGTCGTGCTTCCATGGGACATGAAGAGCAGTTTGTACCAGACATTGGCATGTCACTAACCACATTAACCTTATTTCTCTTGGTCTGAGATTTCGATTGAAAATGATCGAGTATGCTTGATTGCCGCACTTTTCCCAAGGGGTCAGCAGAGGAGAATGCTCTTTTCCCTAGAACTTTCTTATCTGTTGTACAACACTTGGGACTAGTTGACGCTAATAGACCGTTTCTATGAGTGCAATTCAAGATATAATTGGCTGCATCATTTACTGATAACCCAACAGTCTCTATCGCTTCTTTTGCTGAAGAATATTCAAAACCCATTTCAACTAGCTTTGCAATGATAAGCTCCGGAGAAGCCTCTTCCCCGTCCATGGTAAAGGTCTCGTGCTGTTTCAATAGAACAAAATGGTCACATAATAATCATGAGACTCGTGAGTGGGGAGCTCATGTCTAAGTAACAGGTACAACCGATGGAGATAGTTTACAACAGACGGAGTTACAGATAGATCCTTAAGTGCTGCTTCTGCTAAAAAACATTATAGACCAGAAAACAAGCTCTAACTTGGCAAATTTAACAGGAATTTCATGGAAACAGTCCTACCCCTCCACCGGATCCAATGTCCCGGCCTCCCCCGCGTAATTACAAACCCAGAGAAGCATATTCACACTTCCAATGACCACACTGACAAATCAAAACCCTTCCCTCCTCGAAACCCATCGAGTTAATCACTGAACAATCTCAACAAAAACCGGAGCAGAAAAAAGCTTCACCGACCTCTTTTCCGGGGAGGAAGGCGAGCTGAAAGCAACGTAGGCTGCTTTAAGATGGAGATGATAGGCAGAGCTGCTGGTCCTCCGAAGCTTCGCCGGATCGCGGGAACCTGAAACGAGACTCTAATTTGTCGGAGGGAGGGAGGGAAGGGATTCGGTTTATATTCGTGACGCGATGTCCTGTTGTTGCCAAATTGACGTCGCTCGGCAGGGCGGGCCCACTGAAACTCAGCGCATTAGCATGGGCCCTTTAGTGCTTGTTACCGTGGGCCGGTATTGAACTGGCCGGCCCAATATTTATGGCCCAAAGTCCCTGCTAGTGGTTTCTTTATTTGTAGTTAGAGAAAAATGACACTAAAAAGTTAAATTTCCGATTTTTCTCAATTTTATTATAAACATTTTTTTGTTTTTTTGGTTACCAGCAAGATAGGAATTAAATTTTAACCTAAGTCATGAGTTTTGAATTCATTTCTACTTAAAAATATAAGTTATTATATGGTGATACCAAATTATTTCACGAACCCAAATTTATCTTTCAATTTAGTTGACGTGAGATTTAACTTTCAATACTTGTCCTCATGTTGACAACATGTTTACACTTGACCTGTACCCTTAAACACTTAGTCTCAACAAGTGATCTCAAATCGAGCATTTTTCTTCCAATATCGAGTAAGGAAAGACAAAAGTACCATAAGATGGATTTTAATAGGCTGCGAGTTCTACACTCGAACTTAGTATGGTACAAGTTTATGATCAACCTGCTCTAATACCAAATTAAATTTTCATTCTTAACATACAAGAATTTCAAACTCATTTCTATGTAAAAGTCTATGCTATTTGGTAATAATATTCAACTCTCTTATAAGCTCAGATTTACTTTTCAATCCAGTTAATGTAAAATTTAACTCTCAACAAGAAAAATCTCAAAAAAGTTATAAAGTAAACGAAAAGTCTTGCAAATCACCAAAACAAGGTGAATTGAGCTCCACTGAATGGAAATTTTCCTTAACGGAAATAGAAATATAGAAAAAGAAAAAGAAATCTCTTAACTGTACCCTTTCCTATCCTTTCCTAGGATGGCAACTCCTGCCTAAAATTGGAATGAAAATATAGAACAAAAAATCAGAGAAGAGATCGTGTTGACATATGTTTTCCATGCCACGTCTTCCTCCAACCCTTCAGAGCTCATCATTGAGATCTTCATCTTCTGAGCTACCAGAGCTCCCCCCGCTCTTCTCATACACCTGCCTAATCACCGGGCTGCAGACCTCCTCGACTGCCTTCAACTTGTCTTCAAAGTCCTCCTTCTCAGCGTCCTGCGTCTCGTCCAGCCACTCGAGAGCTTCCTTCAACACGCCCTCGACCCTGTCCCTGTCCTCCGGGTCGATCTTGTCGGCAAGCTTGTCCTTGTCGTTTATGGTGCTCCTCATGTTGTAGAGGTAAGTCTCGAGCTTGTTCCTGGCGTCGACCCTCTCCCTGACCTTCTTGTCCTCCTCAGCAAACTTCTCGGCCTCCTTCACCATCCTGTCAATCTCTTCCTGGCTCAGCCTCCCCTTGTCGTTCGTTATTGTGATCGATTCCGACTTCCTCGCTGCCTTGTCCTCAGCCTTCACGTGCAAGATCCCATTTTGATCGACCTCGAAGGTCACCTCAATCTGTGGAACCCCCCTGCATCCACCCAAAAAATTGACATCACTCGAATACATATCAAGAGCCAAATTGTAAGTTATCACAACAGCGAGAACACATTGTCTTTACCTAGGAGCAGGTGGGATGCCCGATAGATCAAATCTCCCGAGTTCCCGACAATCCTTTGTTAGAGTTCTTTCGCCTTCAAAGACCTGAAATATCAAGAGGATTCACCTCTAAGCATCTGCTTTCTGAGCTGAGAAAGATTTCGCAATGAACTCGGGCCCGGCAATTTCCAAAACACTTTTGAGTACCTTGATGGAAACAGCAGTCTGTTGATCTTGGTAAGTGGTGAAGATCTGGGACTTCTTGGTCGGAATGACAGTGTTCCTCGGGATCAACTTCGTCATCACCCACCAGCGGTTTCAATACCCAGACTCAGCGGAACAACATCGAGTAGAACAACGCCTGCAAAAATCAGCCAGACATGACAATGTCAACCGGAGCATATTGCAAGCCTCGCAACTATCGTTATGATGATTCTATGTAACATATTGCAAACTCTGTATGCATATCACCTTGTGTTTCCTCTCCGCCCTCGCCGCTTAGAATAGCGCCCTGAACAGTAGCCCCATATGCAACTGCCTCGTCAGGATTTATGCCCTTATTCGGTTCCTTCCCGTCGAAGAAATCCTTCAGCAGTTGCTGGATCTTGGGGATCCTCGTGCTCCCACCGACAAGAACGATCTCGCTTATGTCTGTCTTCTTGAGGGCCGCATCCTCGAGGGCCTTCTTGACAGGTCCCATCGTCTTCTTGAAGAGGTCTATGTTCAGCTCCTCGAATCTCGCCCTGGTCAATGGCTCTGAGAAGTCAACCCCGTCGAACAGGGACTCGATCTCTACCCGGACCTGGTGCTGGCTGCTCAGAGCCCTCTTGGCCCTCTCACACTCTCGCCGGAGCTTTCCGAGGGCTTTGTTGTCTTTACTGATGTCCTTGTTGTACTTCTTCTTGATCAGCTTGATGAAGTAGTCCATCACCCTGTGGTCGAAGTCCTCTCCTCCCAGGTGAGTGTCCCCATTCGTCGCCAAGACCTCGAACACCCCGTTATCGATTGCCAGGACACTGACATCAAAGGTCCCGCCGCCTAAGTCGTACACGAGGATGTTGCTCTCTGCGCCCTTCTTGTCTAAACCATATGCTATCGCAGCTGCTGTTGGCTCGTTTATAATCCTAGCAACATTCAGGCCGGCTATAGTCCCTGCATCCTTAGTTGCCTGCCTCTGGGCATCATTGAAATAAGCTGCCCAACACCACAGAATGACCACGTCAAATTAGCAGAACAGGAGAAAGAAATTCGACATTGAACAATAAACTAAGAAGAAGAAAGAACCAGTTATCAGAACAAGAGAAAGAAATTTGAACCTGGGACAGTGATGACTGCATCCTTGATTTTCTTCCCGAGATAAGCCTCGGCGGTCTCCTTCATCTTCCCCAATATCATAGCGCTGATCTCCTCAGGGCTAAACACCTTCTCCTCACCCTTGACCTTCACCTGAATGTATGGCTTGCCGTCCTTGTTGACAACCTTGTACGGCAAGAACTGCATGTCCTTCTGAACCTCCTTATCATTAAACCTGCCACCATGCAAACCAGAATTAGGAAAACCGAGGGCGATCCTCTGACATTGCTCGATCCGTATTCAAATTACAGTGCTGTGGATATGCTTACTTTCTCCCGATGAGGCGCTTGACATCGAATATGGTGCGTTGGGCATTGAGAGGTGCTTGATTCTTTGCAGCCTCTCCAATGAGACGCTCCGAGTCCGTGAAGGCGACCCACGAGGGAGTGATCCTGTTCCCCTGGTCGTTCGCGACGATTTCCACATGACCGTTCTTGTAGACTCCAACACACGAGTAGGTCGTTCCGAGGTCGATCCCGATGACTGTCCTGAGTTTCGGGGAGCCACTGTCAGCTGCTATCGACAATCCCAGGAAGAATGCTAGCATTGGAAACAAGTCACATTAGCAAGAGATCGCAGCGGAAAAGCAACAAGACATCCTAGGATTATGCGTCAGATCTTACAGCAACATGCTAAGAAACAAAGAATCATAAAAAAAGAATAAAGGGGGAGGATCACAGAAAACACGACTGTTCCTGAATCGGACCAGACTTATTACCCGAAACAAACAGTAGCGTGAGGATCACGGAAACTCTTCGCTTGAACTCCATTGGTGACTCTGTCCTCTCCTCCAAGATTGACGATAAGCCCTAGCCCGTTTACGGTGTGTCTCTCTATCTCGACGTCGATGATTCGGAGTCGACTGCCCGTAGTCGGAGAGCTTCCAGTTGACAGGCAGAGACGGAGGCAGAGGCCCCTATTTATACACATCTGAGAACCTCTCTCCCCCACTTGCAACACATCATCTAGCCAATAAGAAACCAGCACGTCATGGATGTGGCCAGAATAAATCGGACATATCCCGAATGTTCTTGATTTGTTGTAGATTAATAAAGAAGACTTATAATAGGTTGTTTCAAGAAATTTTTACTAGTAATTTCGTATACATCTTTTCTGTAGAAAAACTCTGTGTATCTTTAATGTATCATGCGTGCAGTATATCTATCTAAATTTACCGGATGATGATATTATTTGTCAGGTTGATATCCGATGATATCAGTTTGAAATTTGAATTAGTCGTTGCAGTCATGTATATCGCAAATCCAGAACGATCGAATCAAATTTTTTTTGGGTCAAACGTGCAATTATCTATTGAATTTTGAACCGAGATATATGTGATAAGCGGGATCTGTGAGTAAGATTCTATTTCTAGAAGTCGACTGAGTGGGATCAAATTCAAAATATGAGAAAATGTGGGTCAAAATAGAAAATAAGATAATTTAACCAAAAAAATCAAAATTCTTAAATTTCTACCCGTCCTTGCACATAATTTCACGGTGACTTGGGCCACATCATCAAGAAGATTTTTGGGCCAATGCTATCAGTATCTCATAGCAGCCTCATTTATTTTTCCCGGTAAATATGATCACATTAAAGCCTATAATCCATATGGTAGTTTGAACCCGATATGTGGCACCTGTCTAGGTACGATTCAGTTTTAAACGGGTCATGATCTAGCCCACATTAGAATGGGACAGATCCTAGTCTGACCCGTGCATATCTAGACTGTATGTCCACTCCGATCCATCATATTATAAAAAATTACAGTTTTTGCAAAGTTAGGTCGAAATGGGATGGGTCTGGTCTGACCTGACCGCATAGGTCTGGGCTATGGTGAGTCACGTACTAGGTCCAGCCTAGTACCGATAGATATCCGCCCCAACCCCGACTGGCCCATTATTATCCGAATCCCAGACTCCCTGACAGGATGGTGAGTTACAACATGTAGACTCTCATTCTCATTCACTTATGGTGATAATGTGTACAAGACTATATGTAGTCCACATTATAAACGTTCATAATCTCGACCAGTCCAAAAAATTTGAAAATTATAAGAATCAAACCCGTTAATCCTAAGAAGTATTTGGTCTCTCTCTAATGATACCTACTAGGAAAATAAATGCTCGTGACATGTATAAGTCGGGGCATCACGACCAGCGTGACAGGTTTTTCTCATGCCATACCATTTTCACTGGGAGAGTCCTTGTTTGCAGGCAAAAACAAGGGGTAGAGTCAAACGTCAATAAAAGGGGAAGAGGAAGAATGAGATGGATGAAGGGATCAAGTCTAAACTACAATCAAATTTTTTTTTTTTGATAAAGAAAAATATGTAATCATTATTGGACATAACCATATGAGGCACGAGGGAAATAATCAAACGTACAAAAGCCATCCCGATTAGAATGTAATCGTAGTTTGGCCAAGATTATGAGCATCGCAATTCATCTCCCTGGCTATCCACACACATTGCCATTGCTCGAGATTTGACAAAAGATGAGCAATATCTAAAATGGAAGCCCTCATCTCCCATGGAGCTCTATTAGGTTGTTTTATAGCTTGAATTATGAATAAAGCATCTGAAAGAATCCGTACTTTCCCCCATCCTTGTTCAAATGCCACTTGTATGCCCAGTTGAATGTGCAAATTCTGTGCAAATTATTCAAGAGAACATGTTCTCTATGCTGTGGAACCGGAGAACCTTCAAATTGACCATACTTGCATGTTCTTATCATCAGAAGGTAGATTTTTTTAAAAAAGACATGAATTGATATAAATTATTCGTCACATCTGTTTCTTTTAAGAAAAAATCATTTCGAATCTAGTAAATAAATGGCGGGGAATTTTATTTCTCAATGACCTAATTATGTTATAATATGAACTGATTTTCTGAAAATCTGGCAATAAAAAGAGATAGAGGAAAAATAATAGCTTAAAATTTAAAGTTAATAATGAAATCGAATTGACTGAGATGGTAGAACGACTCTTTTTCTAAAGTAAATTTTCGGTTCGAATATTGTGAATTAAGAGAATTCACTTAGAGAGAATTTTCCTTCCGGTTAGTCCACCCAACTCGAACAAAAATAATCGTCTCTTATTGAGTTTTTGGATAGTAATTGTATATCGGGAAAAATAATAATTCAAAGTCAATCAATTATTGCATGAAAACACGGTAAACGAACCGAGGCTGACAGCTTTCCAGCAACTCCAACGAATTTAATTAAAAGAGAGAGGATGTTCTCGAAGCTAATCCAAAGACCTTTCGTTTGCTTGCCGCAGCCAATTAGGTAGTACCCTCGTCGTTTCTGTTCATTAGACCCCTCAAGAAACGAAACAATGCGATAGGAAGTTTACTCTAAACAGTTACAAACAATTCCCGGCTGTTGGCAATTTCCGATCGATCGACCGGGATGCCAAAATTGTTGGGATGTTTTTCGCATAGACCATGCGATCCGACAAAAAACATTATTATAAACAAACGCGTAGTCATGCCTAGTATAATAACTTTTATTCTGTTTAGTCCGTGAAATCCAGACTTATATGACATGGGTTGCAATGTATGTTAATTCGTTCATCATACTTGAAGTGATTATCACCAATGACGGAGTTTAATAGTATAGAACTCACTTATATACAATTTGGTGAGATCGAAATTATAAGTTCGAATCTCACTCTGAACAACATTGACAAGGAAAAACTCTTGATCGTGTGTCTTGATCTTGCAGTTGATGTGAAACTTCCAAGGCCAATGGGGGATGGTGCAATTTTAATATAAATATATATGTACATAGATAGGGTATGAGTCGTCGAAGGCCAACCATACACCCAATATATAATTTTTCTGTCATTTCAAATCAGAAACCAACGGACTCCGCCCCCTGGTTTCTTACTTCGTCTTCTCCATCTAATGTTGACTTCTCCCATTCCTCAGATCCTCAACCCAACCACTCGCAAGTGCACCTCTACATACATATAATACATACACATGGGTATACGTGTCTATATATATGGGCTCAACTCTTTCCCCGATAACACATGCAATTCCTGATACATTTGAATTCCATTTCCGGCAGAAGCCCTAGGATATATAAAGTATAAACTCTTTCTGTTCGGAGAGTCGGGCAGACTCTATCTACGGTGCAGGAGTTCGGGATTCACTTAACACGTCGTGGTAAGTGTCAAAAACCGACACTTGAATAGGAATCCGTTTCAATGCCTATGACATCTTGTAAACTCGACTTATCGGGACATAATGTTTTGCCCGTCTCATGGCATTTCAATCGTTTTCTGCATGCAATGATGTTTTCTTCTAATGTTTTCGATCATTTTTGGTTTCAGGTCAACCTTACGTGGAGGATATGGAGATCCAAGGTTTGCCCGACCGGCGGTCCAAGAATGCAGACACAGGAAGCTCCCACCGAGACGCCCACATTGGACCGTTAAGCGGCCTGCTGGCCTCCAACGGCACACTGAGAAACGGCCGAGATAGCAATGACCGCAAGGCTAGGAGCGCGAGGTTTGAAATCGACAATGGCAATGGTGATGATGAGTGCTACGTGGAGATCACGCTGGAAGTCAGCGATGACACTGTCTCAGTCCACGGGGTCAGCGGGGGAGCCCTCGGGGACCGCCAGGAGATGGCTGCTCTGGCTGGCCGGCTCGAGCTGAAGCCGTCCTCGCTCGGCTCGCTTCTGTCCCTCAGGCGGCTCAGGCATGTGTCCCAGGAGCTGAGGCGGATGGCATCGACCGGCAGCAGTAGCCGGGGGTTCAACAAGATGGACAGGTCCAGGTCCGGGGCTGCACGTGCCCTCCGCGGAATGCAGTTCATGACCAAGAAGGCGGGGACTGGTGAGTGGTCCGAGGTCGAGTCCCGTTTTGACCAGCTGGCGGTCAATGGAGCGCTTCCAAGACCGATGTTCGGCCAGTGCATAGGTGCGTGCAACTATCTACAGGCTTAAAATCTGTTAATTTCGGACTACATTAATCATTCCAGCGATCACGGATAACAGGGATGGAGGAATCGACCGAGTTTGCAGGCGAGCTGTTTGATGCCCTGGCTCGCCGACGAGGCATTGCATCGAACTTGATAACCAAGGTCGAGCTGCATGACTTCTGGGAGCAGATGACGGACCAGAGCTTCGACGCGAGGCTGCAGACATTCTTCGACATGGTGGACAAGAATGCCGATGGTCGGATCACCGAGAAGGAGGTGAAAGAGGTGAGAGGAGCTAAACTAAATGATAATGGGTAGATCAATGAACATCCATTACAGATTGAGAAGCTGATTAGAAGTGTTCGAATGTACGGATCGTGCAGATTATTGCAATGAGTGCTTCAGCGAATAAGCTGATGAAGATTCGAGAACGTGCCGAGGAATATGCGGCTCTCATCATGGAAGAACTCGATCCTAATGGCCTCGGATTCATCGAGGTAACTGTCTGCTGGTTGGGACGATTCTGCATTTTTTTGTTTGAATAAGGTTCCAGGTTCAAGTTTTTCTCTCTCTTTCAGCTGGAAAATCTGGAGATGTTGCTGCTGCAAGCACCGAGCCAGTCTACCCACCTAGCCGGATCGGATAGCCGGATACTGAGCCAGATGCTGAGCCAGAAGCTGATCCCGACAAGGGAGAGGAACCCCATCAAGCGGTGCTACCGGCCAATTGTCTACTTCGTCGAGGACAACTGGAAGCGGATGTGGGTGCTGGCGCTGTGGATATCGATATGTGCTGGCCTGTTCACCTGGAAGTTCGTCCAGTACCGCCACCGAGCAGTGTTCCACGTGATGGGATACTGCGTGACGACCGCTAAGGGCGGGGCTGAGACGCTCAAGTTCAACATGGCCCTGATCCTCCTTCCGGTGTGCCGGAATACCATAACATGGCTGAGAACCAGAACAAAGTTGGGAACTGTCATTCCTTTCAACGACAACATCAACTTCCACAAGGTAATTAATGTACTAATGCCTCATGTCTTTGCTCCAATTCCTTTGCTGGGTCTAGGAGTTGAGCTTTACCCCACATGTATGATCGATCCGTATCGCCTGTCCCTTCAGGTGATCGCCTTTGGCATAGTGATCGGGACTGGGCTCCACGTGGTGTCTCACCTGACCTGTGACTTCCCGAGGCTCCTGCACGCCACAGATGCCGAGTACGAGCCAATGAAGCCATTCTTTGGGGAGAAGAGGCCGAACAACTACTGGTGGTTCGTGAAGGGAACCGAGGGCTGGACCGGTGTGGTCATGCTCATCCTCATGACCATAGCGTACGTCCTGGCCCAGCCCTGGTTCCGCCGCAACAGGCTCGATCTCCCCAAACCACTGAAAAAGCTCACCGGATTCAACGCCTTCTGGTACTCCCACCACCTGTTCGTGATCGTCTACGTCCTCTTCATCATCCACGGCTACTTCCTGTATCTCTCCCGACAGTGGTACAAGAAAACAGTAAGCGACACACACTGATCTCAAATGTGGTATTGAGTTTTCACATTGCCCGTAAGATTCACATTTCCTTTGCCTTGTCGCATTGTCACAGACATGGATGTACCTTGCCGTGCCCATGTTGCTGTATGCATCGGAGCGGCTGCTCCGGGCACTGAGGTCCGGTTATAAAACTGTTCGGATTCTGAAGGTATCATATATACGACTCTAACTTCCACGGATCTCGTTGAGCAAACCATTTGTAGATCAGATTGTAAAGAGACCTCAGTGTGCATACATACATGTCTTTGTTTCTCATCAGGTCGCAGTGTACCCAGGAAATGTGATGGCCCTTCACATGTCAAAGCCTCCCGGATTCAAATACACTAGCGGGCAATACATCTTTGTCAACTGTGCTGCCGTCTCCCCCTTCCAATGGTAATTAACAACTAATTTTGGAAACAAAATTAATCAATTATTACTCACTCAATTTGAATATGCAGTGGAAATTGGGAAAATTGTCCGGTTAGTGTGGGACCCGACGCATTTAACATAGAAAAGATTTTCTGTCATTCTGGGTTCTTTTATTCACAAAATATTTCTTGGATTAAATTGTCTCTCTTCATTTGTATTTACTATTTACTCAGATTTGACAGTAAAAATTTATTTAACCATGACAAAATTGCTCCCTTTTTCTTTTTTCCAGGCATCCATTCTCTATTACCTCAGCCCCTGGGGACGACTACCTGAGCATCCATATCCGTACACTGGGAGATTGGACCTCACAACTCAAAACTGTCTTCTCTAAGGTACATCGATGCTCCATGTTACTGTACAGTTGTGCATTTTTATTTATTGTGAGAAGGGAGAGTGGACGCTTAACTAAAGCGACTCGCATTCCACTTTTTATATCTGAATTGTTTGTTGATTCTGCTCAAAATAGGTCTGCCAGCCTCCGTCAAGTGATCAAAGTGGCCTTCTGAGGGCAGACATCGGACCCAGCCGAGAGAACAAGCCCGGGTATGCATCGTCGAAGACGAACATTATGCATTCGATAAATCTCCAAAGTTCGAGAAAATACGTGCTCTTCATGTGATTGTACAGACATACGCGTGAAGATTCTTCTGTTTACCTTCTCTTTTTATTCTCTACGATGAGGCCTCCGCTTGATAGTAACATTACTATTGTTGTGTATGGTCTCTCACGAGCAGGATGCCGAGACTGCTGATCGACGGTCCGTATGGTGCCCCGGCACAGGACTACAAGAAATACGACGTGCTCCTCCTTGTCGGGCTCGGGATCGGGGCGACTCCTCTGATAAGCATCGTGAAGGACGTGCTCAACAACATCAAGCAGCAGAAGGAGATCGAGGAGACAGGGCTAGTCGAGAGCGGTGCAAAGGGCAATAGGAGGAAGCCCTTCGCCACGAGACGAGCCTACTTCTACTGGGTCACCAGGGAGGAGGGCTCGTTCGAGTGGTTCCGAGGGGTGATGAACGAGGTAGCCGAGAACGACCACGACGGCGTGATTGAGCTCCACAACTACTGCACGAGCGTGTACGAGGAGGGGGATGCCCGGTCCGCCCTGATCACCATGATCCAGTCGCTGAACCACGCCAAGAACGGGGTGGATATCGTGTCGGGTACACGCATCAGGACGCATTTCGCCCGACCGAACTGGAGGAATGTTTTTAAGCACGTAGCGGTTAACCATCCGGACGAGAGAGTTGGTAAGCAAAATGCACACACTATATGTACTCAAACCGCCTTAAAAAAAACCCCAAAAATTTTACCTTTTTCGGCTGAGGAATCATGTGTTCTTGCTGCGTAAATGTTTGCAGGTGTGTTCTACTGTGGTCTACAGGGACTGGTAGGAGACTTGAGAAGGCTGGCTCAGGACTTCTCCCATAAGACGACCACCAAGTTTCATTTCCACAAAGAGAACTTCTGAGTTTCTGAGTTCTGATTTCTTCATCTTCTGCTTTTCTTTTTGCCATAAAGTGTGTGAGTGTATATATATATATGTAGAGGAAGCTTTACATATTCGTGCATGATGTATAGCATCGCAGTGCCCGAGTTGATTCGAGTTCTCAAACCGAAACTGAACATATAGGTTTGGGGATTTCGTGTTATGCAGTACAATGTTCAGGTGTCGATTTCTAAGTTAATTTGTGTGGTGCAAAGGGGTTTAGTGAGTAAAGTAGACGGTTTCGTCTTCTTGGGTTGTTCTTCACGAAGATTGGGGAGCCACTGTGAAGGTAAGTATGTATCTTCAGTGTTACCAACTGCACCACATCTCTGATGGAGAAGTATTCTTCTGTAACCCTATCACTCTGGTGAGAAGCACCAAAGGTTAAATACCTTCATTTATCAGTTTAACTTTGATTTACTTCTTATAAGTTCGGTGAAAGTTTTATATGATGACATATCAGGTTACGAGCTAACTCTGCACCTGCTACGAGTATAGCACTCATAGTAAAGAGAAAAGATCGAGATCAGAAGGAAAACATCCGGATTGTGCTCGGAAATCGAGTATAGAATGAAAAAACCCGACTTATGATCAATTCTTCACTCACCCGAGTACTAAGAGGAAAATTTAGCTCGTGATCAGCTGTTGAAGAAGAGCATTCAATACTCACGTGGTAAACTTGCTTCGTGAGGACAAGTATTGGGAGTTAGAATCTAAAAATCTAAGGTAAAGTTTAGATTGAAGTATTTAAATGAAAAAAATTTATAGTTCAGAGAGTTTTACTCATAATTAACTGAGCTCAAACTAATCAATTTTATGTTTCACACCAAATGAACGGCTTAATTATAGAACGAAAGTGGCACATGCATTGCACCGAACTCCCTTTTTCTTTTCTATCTTCACCATGCTAGTTTAAAATGAAAATTCTATTAAATCTTGATCGAACAATATCGTTAGTGTTCAAACTTTTAATCTTAGTTTAAATTATTATATCATTTTAAATAATTATAAATAATAAATTATTATTCTTTAAATTAAAATTAAAACATGTTGAAAGATTATAAATGATCAATTATAACTTTTTATTACCTCCAGGGGTAACGGCCCAGTGGCAAGCTTCTTGAGTAAACTCCAAGAGCGCCCGGGTTCGAAACCCTCTGGAGGTCGGTATCTTGGGTTTAATGTGGGGCCCAGGGCTGTAAATACACCCTCCGGTGGATTAGTCGGTTGCTACGGCGCCGGACACCATCGATATCAAAAAAAAAAAAAAAAAAAAAAGATAGTATAACTTTTTAAGTTGGAATTTAGTTTTAAAAAGCGCAATAAAATTTGTGTTGGCTGACACAACACGGATGCCCGGAATAAATGAAAAGAAATGGAAAAGCAGGGTTTTGTTATAAGGCAAAAGCTCGAAGCACAAATGCTGAAACTGACAGGTTCCGCTCCTTCCGTGAAACGAGTTTCCAGAAATTCCATCTCTGTACCAGAGCACCGCCATAACCTCTCATCTTCCTCCCTCCCCCCGTCTCTGTAAACCCTTGCTTTTCTGTGGGCTTCACTGCTCCGTATTCTTCTTGCTCAAAACCATCTATCCTTCTATCTCTCTCCCCACCCCCCCACACAGGACTTTCTTTGATCCCTGCTTCAGAGATCAATGGCGAATACTTGTAATACCAAAGATGTCAAGGCATCAGCAGGGAATGGTTGTAATCCCACAGATGTCAAAGCAGAGGCAACCGGAGAGGTTGAAGAAGCCCCCGAGCCTCTCAAGTACGAGCCTCTCAAATACAAGGTATAACTTACCTTAGCAGTTAGCAGAGCAGCCTCTTTCTCTGTCTCCCCCTTGTCTGACACCTTCCTCTCTTCATCACAGACATGGGTTCTGAAAGTCTCTGTCCACTGTGAAGGCTGCAAGAGAAAAGTCAAGAGAGTGCTAAACAGCATAGAAGGTAAAAGGCTCGTTACCTTCTCTCCATCTCTTCCTGTCTCTGTTCATCCTTCAAAGCTTGTTATTTTGTTCCATGTTCTATCGTTCATGCGGTCGAGATCTTTGTTTTGTGTTCCCCTGATTGTCCGTGGCCTTGTCTCTTTACTCTTATTTATGCTCAAATCTCTCACCTTTGTTCTTTCTTCAATTTTCAGTTCTAATGCAACTGGCTACCTCAAAAAAGATGTTGCTTTGCTAAAGTTTCGTTAAGAACTATCATCTCAACTGGGTATTTTCCGTTTCCCCTTCATCAATTTTCTTCCCCTGATTTTTGTTCTTTTGGTTTCTGCTTCTTTATATTAGCTTTCTTATTGACTATAGGGTGCCATTGGAGTACTACATGTTCAGACTCCTCTTTTACCCTTCCATTTTTTGAAAATTTTGCATGCTTTCCAGAAAAATTGCAGAACATTTTCATTTTTTCCCCCTCTCTTGGAAGGCACAAAACGGAGAGTACAGGTGCCAATCGTAGGTCAAAGGATGTGTTCTTGGATGAACGTATTGAAACTTGTGCTGATTTTTCTCTACAAATTTTAGGAAACAGAGGAATTTTAGCCCATTTTCTGAAAGAAAGTTGGCATTTTCAGGTAAATTTTAGATTGATTTTCAAGATATATCTGAAAAAATAAATCCTTTGTGACTGAACTGACGCTCACAATCGAGCACTGGCAGAGCACTGTTTCTTTGAGTGGTTGCAATTGACCCGTCCATCTTTTCTCAGGCGTTTATACGACGGAAATCGATCTGAGACAGCAGAAAGTAACGGTGAACGGAAACGTGGAAGCGGAGACTCTGATCAAGAAGCTTGTGAAGACAGGGAAGCACGCGGAGCTTTGGCCCGTAAAATCACGCAAGAAGCAGAGCAAGTCCAAGAACAAGGATAAGAACAGCGATTCCGAGACATGCGAAGAACGCGATCAACAGAAGACCGTGAAGATCGTCGGCGAATCTCCGGAAGAGGAGAGCTCCGGCGAGGGCGGCGGCGGCGGCGGCGCACCGGCGAAGGGCGGGGCCCTCACCGTGCATGTCAAGGAGGGGAGGCCGGAGATCAGGCATGCCGTGCTGCTGAACGGCCCCGAGGCAGCGCTGGCGGAGAAAGTGGTCGTCGGTGGAGGCGAGGGCGGTGCAGGCAGCGGCGGTGGTAAGAAGAAAAAGAAGAAAAAGAAAAAGGGAAATAACGCCAACAGTAATAACACCGGTACCGGCACCGGCACCGGGAACGGGAACGGGAACGGCAACGATGATGATGAGCAGGAGCAGCAGCATCCTTGTGATGCGCCAGCAGGCAGCGGATTACCATCACTTGGGGCCCACTTTCAGGGCCCTGGTCCTTTCACACCTTTTCATGGTCAAGGTCAAGGTCCAGTCTTCCCTCCAGCCTATCACAGCCCGCCACGTCGACAGCCGTATCATCAGCTCCCCCTCAACCCCCCGTACTACGCTCCGGCTCCTCCAGTGTACGCCGTCAGCTACCACGCGGCCCATCCCACGGCCAGCTACCACTCGGCCCATCCAACGGCCAGCTATGCCACGTCTTACCACTCACTGCCTGCCTCAGCGTACTCCCGCTACTACGAGCCGGCGTATCTGGGCGAGGAGGACGAGCAACCGGAGTCATACTCACCACCGCGGCGTTCATCGCACACGTTTGAGATCTTCAGTGACGAGAACCCAAATGCTTGCTTGATCATGTGAGTATGCCACATCCCTCCTAAATGCTCGATCAATTACGCCATGATGGACTATGGAAGACGAACATTTTGGACTTGATTGTGGGATTGAAGTCTGTGGGAGCTTAGCTGTAGAATCACAAGTGATGGGCGTCTAATGCCCTAATGTGTGTAAATATGATGCGTCAAACCATATATTTTGGTCGAGATGTCGGAAGTGGAGAGTTTGATGGCGGTTGGTCTTTATCGGTTCAACTTCGGCTTCAACTTGTGGCTGCTTCGCATAGCTTGGCCTTTGTTTTGCTGTCGTTTGACGTACCTAGTCATCATATAGACTAACAGTTGACAGTCACTTTGTTTTGTTGGTAAATTGACGATGATCGTTTAGGTGGTCGAACATTATCAGATTTCTAGGAACAGAAGAATAAGATCGTAAGCTTGTCAGCCCCACGTTGACTTCATTGGGCTAACTTCAAATTCACATTGGCTACCTGTACGGACACTCCCTCCCCTCTGATATTCGATGTGACCATATCGCTATGGAAATATAATTGACAAGATGCTGATGCCAATCCTCATTGATTAGCGTTAACATTCTCTCGGATAAGAAGGGTATCATAACATTGACCCCCCATTAAGAGAATATGTGCCCTCGAGCCGAGAAAATTGAATTGATTTGGCTGCGTAAAACAGCCTATGAGATTTTCTTTCAAATCGGAATTTTGAATTCAACTGGGACTCACAAACACCCAGGATGCCCATCCATCTGATCTTCGACAAAGATCCTCGTGAACTAATGGAATGATTGAAGTTCATACTTCATAAGACGATCATAATAGTTTAGAACGAGCTAGTGCACGAATTAAGATTACAGATGACAACAGTCTTAAATGTTTTTCGACGTGTCCCCCCCGAAGAAAGCATTGACGTAAAGGTACATTTGCACTTTGCATCTATTCTGATTCCCAATTTGAGGTGTGGTGACCCGCGTCCGCACATCGACACGTCTCTTCCTTTTGTCTGAAGATATTAAATCAGAATTCAGAGACAAGTCTCTTTCGCTCAAGCCCCTATATCCATCCAAGAACAAAGATAACCATTATAACCTATCCATCCATGCACTAAAGTTCTAATGATCGTGATCTTCTCTTTCGCAAGAACCGAAACCAAACCTTCAAAAAAAAAAAGAAAAAAAGATGCCAAACCATCTTAATTAACCAATCATATAGGTTGCCTTCACAGCAACTCCTCACCCTTCTACACTCTACAAGAAGTTCAGTATTAGCTGCTTTTTGTCAAATACCCTAAGACCTAGAGAATGGAGAGGGAACCTCATAGCTCCTCCCGTTCCCGAGTCAGTTCATTCACAGGCCTAGCTTTCACTAATTTAATTGTTGGTCCAGGTGTTTTGATTAAAATGATAACAATAGACTGGATCTCTTGAATTGGCGACATAACAAAGAGAAGCAGTCATTCCATACTCAATTCAAAGCATCTGTTCATATTTGAGCAAAAGCAAAACATTGTAAATATAAAAGCATAACGAAACTAAAGCACTCGCGAACCGTCTCCTCCGCCTGCGAAGATATTACTGCCGGAGCTCAGCTTTCTTCTTCTGCCACAACCTGTCAAGGGCACTGTCGGCATCACCCTGCAGAATATATCACAAACTTATCAGCACCGACCTGACTAAACAGACGCTGATTGAAAGAAAGGCGCGGAGTTCAAAACCCCCAGAGAATAATGAAATGCTGCAACCTTCAGCCACTTAAATCATCATTAGTCAAATGTCTGTGAATAAATTTAAGAGCCACTAAAAACCTTAAGGCAGTATTTTATCTTCCAAATTAGGCTAAGAACGAATTGTGCACAGTCTATCACCAGCGAAATCCTTAGGATGATGGAACAATGGCTTTGATTTAGCCTGAATAGTTGCATCTAAAGCAACAAGCACCTGATTGCGCAGTAAACTAGAAGTATCCATGCGAAGCTGATTCCCACCCTCTACTGTAACACACTGCTCCTGAACCCAAACCCCAGAATCATCCACATTTTAGTAAAAAGGGACATGAAGTCGATGAATCCATCATGTAGTTGTGTCTCAACATCAAGCACAGGCTATCAGAATTTACTTCTAAATTCTCTTCCTCTAACATCAATCAATCAATTTCAAGAAGAAAACCTGAGCACGGATGAAGCCGCATAAGGCAAACGTGGTGTACTGGTTGGTGTAAACACCATCTGGACCCAAGTGTCCGATGTTAATCTGGACAGAGGCATGATCCTTTGAGGTGATGAGTCTGTTTGTGGCAGAACTGTATTTAAACAAAACAAGAGCTCACATTAAAAAACACAGAACTCATTGATCAAAGAAAGTGTACAGTTAAAAGAAAGAGGATCGTACCATTTCCTGGGAATGTAAAGATCCATGTTTTGACCCTCCTCGTTCTGCATCTTGTCTAACTCTTTGATGGCCACGCTATTTGCTAGATCACCTGATTGACAACCTGATCAGAATCTTTGGACTGCAATCCTTTAAAACGATCAAGACAGAAAATACCAAATTCTGATCAACCAGGACATACTATCCACCACCAAAATATGCACAGGCATGGACACATATCGGCGCCTCCCAGGTCAAATAATATTTGCAAACCACTGCTGAACAACTACAGCACAGGAACTTTGAAGGTGTATCCTATATTCTCGGCTGCATGAGACTCCTATGAATCGTCAATTCAAATCAACTGCGAGAAGTCACTCACAATATTGACTGACCATACTTGAGTTTGTTATCTTGCATTAATTATACAAAGTTTCAGTTTGAAATAATGGTATTAAGAATCGAAATACAAGACTACCCGTGGATTACTAACGAAGCAAGATATCCAATGATCGAATCCCTGTCCACAATCTAAGAAGCTTGGCTTGAAAGGCTGCGGACTCTCGATAAAGTGATCGAGAGAGTAGGATTTCAACAGATACTTCAGCTCCCACATATCCCAATGTTTTCCTTTCAATGCACAGTCCTTTTCAAGAAGATGGTTTTCCCATGTTCATCACACAACCATCACCCAATTGATGAAGAACATCCAGCGGATGAGAATTTAGAGCTCAGAACAAAACACGGCGTCGCAGACAGGGAGGGGAAGAGAGAGAGAGAGATCTTACTGAGCTGCAGGGGAGAGAACTATGAGACGGCCAGAAGTCGGGGAAGGAAGGAGCTTGTCAGTTTATATATATGAGTAGGCTAAGAAACCCTAGTCACATGGGATTTGACGAAAATACCCTCACATGAAATCTTCAATGGGATTAGGGCCCATTACAATTTGGCCCAATTAAATATGAACGCTGATGGGCCTCCATCACGGGTCCAATTGATCCCAAAAATCATCCATGTTTCATCTTTCGCGCCAATGAACGGGAGAGCGCGAAAGCCGCCTCAGTTCGCTAGAGCTCACCGCTCCCGCATGTAGATTTTAGAGAAAGAACTCCTTGAAGGCCTTAGGCAGGGCTCGCGCGATCACCTGCCTCCGCATTGGACACGAGCTTGCGTTCAAGCTTCTCCTTCCGAGGTAGCCTTCCTGCTCTCCGATCTCGCTTGCTCCTTTCGTATTCTGCCAAAAAATCTACTCTTCTGTCGGTCGCTTTCCCTGTAGTTGTTCTTCTGAATTGAGAATTGGCTGTTGCAAAGTCATCTTATGCATATTGATGATGTTTTCTCCAGTTCACTGTTTTGTATAGTTCATTTAGCTGGTTTACGTAAGATCCGGTCAATTACTCTTGAGGATTGACAGGTTGCTACGTAAATCGGAGCAGAATTTCATGCCCATCTTCACTCGGTTGCTTGATAGTTAGATCTTTCTGGAGGCATTTACTCTATCTAATCTAGTAATCTACTCTATGTCGGAGTGAGAGGAACCATGAACTAACAAATTGACACTATATGGAGGGGTGATTTTTAAGCATATCACTCTCCTATGGTTAAGATTATATGATTTAGGCTTTGTTCTGCACCTAATTTGTAGTATTTGATAATTTAGTTCACTGTCTCCTAGATACCGGAGATGATTGGTTCATTTGTGTGGCAAGTTTCCCAAGATAGATAATCTATTTTGGTTAAATGATGAACTGTCCATGGCTAATATTTGTTCAATCCAGTCTTGCTTGATGTATATGCTAATGGTGCTCAAGTCAAATGCAGCTTGCTTTTGAATGCGCGGTAGTTTCTACCTTCAATATTTCTCTCAGTCACAGTAACTTTCTCTTGATAAGCGAGGATATGCTAGCAATTTTATAGTAAGGCCTTGTGATCCAAACAGAATACGGGCTAATTTTCAATCATCCCTTTAGGAAGTCACTGTCATTGCACACTGAACAAAATTCATTACCTTCAGATGATGCAAATGAAATTGAGTGGAAATGGCTGTTGATATCAGAAGTTACCTTGACCCAAGCAAAGGAACAGATATTTTGTCAATTCCAATCTTCGCTCAGCGATGAATATCATGCATCCGTTTTTAATGCAGAAAATGACTCATTGTTACGCACTCAGCTGTGGATTTATCCCCTTGGAGAGTTTGTCTACTTATAGTGGAGACCCCAAGAGTGTGGCTTTTGGTGTCAAAGAATTGCAGGCATACCCGTCTAGTTCCATTTCCCGAGAGATAAATGGATGGATGGACACTTGCAACTGCTGAATGCAGACTGTATAATTATATGATTCTGTTGATGGGTGTTTTTGCCTTCCCAGCTATGATGATATCTAACTGCTATGAGATCATTTCTGTTTACCATTAACTTAATGATACAGCTTATCTCTTTAAACCATTTATTTTAAGAGTTACCCTTCACAATCACTTCCGTGCACTCCTTTCATTCTTCTAGGGCAGTGAAGTGACATTCACTTATGTTTCCAGAAAGCTGATGAGTAAGATTAACCTATTTTTTTTTCCACATTTGCTTTCAACTATATAGAGAGTGCTTATGAAGTTTGCATTACACTGCAATCCATTATCTGTATTGGCTTCCAAGCACCATGAATGCTGTCAAGAGATGTGAAATATACCTAGCAGAGCTTGTTGATTATCAAGCATATGAGACAGATTGTGTTATACGTTGTACTTTAGGGTGTAACTAGCACTGAGAAACAAAACTGTTTCATTCTTATCCAGTAATGTTAGTTGTTCAACAGTTTGCTGATTCTTCAGTTGTTTTTATTTAGGAAGTTAACTCATCTTCTGGTCTCTCACTAGCATGTCAAATATATTTAATCTTGAGTGCTTGCTTGTGCTTTCTAACCATAAATCAACAAACTGTGAAATCATGGTTCTTTTTGAATGCCACCGGTATCTTCATATTCCATCCTTGGTGTACTGCAGGGGTCAGACCTTTACTTTATAACAAAACTTGCTCTTGAGCTTGTCGCTTTTAACTTGTCACTGATAGAGAGCCATCTCAAGGGCAGTTCCAAGAGGAAGAAGGAAACATCTTTTTATGGAGATTGGAGCTACAAAAGCAAGCCATGCTCGAGGGTCCAGACAGAATGAGGTACTTGTCCCTTTTTCCTCTGTGCACATTCCGTTTTGTGTCCGCTTGAAGCTGCTAGTAGAGTCCAATGAATTGACTCACTGAAGAAAGTTTGTTCAGTCTTTTACCATCTTCAAAACATTTAAAACTTAACTAATTTTGTAAAATCTGGTGAACTACTCGCCCCCTCATAATATGTCGAGTTTCGCTTATGTTGAAACTGAAAATTTTCTGCTACATTGTTCAGTGAATATGAAACTGTAACCACTCAGAAGAAATAGTAATAGCCATAGCTCAATTGTGGGAAGAGCTAAATTGGGATGTGAATTTTTCCATTTTAATTTTTTTTAAAATGGAATTATCACACGGAGAAGTTTGTTCTTCAAAAGTTTATTAATAGGAATGTTTGAGCGGTTTCAGATTAGGGAACCTCAATTGAATATAATGAAGCGGCCATCGCATTTGTACTTTGCAGAGGGTCGAAAGGGTAATCAAGAGAGATGAGGATAGGCAACACAATTCAATTGGTTGGAGGGTAGTGGGATTTTGGAAGTCTTTTGGGGAGTAAATCCGTCATTTTCCATGAACGCCATCCATTTTCCACTTTTCCTCAATTTGAACATTGACGTATTCATATGAATGAGCCAATAGAAAACTAGAAATGGGAAAGTCTCTGTTCAATAATAAAAATTATCATAATAACTGTATGATTATTTTCTTGTTCATAAAAGATCTTCACGGAAGACTTACTTTTCCATGTAAAGATTTTTCCTTTCCGTTGGCAATTTCTCTATCTTTGTGAAATATTTCATGTTATTTGCCGATGTGAATTAATTAATGATTAAATTTTTTGGTAAGGGAGAGATAATTTATAATAGTTGGCTAATAGGAACGATACTTGATTTGAGAAAAGAAAAACAGCTGGCCTTTGTCTTATTTTATTCGGTCGGGCTAGGAAACTTGGCCTTAGGGAGGGACGCGCAGAGCACCGACGCGGCGATGTAGCTTGGGGGCCCCGTGTATTTCACGGAAGCTCGTAGGAGTCCATCTAACCGACGCCGTTAGCTCTCCGTTTCGGCTGCTGCTTTGGGCTGGCCAATTTGGGCTCCCCGTTGCAGGTAGCCGTTGGCATTTCCCTTATTTTAATATTTAAAATATTTGTTATAATTTTTTATCTGAAATACTATTATTTAAAAATCTAACCGGTGTTGGCTATTTTAATTTGGGTAGGGATGACTCACTAAGTGGTAAAATTCTCACAATGTGAATTTTTTATTGATAAGAGTCGAACTCAAGATTTAATGACATTCTATTACTTAATCAATCCACTGTAATTTCTCCACGTTCTTTCCCTCTCTCCCACCTAATTATCATCGTGCGAGCCACAACCGTGACCGTCAACTGGCCGGCTACCGGACAGGACTGGTCAGTTCACGTCCTTATTTTGGAAGATTTTGACTGATTCTTGGTTGAACTTTGGAAATGAGCGAGCATGCCGTCTCCCCTTTCTTTTTGTTGTACACCATTTTCATCATTATTTTAATTTTCTTTCCCGGATTCTCAAGACTGTTCTGTCCTTTACTTTTGTTCCGTGTCTTGCCAACTATCCAATAAGAGACTAGGCAGACAGCCGGTCAGCTACTTTACTATAGTCACACGTGGATTACCGAGTTGTCCCTATCCGTGAATTGTAATTACTCGTTTTGCCATGCGAGTCTTTTGACTCGGTTCATACCAACTCCCTTGTAGGCTTGTGGCGATACAAAACTTTGCATTCACACAGGCCAAGGTCTCAGCATCAGGATGATCTGCAAGCAGTACTGAGTAACGATGATACCTTATCAGGTATGAGTTTCTCCCGACTTAATTTGTTCAGTGACACCACGAGAACGACAATTTATTCCGAGTGATATAACACCAAGCATGTCCATAAGCACAGGAGCACGGGCTGTTGGGAGTTTTGGTTTGTGTGGCTGTGAGTTCATGGGAAAGATCGTGGGAACATTGGGAGAAAGTCAGAATTTACCCATTCTATTCTCAGCTCTCTATCTGCTGTGTATCGTGGTTCCAACTCAATATAGTTTGACTCTAGCTGTAGCCCACATAAGTGATTAGGTTACTCGGTTGCTCAACTGTTTAATCGAATGACATCTATTAAGCTGTTAGTTCATGTCCACTTTCATATTGCCATGCCAATGTTTTTACCCCCTTGATAGGCACCACTACCACATAATATAATCTTTAGAAATTCATTAAACTTTGATTAAGTTAGATTTGAGTCGGGTCTGGGAAATTAAAAGGTGTAAAACAACCTATCGTGAATTTTTTCTATTTATACCATTCGAACTTGGGATTCTACGGGAGAAAAAGAAATATCAAATTATTTCAAATAGGTTACACTGGTAATGTCCATGTTTCGCTTCATTGTTAACTACCCTGTTGCAAAAAAATTAAATTTCATTAGACTAATGTCATGGATATCTTAATATAAGTCAAATTGTAGAATGGCATGAACTGGGGGCAAACGTTTTCTCACGGTGGTTGGGTGATATTCTATTAAGTTTCTAGAAATAAGATCAAAATAAAAGATGATAATATTTCCAATTTAAAATCCTTTTAAATATTCATGTCAAAATTCCTTCTTTCAAAAAAAAGAAGCAAGAGGTTTTATTTGAATATTATGTACATATACTGATGAATACAACCATTTATACTTGAAAGAGAAAAAGAAACAACTATACATCTTGATGAGCAACAACTAAATTAGTGGATTAAGAGAAGAAATTGTTTGAAACTTTCTTTACTTCTTTATTATCATATTTCTATTATTTCGAGTCCAAGAATTTTTTCCTATAACTGAAAAAAGTTAGCTGCTTTGAAGTTGTCGTTCTTTCTTTTTTTCCTATTTTGTTGGCCATGTAAAAGAGACAAGGGAAGATCAACTTTCCCAGGCCATTTTTCTTTTTCTTCAAAATTTTCCCCGAATTGGCGGTCGTCAGCAAAGGCAAAGCAGAATGAAAAATTTCTGGCACTTGATGGCATTCTCGTAAATAGTACCTGCCATCGGTACCTCAAAGTCCACTCGCCTACTCTTTTATTATAAAACGCCCCAGCTTGAGGCCCCCCCTCTGTCTCTCTGTTCAGAGGTGCGAGAGCTCGCCATCTCATTCCACGGAGAAGAAGAGGAAGAAGAAGAAAACTGAGCAGAGATTCTCGAGCGCAAGAGACTGAGAAGGCTCTCTCCAATGGCGAATCGCTCCTTGCCATCCACGGCTCTCGTCGCAATCTGCGCCGTCGTCGCGGCCCTCGCCTTACTCTCCGCCGCGGATGCCTCCGGCGTCCACGACGGGCAGCTCGGATGGGCCCGCGCGGCCGGATCGCCGTGCACTGGGTCGATAGCAGAGTGCCTGGGAGCCGAGGAGGAGTTCCAGATGGACTCGGAGTCGAACAGGAGGATACTGGCGACGAGCAGCTATATAAGCTACGGTGCGCTGCAGAGGAACACGGTGCCGTGCTCCCGCCGCGGCGCCTCCTACTACAACTGCCAGCCGGGGGCCCAGTCCAACCCTTACTCCCGCGGCTGCAGCGCCATCACGAGGTGCCGCAGTTAATACCTCAATTTTAATTTTAAATATGTTTTTCTTCATCTCTTTGGATTTAAATTTAATCGAACTTTCTCGAGATTTTCTTATACAGAGTAAAAAATGGGGTCTCCTCGTTGTTGGTACCATTGTCGTGTTGGAAACAAGATCTTGTTGTTCTTGTAATTGGTTGCATCTGTGCCATGCTTTTTTCCTTGGTTGTCTCCTTCCTTTCTCTGTGAACTATATAAATCTGTGCTTTCTTTGGAATGTCGAATTCTATTATGAACTCGGAATAATCTTTTCCAACCCCTTTTTCCTCCGTGTCAACACCCGATCACAGGCATCGTTAGTTGAATTCGTTGCGGACTCGAATTGTTGAGTTGGAATAAGATCTTTAGGTGAAAGATTTATGCTGATTCTGGTGGGGCCGTTAAGTTGAGCCGATTGATGATGGGTCTGCCTGAACTGTCCCGTAATTAGTGGCCTAATAATTGATACTCTTTTTATTATCCTCGCTGTCTTTTACCAGATTCATAACACATGGTTTCTCTGTAAATCATTCGCTCCATGGAACACGGCATCGCGCGTAAATATTGCCGCTGTAACAATTAATTCATCATTAATGGTAATCCTCAAGGCCACCATGCGCTGGCACCACCGGAAACCACCCGGTCACCGGTGAGGGGGCGTCGTGAGAACAACCTTGTTCCGTCAGGCATGGAGATCTGGGATTCGTGCTTGTGAGGTAAGAGGGAGCTGTAAATTGGTCTCAAGAGATTAGTCAATCGCTCACAGGTGTAATAATTAATAAAAATTAATTTAAGTTAGATATGTGAGTCTCTTTCACTTAGTTGATTAATTCTTACACGTTCACAATAGTCCTCAATTAAGAGCACGTTGCGAATGACATGATTTGGTAACTACCACTTATTCTCGGTCGGTATAACTGATCCCACCGGATCCCAGTACATCCTTGTAGGAAAAAGCAAAAATAAAGGCAGATTCTTGATTTAGAAACGTTTCCCATCAATCTGCATTGCTATGTCTAGTTCATTTGTGAGGAAATTTAATAAATAGGGGCAGGTTTGCCAACAAGGGCAGAATCGTCTTTTTATACCTCGAGAGATCTGGCTCCATGCTCCAGGTGTCAAATCACTGCTGGTCATCCAGTGGAGCAAATATTCAATGTGTAAATATATTATGCATTCCCTGTATAAATCACTGTTAAGATTTTAATACATTTAAAGTTGACTCCAAAAATTGTGAAAACTTTATAACACAGTCGGAGCTGCAACAGCAACTTGCTCAATCACAGTTAATAGTAGCAGCATCCGGTCGAGAGCCTACTCGAGTATCAGATCGAGTAACCACTCTGTCTTATTCGTAACCAGCTTGTCTTGCTCGAGTGTCAGTTGGGCCGTCATAGAATATCTGTTGGAACCAGCTCATGCTTACTCGAGTATGCCCGCACATACTCCATCACGCCTAGAATTTAGAGGTCTTATCTCGAGTTCGATTCATGTAAATGAAACCTCTATTTTTCTACCCTACTCTGTTTAGACTTATGGGCTCCGTTTGCAATTCTCCTTAAAAAAGAGAGGGAAAACTAATCAGACTTGGGCCAGGCCCAATTACGGCCCAATAAGCCCATTCTAGGTTCCGGAGGCCCAACACGGCCCGATTCTTAAGCGATCAAAGTCTTCGCGGCTGGAAGCGTTTTCGTCCTTTCCTCCGAAGCCCTGAAGCTCACCAGGGAAAAGCCATGGCTTCCGCTCTGCGAGTGACGACGAGCTCTCTCTCCCCACCTTCTCTCTCACCCTCAATCAGAAGAAGAAGTCTCTGCTGCGGCGTCAACTCTAAGAGCGCCGCTAAGATTCCGATTCCTCCGATAAACCCCAAGGACCCCTTCCTTTCTAAGTTAGCATCGGTCGCAGCGTCCTCCCCGGCAACGTTACTCAACCGCCCGGTGAACTCGGATGTGCCACCGTACCTGGACCTCTTCGAGTCGCCGAAGCTCATGGCGACTCCTGCTCAAGTAAGCGTCTTATCCCATTGCCGAGAGTTTCCATTCTGTCGATGAAATCATCCGTAGTTTCAGTTTCCAGTTTGTAGTATTTGGTGCCTTCGGAGGAAAGCTTATCTTAGGCAGCGAAGAACTCGTCACTAATTAGAAAAAGTTCTGATTTTTTATTACATCATTTGGTGCATATTGTGCAAAAAAAAAAAAAGAGTTTTTCAATGGAACCTCAGTTTAAGAAGCATTCTTGGCTTCTACTAGTTCGGTTCTAAGAACATATATTGCTTGAATCAGGTGGAAAGGTCAGTTTCGTATAATGAGCACAGGCCGAGGCGGCCTCCACCAGACTTGCCTTCGCTGCTTCTTCATGGGAGAATTGTATACATTGGGATGCCGGTGAGTTTTCGAGTTGACTGCTGAGGTCTTGTGGGCGCTTGCAAGGGTTCATGGTTTGCCTTATTCAAATCTGCAGGCATAATTAATCTTTTGTTGTATCTCAGTTGGTGCCTGCGGTCACAGAGCTTGTAATTGCAGAACTTATGTACCTTCAATGGATGGATCCGAAAGAACCCATTTATCTATATATAAATTCTACTGGAACGACTCGAGATGATGGTGAAACGGTGAGCAGTCCTGTCCCTGCAACTGGATCAAAATGTGTCTTAGAGCCAAGTTAAGGCTCTTCGTGTATATTCTGCCGAAACTTCCTTGTATGGATCTCATCAGACAAGAATATATGTACATGATTCGGATACCCTTGATGAGGATCTTGTAGGTAATCAACCCAAGGATCTAGCTTTCATCACTTAGCCAAATCTTGTCTACCTTGTTAGTTCTTTTCCCTGATTCCTATAACTAATATCTAATCATCTTATTCATGGATTGGGGATTTCTCTTCAGGTTGGAATGGAGACAGAGGGTTTCGCCATTTATGATGCACTGATGCAGCTGAAAAATGAGGTGAGTCCCTTGTGAAATGTTTTCTCCTCTCCTTTGCAGTGAGGCCGTTGAAGTTTGTTGTTGTATATGTTTGTAGGCACAACCTTTACAATATATATATTATTTTTGAATGGTGCAACTTTAGAAATTTTAAGACAGCTTGATTTATCTTGTTGTGTTCCTGTGAAGCATCTTCTGTGATTATGATGCTGATGTGTGTGCTCTCCCTTGTTGATGGTGATAGATACATACAGTTGCTGTAGGAGCTGCTATAGGGCATGCTTGTTTGTTACTTGCTTCTGGAACTAAGGGCAACAGATTTATGATGCCTCATGCCAAAGGTATGCTGTAAGTGGCTATAGTCTGCAAGAGATTTTTATGCTCTTATCTCCTGTACTATATTTATTATGCGCCAAATTTGTTTTTCTCCAGCCATGATCCAGCAACCTCGAGTTCCTTCATCAGGGTTGATGCCTGCAAGTGACGTTCTCATCCGTGCAAAAGAGGTGAAATAGTGCTAGTTATCTTATGGGTTCTGAGATAAACATACTAATAGGAAAGATGAATACCTAGTCTTGTATCATTTCTATGTCATAGGGGAAAAATATATATATAAGGAGCGTATCAATTTCCATTTCCTTTTTTCCATCAGGGTATTAAATAGAGGAGTCAATCATAAGATCCACAGTACTACTCTCTGGGCTTGTGTTCAGTTCAAAACATGCAAAAGGATAGTTTTCATATTGTGATTGTATTGAGCATATTAGTTCCTTAAAGGCCATGATATCTCTACCTGTCTGCTGCAAAATGTGCATCGTGTCATTTTTGTTGTAGAAGTGAAATTACTAGTATGTTTCTCGGACTAGTTCTCATGACTTGAATTGTCTTTGCAGGTCATTATAAACAGGGATACCCTAGTAAAACTCATAGCTAAACACACTGGGAATGTATGCTCCCTCTCTTACCCCCTCTGCCTCTATCTCTCACTCATGCACTTGCACCTGTACACATCCTACTATTTCTTTTGGTGCTTATACATTTTCATGCACAGACTCACATGTGTAAATTTGCTAACTAAACACTAATTTTGTGTCTTGATCATCAGTCAGAAGAGACTGTGGCCACAGTTATGAGAAGACCTTTCTATATGGATTCCACAAAAGCTAAAGAGTTTGGTGTTATTGACAAGGTGAGAGTATATAGTGTTCATGGAACTTGTGGAGTTTTTGTATTCTTGACGGTGTACTCGGAGTTGAACAATCAAAGGTAAATTTTGTGGTACCAGATTCTTTGGCGCGGTCAGGAGAAAATTATGGCTGATGCTGCTTCTCCGGAGGATTGGGACCGGAATGCTGGCATCAAAGTTGTAGATGGGTTTTAATTTTATCACAGTGGTGGAAACTTGTACCTGTAAGTCTTCTCATCTGCCTTAGCAATTGTTGTGCATCATGGTTTATTTTCTTCTAATTTACACTCAAAATCACATGGTTGATCGATTCTCTGAGGAAGTTATCCCTATCTCATTTGTTTTTTTTTTTTACTTATATAAAGGTGATCTTTATTAGAACTTGATTGATAGCATCTTCAATGTTGAACCCATTTTCAGGCGCGAAACTCAATTTTCTGTCTGCGCTGCCATTACATCAGAGCTCTTAGTTTTTTTTCAAGCTGTTGAAAAGAACCAAATGTTATTAAATATAGGTCCCACAATGGTCTCCCATTTTATTTTTCTTTAAAAACAAAGAAAGTTTGGTGACAAGTCTCTGTGTTCACTTCCAATTCTGCGAGAAGATAATTTCTTTGTTTTCTAAAATTAGCGAGGAATTGAAAAACATGGAATTCGAACACATTTCCTATCTGGAAAAAAATTGAAAACTAAAATGTTTTGTGTGTCCTTTCATCATCTCATTTTGCGGTTTTCTTGGATTACGAGTGTAATGTCCCATGTGGTCAATCAGGCTGTAGTGAGATCAGTTATTTTCACACTTTCGCATTGATAGCTTTTTTTGAATCTGAATAGATGCAGTCCTATTTTTTCCCGCACGGTCTGCAACGTTAATGAGTAGAAAATAGATTTCTGTAGCCGGGATCCTCGGCACTTCAGCAAAGTTCTCTCTGCAGACAATTCTAAAGCAACTCTCGAGGGACCCCCAGTGGCAGAAGATCCCTTATCCTATAAACTTCTATCTTAGTAAAACTAACCTGTGGTGCAACTTCTGGGCTTTGATTAGGTGCAGGGACCATCAATCTACAACACGTCCGAGAAAATAAGGTGCTTGGGAATGTAGGAGGCGCTCATGCTCACACGAGTCGGTGAACGGCCTCATTCTGCACAAGCAGGAAAAATGGCAGCTGTAGTATGGAGGAGAAACAGGTGCTGGAATTGAACAGCTATTTATCTGTGCAAAGTCTTCTCACCATGTCCAAAATTTAGCTTCTTATGGCTGTTAATTGTGTATTTACTTTTCCTGATCCACTGTTCTTGATCATGGTCCATTCTCTCCTAGTCCTACCTGTCTCACACTGATAGCGTTCTTTTTATTAAAGATTGGCATCTTAGAGTGGGCTAACCAAACTCGAACCGTCTTACACGGAATAGAATAAGGAAAGCCCTTATTACAACCCATGCTCATACTATGCATATCTTCATGTTGCCATGATAGCAGGGATGGATCCAGGAAACTCGTACAGGGGCTGAAATTCTATAGAAAAGTAGCGCGAAAAATTCAGAGAAGTTGAACTATATATTGTTTAATAAAAATGAGATAAAATTAAGTAAAATTTGTATAGAATCTCATAAAATTTTTAGAGTTCGAGGGGCGATCGCCCTGCACTCACCTAAATCCATCATTGCATGATAGGGCCAGGAGGTTGTTGAGAAAAGTCTAATCACACATAAAATGTTAAGGAAAATCCTAAGAATATTAGGATCTATTGTCATTGTCGAACAATTTGAATTTAAGTTTTATTATTATTGATATTTGTTCATGTGGTTAAGAGCCCTTTTCCCTAAATAAATAGGTGAGTAATACTACCAACCTTGTTACTTTCAGTTTTTCGTATTCAATTTATGAAGGTAACAGAAGTGCCAAATATCAGTAATTAAAGCTGATGTCGTTAGCACGTAATTCAAGAAATTGGTATGAAAAAAAGTTTTGATAGGTTTATCTCGCGATAATATAATAAGTAAGAATAAATTAAATAACATTGATTGTTATAGTAATTGTCCCGATAATTAATAATAATTTATTTATTTATCACATCTTAATTAATGTTTCTTTATATTATATAATAAGATAGGATTACCTACGAATTTCTCCCTCTGAATTCAGATTGACAAGTGGTCACTTTTTTTTTATATAGATTTCTTTACAAATATACAGAAGAATTTGAATTTTAAATTTTAAATTTACCAAATTGTGGGAAAATGAGTTTTATATGAGTAGACTACACCTTTTGACGGATAGCTCCAAGCTGAATTGGGCCCACCGTTATCCAGTAGGTGTCTCGCAACGATGATTGCGCACAGAGGTTGTCGCCAAAATGGACGGCCAGGATCTCAGGAGCCGAGCTCTGATCCCATGAAGGCATGAACCAGCCTTTGATTAAAAATCAAGCAACTGTTTGCCGTCGCGAGGCAGCAGCACATCGCTAACATAACAAGGAAAACAAGCGCAGGGAGAGACTCTCTTAATTCTCCTCTGACAGATCATTTCCCTTCTCACCTCTCCTTCTTCAGCCTTCTTCTCTGCTTCCCAAATCCATGGCATTCCCTCTCTGAGGTAGGTATCTTCGAGCGAGGGGGAGCATGGCGGAGGAAGAGGAAGCTCAGGAGGCGGAGCAGCTCAGCGACAAGCAGAAGATGGAGATCGCCAAGTGGTTTCTCCTCAATTCCCCTGCTGGAGAAATCCAATACGTCGCCAAAGGTTCCTCCCTCTCCCTCCCTCCTCCTCTCTCTTTGTACTTCGTATTAGGTTGTGAGGTGCTTGTATTTCTTCTTTTTCCTTCGTTCTTGGAGCGATCGAGCTGAGTGCCGTTCCATTTGGAGTTGGTTTTGCAGATGTGCGGTCTGTTTTGGACGACGATCGAGTGTACAACGAGGCTGCTGCTGAGGCGTTCCCTGTCTACAACAAATCTCACATGATTTGCCTGGAGATGCCCGGGCGAGCTGGAGAAGTACGTTCCTTGACCACTTTGCCTGAGCTTGATTGAACTTCGTAGCGTGTTTATTTGTCCTGGAAACTCAATACTATAAAGATTCAAGTGATCGTGAGCTTGATTGAATGGCATGCGGCGTTTCTTTTTTCTCCTCCCTCTTTCGCACAGTAACTTTATGTCTTTGGCTGTTCATTGGAGTGGGTTTTTGCGATTAATTAGTAATTTCATTTATGGGCTTGGATAGCATTTGCTAAGCTGGTGCAAGAGTTTAGTCACCTATTGATGGCAAAAGGTTGTTGTTGAACCAGCTTGTAGGAAAGACCGATATTTGTTTCAATTTGTGTGTTGAATCTTGACTAGAATAAGATGGAATGTTTCCTAAATGAGTAAGAATATGGGTCTACTGAAAGACTTACTTTTTTCCGGATAGCGTGTCTTGGTTTCATTGGACCCTACCAGTACCGCTCAAGAAAGAAAGTATGCAAGAAACTGAGTACAGTTATCATGTTGTATTTATTAACTGATAGAACCCTATCACACATGCTTGCTGTATAATTTTTCTCAGGTGCTTATTACATCATTCGGGGAGCTTGAGGAGAACGGGTTTCTTGATCCAAGGACTGCTCAAGTTGCAATTGTTGACCATGTCAAACAAGTAAGTTCCTAAATGCACATACAATTGCTCGCAAAATAGGTTTTTGAAATGTTATATTCACGGGACAATTTTTGGAAGGGAATCCAATAGTCTCAAATACATAGGTATGGTTGGCAGTTGTAAGATGGCTGCCTCAGTTAAAGTGATTGTTGTGGTTGATCTGTCCATAAAAATTCATAATATGCACGTATTGGCCCCTTCTTGGTTTCAAAACTCGTCTTCACTAATATAAAGCATTTGTTTTTATTGTGATTGGTTAAATTGATTCAGGTTTGTACAGACGTTAGACCTGCAACAGATGAAGAGCTGCCATCTTCATATATTGAGGAATTTAGGTATTTTTGTGTACCTTTGTTCTATCATCAAACAGATCTAGTGGCATATTGCTGATAGAGGCGTTTCATAGTCAGTATGCTTGTCTTTGCAAATTAATACTTCCTAGCCAGTGTTCCATCTTATTTATTGAATCATTACATATATCTGGCATGTCATCATTTAATGATTTAGTGCATGAGCATCAGATCGAATCTTTACATATTTCCTTCCTTTTATCGTTCCAACTATGTAGCACGTCTCCGTTCCTCAAAAACAATCATAACCTGGTCCATCCAAGTTAGAACTCTCATCTGTTGGACATTTGGGAACCAATTTATAAAGACCTTCAAAACTTTGAGTAGCACGCCATTTTCTCTTATCGCAGACAAATGTTTTTTATCCCATGGTTGTGTTTTTTATATTTTCTCAAGAAAAACCTGTATACGTATTTATCAAATATTCTGTCACTATTCTGTCAGGTGTGCTCTGGATGCGGAGATACTTAAATATGTTGGCGAAGCTTATCCGAAAGGCATCTGTTGTGTTTACTGTAGTAAGGGAAAAGATGTTGAAGGACCAGGGACGGACTTTGAGCTTGTTGTAGTGATTTCAGCTGCAAGAAATAGCCCACAGAATTTCTGGTTGGTGAAATTAATAGTTATTATGCGGTCTGCTCATTTTGGTTCCAAGAATCTGTGCATAATAACTGCTGACTACTGGAAACTTTTGCACTACATTTTGAAATAAATAGCTTATAAAATAAATCAAGAGTTGAATCAATGTATATTTGACATTTCTCATGAAATTTTGGGCTTCTAATGAAGCAATGGAAGCTGGCGCTCTGTCTGGAGCATTGAGTTTAGGGATGATATCCAAATTCTTGAACTACAAGGAAAATTGCAGGTATTTTCTTGTTAGCTGAATGTCCCACTTGTTTTTCATTTCCTCCCACTGAGATTTTATTGAATTTATTCCAGCATTCAATCAATGTTTAAAAATGTCCGAATTTGCATTGAGACTTCTTTCAGGTAGGCGCTCATTATTTTGAAGAAGGAAATGTCCAATTAGATGCAAAACATGAATGCAGGGATTCGACAATCTTTCAGGTAACCAACCATCATGTCTCATTCTCTAACATGCAGTTTGGAACTGCAATGTATTGCAAAACAAAAAACGGTTAACTTCCCAGAAAGTTCAGCAGAATTAAAAGAAACTGGAATGAGGGCTTTAAGCATCTATACACGTAAATAACTGGCTAGAAACAGAACTTGCAGCCTTGAAGAATGGACTCTATGTGTCTCTTGTAACTCAAAATCTAGATTGTGATGACGAAAGAAATTAAGATTTGGGGGGTCATTTGTTATGCTCTCGCAAGTAGTTGCTTTGGTCTGTGAACTTAAGTACAAGCATGCCATCCTTCCAGGCCCCAGAAGATTCTGCATTGTCGATAGCTAATATCATTCGTCACCACGAGACAGAGTATTTGACTTCTCTCGAGGTAACAATCAGTTCCCTTTATATCACTACCGGTTTTTGAATTTCGATAAAATATTACTGAATCTCGTTCTTTTGACAGGCATGCTATACCAATTTGCCTGATACCACTTTCAAGGTATTTTTTTTTTCCTGTTGGAAAATTTTTCAGCATAATTTGAAGAAGCAGCCACTATTGGAAGGAGCAGAGTTTTGAGTCTGTCCGATCGTTTCTATTGGCCTGAGCTTGTTAGGTTTAGGAGGTCTCGACTAAGTGACTATGACTCTATTGGGATTAAAACACTTAGTCCCATTAGGAGCCAGCACCATTGGTGATATCTAGGTCTAGTAAATATCTGGTCTTGGTTAAAACTTTTTGCTGAAATTCACATCGATGCAGTTATGCATCTACTGCTGTTAAAGTTTCCCCCCAAACTGTGAAGTTAGTTGATTTTTTAATGTGGTTCTTCAATGACATACTCTAACGTGATCTGTCTACATTCGTATAGTAGTTCAAAATTTAAAGCCTGTCCAGCAACACAGTAAACTTTCCCACAGCATCTGATATTTTGCTGTGGCCTTTTCTCCTGTCCCTGAGCTCCTCGATCTGTGCAACCAAATGCAGGATCTTCGGAGAAAGCTTCCTGTTACTCGCACCCTTTTCCCCTGGCACAACACCTTGCAATTCAGCCTGACGAGAGATATCACCAAGGAGCTCGGCATCGAGAAATGACATCTCAGTGAGGGGCCTCAGGATGAACCAGTGAGTTCTTCTCCGCTAGACGTTTCTGCAGTCAACTTGGATTTACTTGTCTTGTTAGTCAGTCATTAATCCTGGCAGATCATTCTTCCCTTCATGAAGAGTTCTCAGTTTTGGCGGTGTGTACTATTTGATCCATCTCTGATTCTTTTTCTACATGTGATCTGTATATAGAGATCTGCCATTGGTTTCAGTTCGCACCGAAGTTAAACTATTGGAAAGATCGTGACAATTACTCTGCTGCACTTCGAAAAATAGCTCATGGTAGTTGACAATCGAACAGTTGATATGCATAACATGTTCATCCAAGCAAATTCACAACATGCATGACACTTCCAGAAACAGTAAAATGTCTTTGTTTTAATGCCTTGGATTTTGGTTGTGAATAGGAGTAGGCGGGAGTTAGAAGATTGGAAGATGAGAGACAATGTTCAGGATGTAACCGCAATGTTTGTACTTATAGGAACCTCTGTTATTCAAATCCGAAATAGAACCTGTTCAGAGAAACACTGGATTGTCATCCAACTAGCCTAAGACAGTCCCGAGAGAGACTGAAGTGCATCCAATATGCCAACTATGTCAAAGTAAGCATGCCCCATCCTAGGAATGAGACGACAAGAATTCATCAAACGGGAGACTCAAATCACAAGCTTGGGCAGCGTCTCCTTGATAATGCGATCCGCGATGTGAGAGTAAGCCGCTTCGGTCGGGTGAATAGAATCCCAGAACGCATAGCGGGACGTGTTACGGCATCTCGGCGATAGCACTAGGCACAGAGGACCTGTCTCCACAAGCCCGGTTCCGCAGCAACCCTTGGTCGTTACTTCGAATCCTGCATGCATTTTTAATCATTAAAAAAACATTGGAGTCGGATGGACACGGACGAGGTATATGTACATAACATAGTATTTTATTAAATGGTGCCTAAAAGGAGAAATAAAAATTTGGCTAGCATTACTTACCTTCTTTGGATGGATTTCTTATTATTTCCATAAGCGGTCTGTAGATGTCTGCGTAGGCGAAGTCAGCCCCCTTGACTCGCGAGCTCAAGGTGGAGATCACAGCTTGAAGCTTACTGTTGTAAGCCTGAGAATCCGAATTCTGCTGTTCAGCGCACCTACGCTGGAGGGTGTGAGGGCCGAATATCGGGAATATGCTGTCCCCCGTCATCTGCAACGGCAAGCATCCGGTAGGAGGCATCCCGGCAACTAAGAATTTCCGAGCTCCTAGATTATGCAGATCCTGCATCGAGGCCCCGATCGAATCGAAAGTCATCGTCAAAGCTGGCGAGGCTAACAAGAAATTTTTACATGTAAAAGATGACAAACCATAATAACATCTTGGAGCCTCTCGAGCAAGAAGTCGTGGTACTCTGGGAGCGAGAACTCCAGCTTCCTGTGTGAGACCGGTAACCAGTAGAAGTTGTTCAGGATGTCGTTTGTTCCCGAACTGATGACGAACAGAGCGTCGTTGACGATCCGTCTGGCTTCTTCAGACCCAACCCGACTCTTGATCCTCTTCAGAGCGGTCCTGAAGTTACCAACTTGTGCCTCCATGTCCAGCAGGTGGGCCAGCACTGCTGTCTCGTCGTCGAGGCCGGAACCGGACGATGCGAAGCTGGCCCCGGTCAGGAGATCCTCGTCCTTCAGGGTCGGGTCCAGATACGCCGGCAGGAACTTCTTGAGCCCCAGGTGGGAGACGATGAAGTCCGTCACCAGTCTCCCGTTCGTGAACCTTCCTGTGGGCCGCTGGCCAGGGAAGTCGAGGCCATAAGGAGGATGGTTGCTGACAAAGAGCGTGCCGATGTAGTTATTATTGCCCGGGTCGACGGTCGAATCGCCGAATGCAAACACGGCCGTCACGTTGTGGTGGGAGGCCGCTGCGGAGCTGGACAGGAGGATGAAGGAAGCGAGAGTGAGCACGATGATCGAGAAGACGGGTTTGAAAGACGCCATGATCAGTGAACTCAGTGCGCCGGGGACTCTCAGCAATTTTATGTATCGATGCAGTGACGTTGTGTCTCTGTGGCCTTCTTATACAGTTGTCTGGGGGCTGAAATCTGCCATCCATATCTACACAAAATCGAAGCTCAAGACTAAGATTTCGGGGCCTATAATTCCTTATCCAAAATATTTTGGATTCAAAACTTGAACTCCGACATCTGATCGTATCTCGAAAATGCCACGAAAGATGCACACGTACACGAAGAAAAAAAATCTTATATAATCCTACCACACAATGACGTGATAAGAAAACCAATTAAATCGTCTTGATCAATAATAATTATGAAAATCGGTGGACTAGTTAACACTGATTTGCTCGTTTGTCGCATTTTAATTTATGTTTTTTCATGTTGCCCGATGAGATGGGATCACCTAACCAACTTAGGGTTGACCTAGTGATTCTCTTATTAGACCTCTACATGGGTGATTCCAGGATTGAATCTCAGGTTGGGAGGGTTGACGGGAATTTTTCCAATGATCCCGGCTCGATCGCAGATTAGTCTCGAGGTGCGCTTCAACTAGTCCCGGGATACTGCTTGGTGCAAACAAAAAAAAAAAGGAGAGATGGGATCACCTAAGAATTCTCCACATACACATTATCGTGTCAGTTATATTTAACAAATTAAATGAGGGTGTGCGTGCATGCTTAATTAGAGAAAGTGTTTTACAAACGAGTTATAACCAATAATATTAATTATTATTAGGGGTTATTTTTAAATTTTCAGATTTTATAAAAAATTTAAAAATAATTAAATTTTATTAATCGATATCATAATACAAGTACTGCTGCAATAGTAATACCGTAACATAAGACACCATCACGCTCAATAATTATATACGGTTAGTGGATCCATCACGGTCTGTTGTTTTTCCTAACAGATATAATATTAGATACAGATTCGTGCTATGAACGGAAAGAAAATAAAAATAAGTGAATGTAAAATACGCGGATGAATCAATATAATTATAAGATTTATTTATAACTTATTGTAATTTAATTTATTAAAAATTTGTTAACTAGTAAATCGTTCTCAGTTGTTATTTGTATACTATATCAATATTATGTTTTCAATTTTTCAATTTTAAATTATTCATTAAAAAAAGATAATATATTTTTATTATTAAAATCATATATAATTAGCGATATAGGAAAATCTGGAGAGTTAATGTAAGATTTTGCTCTTGAGATCATAGATATGGAGTGAGAGAAAAATGAATAAAATTATTATTTTACCTTTAATCTAAAAATCAAATACATATCATAAGTATCGATATATAAGTTATATTAAACGCAAATATGGAAAATAAAAAAAACATTAAACCTCTCAAATGTTTGCATATATATAATATAATATAAATATAGACGTATCCGTAGCTCGTCTATAATAATAAAATATCCGATCTCTTAATCTCAGATCGAGAGTGATATTATTCTATCTATTAACTATGAAAAAATCTTAAAGTGATTTTACCTCACAATAATTGCTGCTTTGATTAATAATAATTATGACGATTGTTCGAGTAATTAACACTAATTTCTCATATTTTAATTGGTCTTTCCTCACGCAACGAGGGGTGATGAGAATTACCTGAGAATTTCTATGGTAGTATATACAATTTTGTCTATTACAGTGCTCTACTTGCTGGCAGAAATTACTGTAAGAGGTTGTTTACATTTTTGTTCCTTGCGTTGTCACCTTCCTTGTATTTATCTTTCGTTAAATAAAAAGGAGAGTAACGGTACTGACAATCCCACTATTCCGCTATATAATATTAGAATTTTTCGTATTCAACTGTGAATATATCAGACAAACTAAAGTTACCTGACCTTTTATATTTACTATTGAACACAGCATAACATCTCTTTTTTCATCCGGAGACTTGACCTTTATTTGGATGAGGTGAAAAAAGGTTAAAAAAAATTGTTTTTCAAAGGCCCGGAAAAGTTTTTACTGCAGCAAGTTAATAAACAGTGGGCTGTTGAAGAACTTAGCCTCCTATAAAGGCCCGCCCATTAATTGCTGCAAAGCCCACCGGTCGGTCTTTCTTCTTCCCCAAGTTCAGTCGGAATCTAACTTCTCCCTCTCTCCCTCGCCCTTCTCCATTGTTAATTCTCCGAAAGTTCTCTGCCATAGGCCACAGGAGAAGCTTTGGTAGGCCTGCTTGGTTTCTGCAGCAGAGCGCAATGGCAACGCCCATGGTCGAGGATACGAACCTTGAGGACGATCAGTTTGCTTCCATGACAACTGAGGATATCACTAGGGCTACTCGTCTTCTCGATAACGAGAATCGTATCCTCAAGGTTAGCTCCCTCCTTGTCCTTCTCTCCCGAGGCATATGCATGTTAATTTCTATTCTTGTGGCCTTGCTTCTAGTGCTGCGTAGGAAAATGCTCGGAGTTGAGTAATTTTCTTGCTATAAGGCCTGTCTATTCGAGCGGATCGTTGGTCTATACGATCTGTGAGGATTTTTAAGCTTATCCTGAATGGTTCTGGATTTGGGATTTTATGGGGGCAGGAGGAGTTGCAGAGAACGAATCTCGAGCTGGATTCATTCAAGGAGAAGATAAAGGAGAACCAGGAGAAGATTAAGCTCAACAAGCAATTGCCGTACTTGGTTGGAAATATTGTTGAGGTAGCAACCTTTTGACTCTCTGTTCCTTCCCCCCGTTTCATTCCTTTCGTTATTGATTTGGAAGCAAAGGTACGTAAAATGAACAGCTCAATATGTTCATGAATTGCTGTTCATTGTGCTAGAAACAAGTTGCCCGCTTATATTGCAGACTCGTCCAATCATACCACAAAACACAAAGTCTAGCAAAAAAGGAGCTTTGCTTAATTGCGTTCATGTGCGGTTGGCTAGAATTAATTCTGAATTTCTAAACTTTCAGTGCCCTAAGTACAGTTTCAAACTGTTTTAGATCCTGGAGATGAATCCTGAGGATGACGCTGAAGAGGATGGTGCTAATATTGATCTTGACTCCCAGAGGAAGGGGAAATGTGTTGTCTTGAAGACGTCAACTCGCCAGGTTATTCATTCCTCCTTCAACTGGTTAAATCATCTGATTATGAGTTTCCTTTGTTGGAACTGCCATTTTACAGAATACTGATGCCAACAAGTATTGTTGTTAATTATGGAAAACATTTCTTATTTCTTATCATAGGATTATAGATTCATATTTCTTAATTTCTCATTCATTAGATCCATGCAGGGTACAGGAGGATTTTGAATTATGATTAATATAGTTGTCCATTTATTTGTTCCTATTCCTTGCATTGATTTTTGGGGGAAATTGTAATTGGAAGGTCTCTTGTTTCAGACCATTTTTCTGCCAGTCGTGGGGCTTGTTGACCCTGAGAAGTTGAAGCCCGGTGATTTGGTCGGTGTGAACAAGGACAGTTACTTGGTCTTGGATACACTGCCCTCTGAATATGACTCCCGAGTAAAAGCTATGGAAGTTGATGAAAAACCAACCGAAGACTACAATGATATTGGAGGGTTAGAGAAGCAGGCAAGTTTTAAACTCATTCAAGCACTGAGGAGAGGCTGTATTCTTTTTATATGCCACAAGTCAAGATTTTATGCTTCTGAAACAGATTCAAGAACTTGTGGAAGCCATTGTTTTGCCCATGACACACAAGGAACGGTTTCAAAAGTTGGGAATCCGTCCTCCTAAAGGAGTACTCTTGTATGGACCTCCTGGAACTGGCAAAACTTTGATGGCCCGTGCATGTGCTGCTCAGACAAATGCCACTTTCTTGAAACTAGCAGGTCCTCAGCTTGTCCAGGTACAACATTCTGCATGTTGCTATACCTAGCTCTAGTTTTACCAGACCTATAATTACTTGCCCACGGACAATTTTTTTAATCAATTTTAATATATCAGATTTGGAAAGGAACTACTTTTTTGCTTTCTTTCATATAATTAATTTTTTTATTTTTTATATTTATCAAAAAATGTAATAAATTATGGTGTTGAATTGCCCTTTGTGGATTATTCTTTCATATTGTCCATTTCTTATCAGATAGGAATGGTTTTGCCCATAGCTGAAAGGCTTGCTTATTTTAATCATTGGACCTGGCTTGTTTGTAGATGTTCATTGGGGATGGAGCGAAACTGGTTCGTGATGCCTTCCAGCTTGCCAAAGAAAAATCTCCTTGCATCATTTTCATTGATGAGATTGATGCTATCGGTACAAAGAGATTTGATAGGTATGCTGATACAAATCTGTCAAGCACAGCATGTTCTGCTCCTCTAAATACATGTCCTCTTATGCTGAGTATGCTATATCTCAGTCATAACTGAAACTGACGTCTGCGAGCATTGTTTCTGATTGAATGAGACTCGATGGTGACAATATGTTGTTATTGACTGCAGTGAAGTGAGTGGAGACAGGGAGGTGCAGCGGACTATGTTAGAGTTGCTTAATCAGCTTGATGGTTTTAGTAGCGATGATCAGATTAAGGTTTGTTTTGCTTTACTGTCTGTAGGTTAACTTTGTTACCTCAGGCAGTACTCATTAAGTCAAGACAATATCTGCTTCTAATTTGTCATCTCTTAGGGTTTTCTGTGAGGAAGGATCACACTTAATACTCCCATTCTCTCTCGTGCACTTGATTTCCTGATAAAATCGACAACCCGGAATTTTTGTTGACTGAGTTGTCCACTTTACATTGTAAATTCCAGGTGATAGCTGCGACTAACCGAGCTGACATCCTGGATCCTGCCCTTATGCGATCCGGCCGACTGGATCGTAAGATAGAGTTTCCACACCCCACTGAAGAAGCAAGAGCCCGAATTCTACAGATCCACTCAAGGAAGATGAATGTTCACCCAGATGTGAACTTCGAGGAGCTAGCTCGTTCCACAGATGATTTCAACGGGGCTCAGCTGAAAGCCGTGTGTGTAGAGGCTGGAATGCTAGCACTTCGGCGAGATGCCACTGAGGTAAAAGACCCTGTTCAGTTCCCACAGGAATCATGATTACTTCGTTGTGGGTTTTAGCTTTTACTGAGAGGACATCCGGTTGCCATTGTTGTAGGTTAATCACGAGGACTTCAATGAAGGCATCATTCAGGTCCAAGCCAAGAAGAAAGCAAGCTTGAACTACTATGCCTAGTCAAGAGCTGTCAAGCACGGGGACACAAGCTGCAGGCTGGAGCTTGTAGCGGAACTATCAGTTTGTGATCTGCTATCTGACTCTCATGTGAATGCTTTCAGAAAACCTGGGCTTGGTCCTAGAATTGTTCACGATATCACCTTTTACCGGCGTTCGGTCACATTTGCAGTTGATTTCTGCTCGGGCTATCCGTTTTTGCAATTACCTGCATGAATCTTTTTCATATCCGGTTTTAACGGTTAATCTCCTCTTGTAACACTCCTGTTTAGTGATCTTGGCATCAGATGGTATCCAGAAATTGACTTATGGTGAATCATATTCATTTGCACTGGGACCTTTCGGTAGGCGATACAATCTCTCTTTTCCAGGTGCGAGAGTAAAAATCATGAATGTAAAGGATAAAGGGCTTCTGGTGCTGTGGTAGACGAAATAAAGGGAGCCCGTGCCTTATTCAAAAAGGAAGAAATTGGTGTTGGAGGAAGCTCTTATGATCCTGTTACTTCACCATTCAACAGATTTAATTAAATAATTTATAATTAATAATATGAATTAAAAAATAAATTAATATTTTATAATTGTTTTTCTCCGTGCTCAAGCATCCAGCAAGTGAATGGTAAAATTTCCTTTTTGTAACGGAAAGAAATAGGCAAGCAGTCCTCGCATTTCGTATTTGAGGGACGGACTTCCTGATAAATTGACAACATGTAGAATGTCAAGTGTAGGATTTGACTCTCCCGGGTGCCAGTATCGAGGTTTAATGGTGGATTTCATGTCGTATAATAAACACGTCCGGTGAATTAATTAATTGTTATGATGCTAATATTATCTATTAAAAAAAAAAGATTCAATCACATGTCACCTCCATCTCTCACCGTCCGTCACTCTCTCTCAGTTTGGACAACCGCTTCTGTCCACTCCTAACTTCCTAATCCAACGGCCACGATCCTACCGAACACCCACAGAGAGAGAGTGAGAGAGAAGAGAAGACAACCCAAATAAACCACCCAATCATCAGATAGAGAGAGAATGGGAGTTCTTCATTTTCAATCATAGACCATAGCTGTTCGATTCACCTCTTCTAGCTCTCTTCTCCTTCGAAGAAAGCGTCGTCGTCACCATCGTCATCGCTTCGCGGGCTTCTTCACCGTTCACCTGATCTGCTCGGAGCTGTCTCCTGTTGGATACTGCTGCCAAATTAGGTGCAGCGCTCGATGATGCTGGTTGATTCGTGTGGTGGTGCTGGATCGTTCTGAGGTCGGGCTAGGGTTTTCCGGTGCTCTGATGGGGCTGAAGGGTGAGGACGACGTTGACGAGGCATTCAACGACAGAGGCAAGTGTGTCTCCTGCTCTATCTGCCTCGAGTGCGTCGCTGACAATGGCGATCGATCCTGGGCCAAGCTTAAATGTGGTCACCAATTTCATCTGGGTAAGCTCTGAATGAGAAAATTTTTATGTTTTAATTCTGATCGATTCAGAATTGATGGTTCATTTGAGCTCATTGGAATTGATTTCTGGGATCTGCTTCTGAATTTCGGTCCGACTCTGATGGCATGGAACTTAATTGTTGATGCCTTGCTTTGTTCGACGTACTTGGTTGTGGAACGAAAATATGGAATCGGATATGAGATTTGATCACTGGATTAGGCGTTCTCTGATGATTGATTCATCTGAAAAGCACGGGAGCTTGTTGGGTGGCTCACCGCAAAGAATCTTGAATTTTTTTCGGTTGCTAGTTTTTCAGTTGAAACCTGAATCTGGTGATTAATACTTGACTTGATCTTAAAGTGCTGGAGTTATCGAAGAGGCTTGCTTTCTTCTTATAGGACATAAAAGTAGATTAATTGACACCTGACAGAGATCTGAAGAACAAAGTGGATGTAGTAACTGGCTTGTGTTCATAGTTAATAGTTTCTATTCCTTTGACCTTACATGTCGCTTCCAGCTTATCCTTGTTGTCTCCCGTTCTTCTTTAGTCCTGACCATTTTCTCTTTCGTACATTATATCTGCAGATTGCATCGGTTCAGCATTCAACGCGAAGGGCTCCATGCAATGCCCTAATTGTCGGAAGATTGAGAAAGGGCAGTGGCTTTATGCAAATGGTTGCCGTACATTTCCAGAATTCAGCATGGATGACTGGGCACCTGAGGAGGATGTTTATGACTTAAACTACCCTGAAATGGTAAGCAAATAGAGATTCATTTTGGTGCTTGTGGCTCATTTTTAGTTGTCAATCTTGAAGTTTGAGAAGGTTTTGTTTGTCTGTCCTGTGTTGGTGGAACAGCCAATGAACTTTGAAAACTTTTCAGCATCCCAAGTGAAGTCCTGGATTATCAAATTGAATAATGTTAGGTAATATTTTCAAATACAGCTATCTGAGCCAATAAGCTAAAAATAGAGGGTGAGAGACCTGCATTTTCGTCTGTGTATATTATAGCTGGTTAATGAAGCAGGTCAATACTGCTGATTTAATTGAGAAGGGTAAAAAGGTATTTAACACCGGAATGGGTTTACTGAAATTGCAATACCAACTTCCATGGATTGTGAAATCTTGTGAATCTAAACCACCCTCACCTCTTGAAATTGCCTCCCATTCAGCAAATGAGTAATTATTTTGTAACTTGGTAGGTGTCTCTGGATCTGATTGAAAAACTACTTCATAAATCTTGATATCTTGTTCCTACTACTATGTCACAGTCAGGTTGGTTGCCAAAAATGTACACTTTTACCTTCCACCTTGCATGGTCCCCCTAGATGGAATATTAAAGAGTTGAAATTCATTAACAAAAATCAATGTGCCATACTTTTGTTTGACACTAATATCCTTTTAACAGTCTAATTGTTTTACTGTTAGAATAGCAAGGGAACTTCTTTACAGTTGAAGTATGTGAGAGTATCCTATATTGACATGACCTTTTAAGCCAAGCCCACCACCAAGTTTTAGAAAGATGGAGCGTGGCAGTAACTATATAGATGTTTTTCCTTTTGCTTTATATACAGCCTGCCAGTCCACCGTGGATTTACCTCTTTATAGGCATCTGTAGCAAGAATGCCATCAGGCTGCATATTGTCTTCCATCTAAAGTATCCTTCTCTTCTGACTGGTTCTTGTAGTCTTTTGATGTTCATTGGTGCCCATTTGATCAACTAGCAAGGCTTCCTTCATCTTTCGTGTAAGCATGATCCTGTATCTTACTACCATCTTGACATTTATTTTCTGCTGTAATTGCAATGTTGAAACTTTGGGTCATTAGTTGATTTTCTTGTTCTGTCCTGAGGCCAAAATACAAAATCCTATGCTGTACTTTATAGCTTAAATGATACCAATGAGTTTAAAAAGCTAATTCTTTTCCTTAGGCAGTTTGACTGTTTGTTATCTATCAATTGAAAGCTCGAAAAGACAATGACATGTTAGCATTCGGACCTCTGTGCCATTAGCGTCAGAATGAACTCAATTCTAGGGAAAATAAAAGCACCCTAGAAAAGAAAACATAAAAGTCTTTCATTGTGCAACCTATGTATGCAGTGAGTTAGATTTTATCTCTTTATGAAGATCATCTAATTATTACACCAATAGTAGTGTTGTTAGCTGCGCCAGTTCCGGTCCGGGTCAAGCCGGTTCATGAACCGGCTCAGACGGGCCCTACCCGGACAGGGAAGCAAATGGTATGGTCCAGTCCGGGTCGACTGTTCGGGCCTGAGTGACCCGGCCCGGAACCGTCATATAGACGGGCCGGGTTGAACAGGCTATTTTTATTTTTGAATTTTTAGGGTTTTTTATGGTTTTATGATTTTAAAATAAAATGAAAGATATTATTGTTAGGATTCGAACCCAAGTCTTCTATTTGAAAGTCAAGAATTTTAATCAATTAGACTAATCATAGTTTGCTTACATTTTTATTCAATATTATATAACTAATTTTATTAAGGTACACTAAATTTTTAGCATTTTCAAATAAACTTGAATGATTTATTTTTAAATAAAATTAAAAAATAAATATTTCAATTTAAAAAAATCACTCATTGGTAAATATGTTAAGTATTTTAAATATAATATAAATTAAATAATATTTTAAAAAGGAAGATTGGGGGCGGGGGTGCACTGCCAAGGTGTCAGCTGTGTGGGGCGGAGGACGTGGGGCCCACTGGGATTAAATAATATTTAAAAGGGAGGGGTGGGACGTGGGGTCCACCCACATTTGACCGTTGGCCTTCACATTGCAAGCTCCTTTTTTTTTTTAACGGTTCAAGGTAACGGTTCCGGTCCGGTCCGGTTAAGGGCCTATAACGGGCCGGTCCGGTTACAGTTCAACGGGCCGATTGTTGACCCAACCCGTAACCATGCCTCAACCAGTAGGGGGCGGGCCGGTTACGGTTCATGACCGGTCCGGTACGGTTCACAGTTCATACGGACCGGTTCCGGGCCGAACCGGCCCATTTAACAACACTAACCTATAGTAATGTGATATTTCAGGGGTGCTCTCTCCCTCATGTTTTTCTCCTCAGGTCCATTGGCATTGACTTTTTTCCCAGATCCTTTGTGGAGCAGTCTTATTTTCCAGTCAATCCTACTCCCTGATATGCTTTTTATTGACTCCTGCAGGGACCTTGAATTCGCATCAACCGCATGTGAGATCCGTAGGGCATCTGTGCTGATTATGTGATTTAAGTGAAGGATCTATCACTAATTAATCTCGTAATGCAGATCATGATCCTCTGGTACAACATGCTCTCTTTTCCGAACATTCAGCTGTTTCATCTGCTGCTCATCCCTGCCCTTATATTGCTTACTTGGGACCAATCCATCCCTCATCATCAACTTCAAATGGTAGCATCTCAGATGCTTCTCGGATCGATAATCACTGGAATGGCACACCAGTACAAAGTCAAGCACCAAGCTCTAATGCGTTTCCTTCCATTGATCTCCACTACCAGAGCTGGGAGCACCACTCCCCTCCCTTCTCTACATCCCGTGGTCGTCCTGGAGTTTCTGATCCAGCAGCAGTGGCTCCTAATGGTCAAAGGTCCGCAAGGACCAATCTCAATCTTTCCCATTCAGGATCTTTCATGCATCCATTTGTTGGTCACGGGTATGTCTCAAGCATTAGAAACATCAATTTTTACTTGGCACTTTTATGAATCAATTCCTTTGTATAATAAAAAGCAATCTTATACCTTTCATAATTATCAAAGGAAAAATCTTATACTTTTCATGAAGTTTGAAAGCTCCCTTCAGCACACCCACATCTATTGTAAGGTCCTCTTGTGCTCGTCTCTTATTATCCAATGCTTTGACGCACTTTAATATCTGCTTCTACTGCTTGAACTGGGAAATAGAGGACTCTCCTGCTGGGTGTATCCTAAAAAGGCAAGAACCTGGTAGAATTGCCTAAACCGAAGGCTCAACTGCTAATGGCTGATCTTATTTCCGTAGAAGTGGTTTCTTTTATGTAAACTAGGAATTTAGATATAGAGAAACAATTCAGAGGTTTTAGATGTCCAATACATTAAGATTGGGGTGTTAGAAAATTTGGATGCATAGCAACCCACAACGGTGCAATTTCTAAAAACAGGAGCTTATTTTAACTTCCAAAAATGAAAACTGAAAATTTGCAAATTGACATATTTGGAGTCGAAGATGGGGACAGGAGGAGGAAAAACTCCACTTGGTCTTCTAAAAAACTCTAGCTGGTCAAACATCGTGAAAACAGATCCTGATCTGAAGGACGAACTGCACAGATTTTCATGGTTACATTAGAAAGAAGTGTGAGACCTCCTAGTGGTTGGCCTAGTTGTTCCCTTACTAGACCCAGGATCTAATCCCAGGTTGGGAGGATCGACGGGGAATTTTTCCAGGGATTCTGGCTCAATCGCAGACTAGTCTCGAGGTGCGTTTCGGCTGGCCCGGAGATATTGTGCGGTGCAAACCAAAAAAAAAAAAAAGAGGAAGAAGTGGAGACCTCCTAGCTGAAACTTTTTACGTTATCTTAATCACACATTATCCAATCCTTTTGTGCTTTCTTTTTCTTTATATCTATGTATTTTTTTTCAGTCCACTCTGATTGCAGTTAATACTCTTGCAGTTCCAGGGCTAGAGCTGGGAACTCAGTTGCAACTTCTTCTTTGATTCCTCCTTACCCAGGAAGCAATGCTCGAACTCGGGATAGAGTCCAAGCCCTCCAAGCTTACTATCAACAGCAAAGGCCAGGACATCCTTTATCATCACGAGGACCCGTCATCACTGCCAATCGAAGATCTCTAAACCACAGAGGAATAGCTCCAGTTGCCTCATCATCTGACCAGTCAAGTGGCTTCTACTTCTTCCCAGCAGGCTCTTCGAGTCATAGCTTTCAAGAACCCGAGAGCTTACCATCCACTCGCTTTCACTCGTGGGAAAGAGACTACCTGCCCTCCTCCTTGCTAAGCCAGGTCGATAGAGATTCAGCTTGGGAAGGATTTCGAGCATGGCCCAGTGGGTCTGAACCTGGGGTCAGACATAGAGGCTTCCTGCAATGGCACGGGTTCGAGAGGATAGCATCGAACAACCGCACATGAGTTCCCCTTATCCCAGTCCCCTTTATTATTCATATGGCGAAACTGTGAACGGACGATAACGTTCTATGACTGTGAAACGAACATTGGAAACTCGAGACTCCGAGTCCGTGGTGTCCTTGGAAACAATCATCGGGCTACCACTGGGCTGTGTTGTGGTGGATTTCGATGTCTTTGATAAGCTTGCCTTTCGGGTTCCTCCAAAATGAATCGAAGGTTTCAGATATCGAACGCTCGAGGTTTTATGTTCTCCCTTTCGTTGCATGATGCAGATTTCTACCCTAGTCATCATGGGCATATTACCATTTATTTTCCTAATTCGCTTACAATTTATGATGAGAGATAAAATTACAGGAGAATTTCTCCGCCTTTCACTTCCATTGAAAGTGGCTTCAATGGGTTGACCGCTCCTCTCGCTTGTATGGTGAAAACAGCAACATTGAACTTGATAAAAGGGTTCGGGGAATTCTTGAATTTCTATCGAAATTTTCCACGTTCATTTCCCTCTGCTTGATGTTCTACAGGTCAAAGATACTAGCAAAAATTCCAATACTAAAAGAGAAACAAAAATTAAAATTAAAATTCATCATCTCTGCCTGATATGTGTCCGGCGCCCGTGGGTTTAGGAGAGGGAAGCGAACTTAAATACGGCAAAGATTATCAGCCCAAAAATTTGCCACGTGTCATTAATCAATTTCCATCCAAGTTGGCAGACAGAAAAAAAACACGTGAATATTGCTGTCAATGTGATCAAGGAAAATCCAATACCGCTCCAAAGCCTCGACCCAGGTATCGTAAATGAAAATTCCTGGCAAAAAAAATATCGTAAATGAAAAAAAATATTGGAGCTTGACTTTTGATGAGCTAATCATGTTTGAATTAATTTCATCTCATCAAACTTCTGAGTTCGTCATATTGTGATAAAATTTTGATATACCGTAAAATTCAATATAAATTTTTTCAGTTCATAAGAATTAAATTTGAGTTCACAATTATTAAGCAGAAAAGATCACAAACCATGTTGACTAAGCCATGGTGGTAGATCTGAAACGGGGCCGTTCTTGCTTTTTTTTTTTTTTTTTTTTTTTTTTTTGGTCGCCAGCCACGGTATCCAAGCAGGCCCCACCAGCGGTGAGATGGCATCTTTCAGCCAACCATACTTGACTAATCCGTTGGTCGCCCCGGGTCGCACGCCTGGCAATGGCGGGTGAGGCTCCCAAGAGGGGTGTCTGCGTACGTGAGGTCTCGAACCTGAGACCTCCTTAAGCGGCACCGAGCTGCTTACCACTCGGCCCAACCCCTCTTGGTGTTCTTGCTTTCTTCTTCACCATTAATTAAATTAAACAAAAATAAAAAATCAGGCATTTTCCAATGCAAGAAGGGCCTAAAGTTTACGAGGTTGACAAATTAGACTTTGCATCTACCTCTTCCCTCCTCTGGTCTTCCCCCTTTAAAAGACGAAACCTTTCGTCTGCAAACAGCGCTCATTCATTAATTCCATCCCTTGCGAATCCCTGTGCTCTTGTTTTCTGTTCTTCACAGCTTTCTTCCTTCTCTCTGCAATGGCGGAAACTAAGACCACCATGGAATCTTTTCGGGAATGGATCGTCCAGCACAAGCTCAGAACCGTCGGTATAGATCCTTGTCATCACTCGCCTCCTTTTTCTTTTCAAGCCTTCGTCTTTCTCAGCATGCTTTTGATTTGTAATTTCTATCTCATTTTTTTTTTTTTATCGATGTTTCGTGAAAAGGGTGTCTGTGGCTTAGCGGTATTGCTGGGTCAATCGCATACAACTGGTCTCAGCCCGCCATGAAGACCAGCGTCAAGATCATTCACGCCAGGTAATTCTCGATTGGTTTCTCTTATCTAATTAGTCTGTGCTGTGTAAGATCATGTGTGGTTGTTTTCTGTTTGTGGGATGATCATAAATTAATTGGATTCCATAGGTTTGCTAAGAACATGCTGGTGATTTGATGAGAAAGTTTCTCCTTTTCTTCCGGTAAACGAAATTTGCAGCTTTGCTGGGCAGATACCAAACTGAGCTATAGATATATTATGCATTTATTTTGAATTCACCAACTGTAAAAATTCTTATTTCTACATGATGCTTTAATTTGTGTTGAGTCAGGGCTGGTGTTAGAGCAATTGAAAATTCATTTCCTTATCAGTTTAGAAAAGGTCAAATCAATTCAACTGTGAGTCAAGCATGATCCTCCTGTTTCATGCCCGGGATACTAATGTGGTTTTTGTTCTTGCCATCTTAATGTGTCGGACATGGCTGTCAGATTATGATGCACAATGTGGTTTACATTTTGTAGTCTGGATTTTGGCATAAAGAATGGATTTTTTTGCTTCTCCACATTATCATCTTTCGCATTTGGCTTGCTGTTGAGCCTGGATTTAGATGAAACGATATTACATGAGTTCGTGTATTAGTTGATAACTGAGCTAACACTAATGTGGATTCAATTAGTTAGGTAATTGCCTTTACTTGTGACAAATCATACTAATGGTGGTTTTAAATCTAAAAATGCAGCTGCTGTTCGTTACTTCATTACCTTGTCCAATCATTTTCCTGTATAATGGTCCCGTTGAGTTATAGTTATTTTTCAATGTAGAGTTATATTATGTCTGTGAAGAGCGGATCTTTTTGGAAAACTCTTGTTTATCGTGGTGTGGAAGGGGAAGCAGGGGGCACAGACTCCCTATAAATGTGAATTTTATCAATGGTGATTGTGATCAAGATAGTAATCATATCGTTAATGGCTGATATTTACTCTGCTCAAGAGCATGCATACCTCTTAAGGATCCAATCTTAGTTCAGAAATGATACTGTTTCAGGGTTGCCACCATCTTCTCTGTTTTTGTTGGCTAATTTTTGTCTTGTTTAGGTTGCATGCTCAGGCTCTCACGCTTGCTGCATTAGCTGGGGCAGCAGTGGTCGAGTATTACGACCATAAGACTGGAGCAAAGGCAGACCGGTATCCCAAGTACCTTCCAATGGACACCTTCTCCCATAAGGATTAAAGTGAAACTGCTTCCCCTTCTACAGTGTGCACTTGTTACCAATCAACGGCTTTCAAGATGACGATACGTTTTGGCATCAACAGTTTTGGAGTTGTATTCATTTTCGTGTAAACGAGTGCAGAAAGATATCTTACTTGTGAAACAGAAAACAAGATAGGCATGTGTTCAAAGTATTGACTTCACATAAAGCATTTATTTACAGTGATTGTGTGAGTTTACTTCACACGTGTTCGGAGTACTACCTTTTGTTTGTGGTAGCAATGTTTGACATGTGCTCTCGGTTGGTCCATTGGGGACTCGGGCATTCTTGTGAGAAACTTAGGTATCGGATTTCACCTCGTAGATGGGACACGGACAAGTTATATCAGTGCCAGAGAAAGAACTGGCTCTTACTTGAAGGAAGAGTTTCAGATGAATAATAAGATGAAAGCAAGTCGGAGATGACCAAAACAAAACCAAATTATTCAGTTCCAGTTTTGCTCAATTGAAATCCGTAAAATCTGATGTTTCTTTCACAGTATAAGGAACATTTTGATTCCATCCCTTGGTTGATCCCGTTATTTCACCTAACTCGACCGAGTAAGCCAACTGGGCTCACCTTGGATGGACCAGAGCAGCTCGGTTAGCTTTCGGCTCACGGCATCCTAAAACTCTAAAAACCTAAGCACCAAGACCTCGCCCTTCCCCTCTCCTTCGAGCTGTTCGCAGTCATTTCCAGCTTGTTACACACTTCGGATTCATCTCAGGTATCCCTGTCTTTATACAATTGTAACGTTTGGAACTCTGTTGAAATCTGTTTGACCGGCTCCGGTTAAGACACAAGTACAGCTAAGCTTATAGATGGCATTCATGTTATGAATTCATGGCATCAAGTGCCTTACATGTTATAATGAATCCATTAGACAGCAAGAAATCGATGCACCCTGCCAAGTGCCAAGCCTATCTAGAACGAACAGCAGCACTGCAATTTTGCTGTCGAATTGGATTCAGGACAGAAAGATGGCCAATGCGAGTTATTTCAAACAGTTCGGACTCATCTTGTGTTGTGTAACACTTCAAATAGCCGGTGAAGCCATGAAAACAAAGCTAACAGCATTGGCTGCTGCTACAGTACGAGTTCTTCGATGATGTTGAATAAACTTTGGCCATGAACTGTACATGAAAGTCTCCGGTACCAAATTTCAAGAGGGCTTTTAAGCATTTTCGTATGTGCTACAATGGATGCTTAGATTACATAATTTTATAAAAGAACAATCACCATGAAAGAATACATTGAGAATGAATCTTCTTTTTCTTCTCTCATTTACCAAGAAAATTGCAGGAATAATCACTGCCAGTCCCTTTGAAGAGTGAACGGTTCTAATTCCCCGTCCATACCCCGTCTGGACAGTTGGAAGAGGGTCCGTGACTGGATGGAACGGTTGAATTTTCAGGAAAAAAAAAGAGCATAAATCTATAGATTTGTTTGCGTGCGGAAAGGTGCATACAATAATAATCCAACTGTACTGCACTGTACAGTACATGGGATCGTTGCTTGCAGTTGAAGTCTCCCCCAATTTGGGACTGTTCATCTTTAAGTTTTCACCCAGAATTTCAATTCCCAACACTGTAATATGTCAGACAAACAGAGACAGATAGAGAGAGAGATGAGGGAGAAGGCTGTGATCTGAAGTCTCCTCCCCCGCTTTCTTAGGCAAAGTGCCCCCACAGAGTGCACACAGCCCCTGCGCTGCTCTGCTCCTCTGTTCAGATCATCTTCACTGTCCCTCTCATTTGCCACTGCTAATGCCACTGTCACTCTCACCCTTCACTGTTTCCAATTTTACAAATGTGACTTGTTGTTCATGATAAACCCTTTTTCTTACACTGTTTGACAGGTTAAAAACACATTCCATCAATGAATTCTTTGAACACTTGACCTTCGGCCTTTAACATACCTTACTGCCATCGATCATAAGGTATTGTTGGAAACCATAACTCTTGTTCTTAGGGGGATTACATGACTATATATTAATGTTACATTGCATGGATTACCCAACGTTGCTTCCTCGACAATACATGTACACACACTATATATATACATACATGCATACATACGACCGTTAACTCGCGACTGATTTTCCATTATCTCATTAGTCATTGCCGTATTCGGGGGAATTAATCAGCGACTCCGTGTTCACTCTCGACTTCAAAGTTGAAATACTGCCTGCCACACCAGCTCTTCGGCAGAAATTCCTTGTATCCATACGTAGCCGTTGACCTAATTATTGCGTGCAACCGGCCGGCCGTATCCTCTGCAGATACAAGGCATATGTAGATCTTGCTGTCAGGTACAAAACTATCAACCCTGCACATGTATGCGACGACACCATAAAATGAGATTCGCATGGAATCAAAAGTACATAACTTTCTCGTTAGATATGTGATATACATATATACATAATATATTGCTTATGCAAACCGAAAGCGAGGGGATAAGAACACCAGAGGATGAAGCGAGAGTCGGTCATCGAGAGAGGACGAGAGTCAACGTGCATGGGAGAACGACGAACAAGGTGAGGAGCCCATGTTGGAGAAGGGGAGCACGTGCAGAGCCAGACGAATACAATGGGAGAGAGCTTGCACGTGCCCTGCTTCTCCAACAAGACCTGCTCACCCTCTCCTCAGCTTCACTAAACCAAGCTTTCTACTGCACTGCATGCATCATGCAGCTGTGTCCAGAGAGAGAGAGAGAGAGAGAGAGAGAGAGGGGATGATATCAGCACAGTGAGCAAGAGATGGTGAGCTAGTTCGAGCTGCAGAGTTCTCATGGGTTTATATACAGAAAAATCTTAGAGAGAGAGAGAGAGAGAGAGGAGTCGAGACTTGAAGTGGGCAAGTATTGAAGAGCCTGGCTGGGCCATTTATACGCGACGGGGGGAGGAGAAGAGAGGAAGGGAGTATGGGGAGTTTACTTGGGGGGGAGGGCGAAAAAAGTGAACAACTTCAAATCAAAATAATGGCGCACAGATTCTCCCCTTCTTCTCGCTTTTTCTTTCTCGCCTGCTCTTCTCCCTCCCTCCCTCCATTATAGAAGAGAAGGTAGCCTTAGGCCAGGTGAAAGCTTTTACCTGTGATTGATCGATCCCTTGGGACAGAGACTTAATTAATAGAGAGGGAAGAGAGATTTTATCCGTACACTTCCAAGTTCATTTGCGACATTAAAATTCAACATACCTACCCATCGGCAGACAGCGGGACATCTCTTCTTTTAAGAGTTACGTTGTTTACATTGACTTTTATGGAATTCAACCATTACTTAGAAATGATTAGAGTTATGGAGGTTTATACAAGTGTAAGTTCACATTTATTAAGTCCACGACAAACAGTCTTGGTGGCGGGACTTTGGAAAATCTTCCAAGACCTCCTCGGTTCAAATTCCTAGATGCGCATTCCTCGTCTGTGGGAGCTTTATAGCTGTCGAGTCTATCGAGTTCCCCTACTTTACCGAGCACACGTATTTTGCGAGCTATTACGTGTGCTCCGATGAAGAGGTGTCGCAACCATCGCTAGTCGGGTCATAAATGCGCTCGGATACTTCGATTATCAAAAAAATTTCACATTTATTAAGCAATTTAAAATGCGAGAGTTGTAGAGGCTATCACTAGTACGTGACACAACTCGAACCTGAATTAGTATGATAGATCCATTAAATCGAAAAATTTAATAAATCTTGACTAATTCAATTTTAAACAAGATTTGCGTACTGGAAAATAAAACTCTCTCAATCATTTTTTTTATTTATAAGAATTAAATCCACACTATTAATTAGAAAAATGAGGTATGAAATCATCTTAATCCGCTGGCTTCAGTAGCAGAATGTCACTTCCATGGTAATTCTTCAACTTCTTTAAAACAAATAATAATAATAATAATAATAATAATAATAATAATAATAATAATAATAATAGCACTGTGAGTTTGAAACATATAATAAGGAAACCCATTATCCGGGCTAAATTAAATTACCCATTTAATTTTTATCTTTGCAGTGCAAGAAATTTTACTGGGTGGGTCGGGTTTACGGATAATATTATGAGTTCTATTGACCATTACTTATTGATTAAAGTAAGAAGTGTCAAGTCATCTTTTACAGTAAATAATATTGATAAATAAAAGATAACTAGGAGATGATACGTGCTATGCACAGTGAACATCGTCGAATATAATTAAAAAAATAAATAAAGTAAATAATATCTCGTCAATAAATAATTTCAAAATAATAAAAATGATAATAAAGAACTGAAAGATATTATATACTTAAATTAAGATAAAAAGTAATTTTAAAAATTAAAAAAAAAATCGAAACTACTGACCTCTTCTAAAGATAGTTCATTAATATGGTAAATGGGATGAGTCGGGCGCGTGACCAATGGCAAGAGAAGAGGAGGAGAGAGAAGGAGTAGTGGGCGGGACCCACTGAATCTTATTCTTCTTAGCGGAGGCAGAGAGAGACAGCTTTGATTAACGACTCCATTACGTATGCATGAGCATGAACCCACCCTTAACTGTCTCAGACCCACAACAAGACAAGATTTCCTGCCGCCATTTTCAACCAGCTTGCTTATCCATCGACTCGAAATTCAATTAGAATCCAGCTCAGCTTCTAGATTTCGGGCGGTGTTCACCGGAAAATTTGACCAGCCATTCAACTATCATACAGGACCGGGATCAAAAGGACTTTGATCGGTATATGTATTTCACAGTCCCACTATCCCCGTAAATGGTAAATCAATCGTGGCCAGGGTACTTTGTGAACCGAGAACCTCTTATTTCCAGATATCGACCATGGAATTTCAACCTCATTCCTCGGCCCCATGAATAGTTTTTAACGGGGGAAAAGTTTCCCCCTTGAGCTAGTTTCCGAAGTATGTCAAGAGCTGGAAGACATGGCGTGAATGCAGGGGGACAAAGGCACAGGTGGGGCACAGAAGAAACAGGGAGAGCAAGAGAGACAGAGTGCACGATGAGAATATTGAAAGGATGGGTTGCGTGAGGTAAGAAAAGTAATAGAGCTTTGATCAGGAGAGGGGAGAGAGAGGGAGAGAGAGGAGTGATCTGAACTCTGAAGTGAAGTAAAAGTTAGTGCGGGGGGAAGGGGGGAGAGCAGAGCAGAGCAGAGCAGGGGCTTAGAGTGATGATATGATTCTCCATCTTTAGTATCATTCATTCTAGTATTTGTATTCTACAGTACTGGAGCCCATGTTCAGATGAACTGGTGGTGTAGCTTCGTATGTTTAGTTCAGTGGTATCGCTTCCCAATCTGTGATTGAAAGATTTAGAGTTTGATTCTCATTGATAAAATTATATCACCTATTTTTTTAAATATTTTCTCACACCATTTTTAAATTTAAGGGTCTCATCTCTTTCATAAATGTGAAGAACAGGAAGAAGGCTTCTTCCTCTTTCTGTTGTTCCCTCTGTCTCCAGTAAATATCCAATGTCCAATTACATAATCAGTTCATTGTGTAAATTACTGTTTAAATTTTAATACGTGTAAAGTTGACTTTAAAAAATTATAAAAATAATATATATAAATTTGATAGAAATTTACATAAAAAAACACGTTATGTATTGAACACCAAATATTTACTCTCCCCTCTCTCTCTCTCTCTCTCTTCTGTGTATGTGTGTCAGTTCACCTGTTTCTAGTGTTGCATCATCACCTTCATCATCTTCGTCCCCCCACATTTCATGCCAATCCATCGTTTGTTTGACCTGCGTTCCGGTCAAATCCCACCTCACTTATCTCGGGGGGCAATCACAATCACACAGGTAAAAAGCAAAAACACATTTCTTTTCAGTTGTCGATATTTAAAAATCTTAAAAAATTATGATTTTACATTCGAACGGGTCGGTCGGCCGAGTTGATAAAACTTTCTTATTATAAATTTTCTTCATTCATAAAAACTCAAATTCGAGAAAGATTTATCGACTCATTTCAATTGATCCACATCAACAAAAGCTGGGGAAAAGGAAAAACCTCTTCACTCTAGGACGTGTGTTGGCCGACACGATCTAAAAATTGTCCATGTAAAATCTCCAATTTCAATATTGTGAAGTGAAAAATTATACGATTAAGAAAATTTTACCCATCCGTAGGAAAATATTAACCACAGGGACCTACGAGGAATTCTTCGTTAGCCATAGGAACGGTTAGAAGAAAGTACTGGTACTTTGTCCAAACCCTATGTTGTGGGATTGTCTCGCCTGAGAACTTCTACGCTTTTCGCGAAACACGCCCAGCCCCGGGAGATGGACAGGGTCGGTTGCGATCCGTTGGGCTTGTCCGAGGCAAAGCCCACATTTGGGAATTGGTCCCTAGTGGCCCAGCCCACCTTATTATGGGCCGGTACACCACACTCTAATTCGGCCCATATTTGATTCCTAAAATGGGCCGGTGGATCCGGTCAGCGTGAGGATTTGATCGCGTGGGATCAATCAATGTCCTGCTCCAAATCCCACGTGAGCCTCGACCTCGCCGGATTTTCGGTTGAACCTACACGTTAATATTCAACAGTCATATGGCCCATGTGCGAAGAGGCTTCGTCCCCATCCGTCCCCCTTCACAAGCCTCCTGGATTAACGAGTCGGTCTGACATTGGAGAAACAAGTCACGGAGTTGGCATGATTGCTCTGTTTGAACCGATCACCGAGTCGATCCGATTTGATATACGGAAAAGAGTCGAATTGAGAATGATAATCCGATCGGAATATCTGAGGCTCGAGTTATAAGATGATCAGGGGAAAGAATGTCCAAATTCGGAAGTTTCGAGCGACTAACTAGTGACTACATGAATTGCAGCGTGGATGGATCATGATTGCAGCGGGGCTGTCAAAAGACTATTTTATCCCCACGTATATTCATATTTCCTTACGTGACATCCATGGTAGATATTTTTTTTGAAAGTACGGGAAATAATAATAACTTCAGATAAGGACGGACGGACGGAGCTGGCACCGTGGCCCACCACGAAGTTCATGGTACGACTTTTTTAACATTTTATTAGCCAAGATCATTGCTCGGTGCACCAAACCTAGTACGACTCGAGGGACTATGCCCCACGATCAGTACTGTGATTAAACTTTTATCGACAGTGGGATGCCACACCAGCCCATTCGCTCGAGGCTGCTACCCTACGAGCTCCATCGCTGTCCCTTCTCGTGGACGATTGAAGCATGCGATCGGAGTTAGGCATCCACTTTGTTACGTGCACCGTGGTCCGATCCCTGATTAATAAGCATGAAATTTAAGATGGAACATATCGACGCATAGGAAAATTAGATTTTATATTAATTTAATGCTACTGAAGGGCATGAGCATGTACACACCTCCTCGATTAGTACACGCAAAATAATTGACCTCTGTAATGAGTGCAAATACTGCCAAACTTCCTGATTAGGCGAGGACATTTTTGTAATTTAGCGTCAGGGAGGGACCAACTCGCGGCCCACGTGGCATGCCCTTCTCTCAACCAAGCCAAAGCCGCTGGGGCCCACTTATCACTTCAAATCTTATCCCCGTCGATCCGCTTGCCACCTCGACACTGATCGCCGGGAAGATCAGGATCGACGGCGGCTGATGATCTAACGGCCACAGAAGCGTTTGACGTCCCCCGCCTCCGCCTATAAATGTTCCCTCTGGGGAGGGCTGTATATTCTCCTCTCTCTTCGGATACGAGTAGCATATTCGACTCCGGCGATCTACGAGTTCCTCTGCTGCCGTGTCATGGGCCTTCTGGACCATCTCTGGGACGACACTGTCGCCGGTCCCCCGCCGGAGACAGGCCTCGGGAAGCTCCGCAAACTCAACAGCTTCGGCTACGAATCCAACTCCGCCAAGGGTATAACGGATCTCTGAATTCGATTTGGTGCCTTAACATCGAAATCAAACTTAAAAAAGTGATGGATAACCGAAACGATGACGATGAACTTCTTTATCTCGATCTAAGAAATGAAGGATTTCCTCCGTAATCAAAGCTGCTCACACATTATTATTATGGCCGTTTTGGGAGTTCACTGAGCTTCGATCCATCTATGATTCTAAATCTCTCTGTGTGAAGTTCTCGATTGCATCGGTATCAACGAGAAATGTCTTCAACAGACGAACATATTTCTCTGAAATGCTTGGCTCATTTCGCTGATGATTTTGAATGTTGCTGCCGTTGATCAGAATCCAGTGGAAATATGAGGGCGTACGGTGATCATCCAGCCAAAGAACCAGTGAGGATCACCCGTAGCATAACCATAGTCAAGCCGCCGGGGTACCAGCCGAGTTCAACTCCGGCCTCTCCTGCCGGCTCAACTCCTCCGGTGTCCCCCTTCTCTGGTAAGTTTCCAGATGCCTTCTTCGACCTTTAACTTCTTCCATGCGTATGGTTTTGTCATCAGTTGATAACAACATTACAAAGCTGGAGAAGTATAGATCAACGTTACATTTATTCGATGTCCTCGGTCAAATCAAGCCAAAAGTGTTGATGATTGAATCCATGGCAGACAATTACTAAATGATTTGTGTAGTTCTTTTCAAGTGGATATAAGCCCGATACGGTACAGTCGTAATCTTCAAAAAGTTGAGCGTAACCAATTGTTTATCACACACCGGAAAAACACCTCTCCATTTACAAATCCCTCAGCACCATTATTCTTTGTCGCCCTCTCATCTCTGAAGTTGACAATGACAGGTAAGAACATCTCTGGAATGGTAGACTGATGATATTTTGATATTCTTTTGGTGGAGTAGACATGGATTTTCATAATCGTCGAAAAACACTATTAAAAGTTGATGCGTCAGACAGTTGTCTAAGGATTTCCTCCGTATTGATAAGGTTGCTCGAATCTGGACGAGCTTTTTGTCCGTCGTTCTGGGCAATGTCGTAGTGGATAACAGTAGAGATCAGAGGATAGCGCTGTGGAAAATGACGTTTGTGTTCTAGGCTATCTGACCTCAATTCGTTCATGGCTTCTCTTTCTTAAATGAAAAGCTCCAGCCCAACAAAAGAACGGCCAGCTTAAACATCTACCTAGGCTGGGAATGTTTCAAATCAAACCGCATGCATGCTGTACGAGGATTAAGATCATGACCTCCAGATATTATGTAGATGCATGGCTGCTATTTCTTGTGCTCCATCATTCCAATTCATGATGCTATTTTACATAAGCTGATATCTACGGTTGATGTAGGTTCTGGCAGCTTGACTCGGTTCCGAAGGAGATCAACCTCGGATGCATACGAGCAGACCAGGGAGTTCATTCCGAGGAGTCCCTTCGACATTTGAGAGATGAGACGAGGGATCTAACCCCTTAACCAGATAAAGAGAGCTTTAGGATCATCTCCCTCTCCCCTGGGGTTCGTTGTTATAAGGTGTCATCCGTTCACGTAGTAAGTGCATATACTGGCGACCGCTGTATATGATTAGATGAGGGGTTATGTCATGTGTAAGTAAGTATGTGTAGCACTTGTACTGTGTCCGAGGTCGTAACATGTAATTGTTGGTGTTCCGGCTTGTAATGTAGCTTTTCTGCTCAGAATAATCTCTCCCCCCTTCCTAAAGCTAAGTCTAGCAATACGTGTCGTATCGAGTTTAAACGTGTCGTGTCAAAAATGTCTCAACTTATATATGACCTGTTTAATAAATGTGTTAGAAACTTCAAATACAAGTACGACTTGTTTAAAATCGGATTGACGTGATACGAAACGTCTAACTAATATAATTAAATATGTGTGGTGTAATTATAATTTTAATTTAATGTGTTTAAAAGAGTTAATGAATTTGATATATACACACACAATTAAACGGGTCTAATCGTGTCGTATCGGGTTATATAGGTTCAACCTAGTGAAATTTGTTTATGTAAATCGGTTACACAAGTTAACTCGTTTAGGCATGAAACTCGTTTAGGGTCAATCCGAACTCGTTTAACTCTTTGTTGTGTCGTATCATGTTATCATATCGTGTTAAAAATTGTCTGGTCTACCTAAAATCATCCGACATGACATGTGTGCATGGCATGGTTTATTTTCCTCAGTATGATGAATAGAAAATATAGAGAAATAAACAATCATATAGCTTTTATAATTGAGTATCGAACTTATAATTTTTAAGTTATGTGTTGAAATCTTATGTTACTGCCGTACAATCACATGAAATTAAGAAATCTTGGCTATGACCCTAGTCTCTATATCTTATTTTATGTTATCGTATTAAGATCACATCAGCAACCACCGTATACTCTGAGCTATCTGTCAGCTGCCGATGTTTTCAGCGTATCTCGTGAGATCAAGAAATCTCGACTCCGGCCCTTATTTTAGAGTTTCTACATCATTTTTACACATTCCCTCTTAATCCTTGGGGATGAAAAAATATTCGGTATATAATATATAACGAATTCATTATATAAATTAATGTGAATACATGAGATAATGGGCTAATGGTTGTTAGCACTGGGCCGGCCCACTGGGCAGCCAGCCGATCCATTCATCCCCGACTTCGGACCCTCCCATGAGTCCGCAGGGCAGCGTCCCCGCTTCCTGATCCTGGGGGAGTTACCGAAGCTCGCAGAGACGGACGGTACAGCCTCTGCTTATTGTTGAGCAATGGGCATCTCTCTCCCCCGGGGCAGGAAAATGGAGAGATCCGGTGGAGAAGGTCTCTGGGTCGCTTCACTTTTGCTTTTGACAAATCTGCTGCTTCTCTCCTCGCATGGTAATTCTTCTACCGAAGTTTCTTGGGCGGTCAATTTCAGCTTCGTGCTGTCGCGTTTATCAGCTCATTTTCAATTCAATCGGTTCCTTTTTCCTACGGAAACCCACTATCTCTCCTTGATTCTTGCTCGTGAATGTTCACGAGTCTTTGGATTTTTCGTTGATGGAGAGTTGGAGGATGAGAATTTGTGTAATCACAGCTACCGATGTCATGCGATTAATATGCGGCCTCCTCTGTGATCTTTGAACACTCATTTGTTTCATTGATTCTCTGGTGATAAAGCCTCCGCGAGAATCTTTCTTTACCCTCCTCTGGAGCATATAACTCTCGTTTTATGAAACACGAGCATCTTTCCTTCGGAACAATCCCAGTCAATGGTGGTCTGCTGGCCCAGGTGAGTTAATTGCTTTGGTAATCGAGGGAGTTAGATGATTGACTTCAAGTACGGGGGAAGAGTTCAAGTTATTTTATGGCAGAAAGAATAGTCTTTACGTTTAATACAATGCTGTCTCTGACATGGACTTTGTTGCTCTTCTGTTCATTTATGTTTTAATTCTGAATCCAGTGAAAGCTGAAGGCGTTTGTATTTCGAAAGGAAGTAATTTTGCACCATACTCATGTGAAGGGAAACCTCCTAGAAAGGTAAGCAAAGGGCCCAAAGACTTGACCCTTTGCAGGATGTTCCGCAGAAAGACCTGCTGTGATGTAGCTCAGACTCATCCTGCTCTAATAACCGTTAGAAGGCTTGCATTAACAGGAGAGGCCACCGAAGAGTGTGTGCAATTGTGGGAGTTGTTAGAATGCTCGATCTGCGACCCTCGCGTTGGGGTTCAGCCAGGGCCTCCTCTCATATGTGCCTCCTTCTGCAATAGAGTTTTTGAGGCTTGCTCTTCTGCTTACTTCTCTATGGATGCTGTGACTCAGGTGAGCTGCAAATCTTCTTTGCTTTCTGCTTAGCCATTATTAGCCCGTGATCTGAGATCCGGACTTTTAAATGGGAAGTTAGGTAAGTAAATGAAGGGAGAATAATTGAAACTCAGGGTGTAAATTGTTAAAAATATTTTTTGAAATTGGGTTTAGATGAAAAAACTATCTGCATTCAGAAATTTTGAGATAATGCCCTCTGTGGTCAGACTGCCGCTTGATTGAACATTCAAGGTTGCCTCTCTCTGTGTGTCGTCCTGTTTATATCCATCATATGTCAAGCACCAGACTAACTACTGAAGGGAATAGAGAAAGGGGAATGACTGTCTACACTTCACATTTCCCCCCTTTTCCTTTCTGATCCAACAGTTGTTCTTGAAACTGCTGGAGTAGTACAAGAGGATCACATGCATATGCTGTACTGTTCAATGAACCTTTCCTTGAAATCCTGCTTCTCGGGGACACCTTGGACACATTCTTTTTTATAAATTGGTTTATTTATATTAGAAAGTAATTTATATTCTATTCTCTTCCATGCATGATGTTGATGAAATCCTTTATTTCTGAGTAGGTTCTAACACCATGTGGAACAAATGAAATAATATGTGCAAGGGCATCGAAATGGGTATCCAATGGCACAGACCTGTGTCAGGCTGCAGGTTTTTCTGTCAAACAGCCACTGTATGTTGGTGAGGAAGAGTTTGCTTGTTATGGTGGTAAAGCTAGTCTAGACACAATAGCTGATTCGTGGAGTTCCGGCTCTGATATTCTTGAAAAACCGGAGAAAGAGGCAGTTGTAGAGAACTTCATACAGCAGGTGAAGGTGATGTCATTAACCAAAAAGGTTTTCTGGGCAGTTGGAGGAATGGTTCTTACTGCAGGACTGATGGTCATAAGGTGAGCATAGTACAGTGGCTACTAAGGTGTACTTGCTGGTTGGATTTAAGACCCGTACTCATTATTAATAATTTTGGCATATAAGTTAATTTTTGGGCAGCTCTCTTGTCCACAAAGCATAAATTTTTACCCAGTCTGTCATCGTAAAATGAAGGAGAGCTTACGCAAGATAAGGGATAGATCCTGAGTAGATGTGATGTTAAAGTTCTTATAGGGTGTCGTGGCCTAATTTGGTTATCATAGGAGTGGGTATTCTACCTTCAAGAATGTGATAATATAATGATCTCACTGTTCCTGGTAGTATCTTTTGGGTTTTTGCCATCCTTGAGATGACCAAAAAATTTGTGCAATTTTCTGGACGTCCAATTAGTGGGATCTTATTCTTTTCTGGACTCTCTTTTCATCAATTGTGCAGCAAAAGAAAGAGCTATAGCCAGCGCAAGAAGTTGGCTGCTATTCAACATGCTGCAAGAAGGATAGAAGCCCAGAAATCCGGCAGTTCAACAAAATGGAAAGGGCCGAAAGGCAAAGGACGGCGACTGTCCGATTAACTTCTTGTATATCATCCCACTGTTTGATTTAACAGGTGAGACGATCTCAATTTAGTAGCTCTTGGGAGTCGCAAGATATCAGTCACCGAACTCTGACCCTTTGCAGCACCAGGAAAGGGCTGTGATAGGTTGACGGTGTCCTGTTTCTGTGAAACTGGTTCAGGCAGCATAAGTTTCAAATATCGTATCACTCTCGAGACTATAGTTCTTTGTTTCTTTTAATCCGTCCTCATTCTTATATTTCAGGGATAGAGCTGGTCGTGGAATGCTGATAATAGAGACATCCTGTTAGTGTCCAAACATGTGGAGCTTTGACTCATTTCTGCAGAAAGTAGAATATTTCTTTTGGTGCCAGCTGCTGGTAGAGGGTCCTTTTCAGTGTCAATACATGTGGAACTGTATTTCGTTTCTGAGGGAAAAACAGGTATAGATCTTTTGGTACCTCTGCCCTACTATTTCTCTGGGGAAGGATCGGTTTACTGTTGAGTGAAACAGCTCTTTTAGGTAGAATCGATGTCGTTTCTCGACTTTTTAAACAATTCGGAGATGTATGATGATCAAACACATTGCATATTCATGTTGAGAAGCTGTAGTTTACTGTATTCCAACATCTCTTATAGGCAGAACTGGTGCTGTTTCTAAACATTTCAAAGAATATGGAGAAGAGCGGTGATCTCTTGGAGGATCTCTCTTAGTAAGTCCTAGAATAGGTTTCGAAGATGTGATAGGGAAGTTCTATGATGCTCCTGTGAACTCGAACATGGCTGCCTTTGCTGGCCGTTGTCCCATTTTGTTAGAAGCTGATAATGTTTGAGAAGTAAAAAAGTGTTCTCTTCCGCTTTTAACAAACATTATCAGGAGTCAGCAAGATGATCATTATTAATAAATGATAGGAAACTCTGGTTCTGCAACCAATTCGGAAGGGGAATCCCATTCCACATACACGAAGCTTCCAGAACAAAACCCACAGAAATCAGAAGCACGGTAGATGAATGCCCAACCTTCATTCCATCAACATCACTCAACTGAGAGTCAAATGTCCTGAGCTGAAGAGCAAACATGGAAATTTAGGTGGGATATGCTCTTCTCAGAAGCTCGGACGAAAGTAAACAATATCCACTTCTTTGCTTGTTACTGCACCTGTACAAACAAATGCATTGCAGAAGGGAGCTCAAAGCACGTGATATTGCTGGGATGTGGAGGCTTTCAAGCAACTTCCAGCAGAAAAGAAATCTCCTTGATATCTGATACAGGAAATGGGCAGAAACTTGCATCTAGATTGCGACGATGGACATTTTCAGAAGCAAAGTTCCTATCATCTGTCTCCCGATTCATGGTCACGAAGGACATGAATATAACAATCCAATTTTTTTTTGGTCGCCAGCCACGGTATCCAAGCAGGCCCCACCAGCGGTGAGATGGCATCTTTCAGCCAACCATACTTGACTAATCCGTTGGTCGCCCCGGGTCGCACGCCTGGCAATGGCGGGTGAGGCTCCCAAGAGGGATGTCTGCGTACGTGAGGTCTCGAACCCGAGACCTCCTTAAGCGGCACCGAGCTGCTTACCACTCGGCCCAACCCCTCTTGGTATATAACAATCCAATTTTAGCCCTGCTGCAGGCAAAGGATAACAACAACGGGCAGAAATTCGAAGATTTTCAAAGACACAAACTAGAGAAGATATATGAAAGCTAACATGCTCTGAACTTTCACTCTCTGGATTGCTTCAAGAGTCAGGACCCTCAAAGGTCCTAACTTGATAATCAATTTCCCCAGGATTTTAAGCAATGAAAGCCTGTGACAAATGGAAAATATAATCAACAGAAGGTTGCTAGCCAACGGGAGCAACTTCTCAGAATCAAAAGTCCATGAGATGGTTAATCAATCTGAATAATTGAGCCATTCGGATACAGTATGGATGGTGGTAGGAAGATTCCCACATCGTACACAATCATAGATAAGCCTAATGAATGAAAGTATCACTGTGTAAACCAAATCATCAAATTGAAATATCAACATTGAAATGCCCAATATGGCTTTTTTCACGCACTCTCAAGCTCAAGCATGCGACTTCACACTGAATATAGACATTCAGAGGCCTAATTTGCCGCTCATGTAGTTTTTATAGCTGCAGCATTATCCAAAGAAGAAACGTACACAAGATGCGCGCAGCAACATGTTAAAGCATCAAATTAAGGAAACATGACTTCCTAGTGAAAATTCAAATGCTTTGATGCCACTCATCCAGCTCAAGTCTAACGTTATTATGTTTTTGGCAGATATTCCAGCCACTCAGCAAGAGCCCAATCATCTAAACTCTACCAAACAGAAGCAGCAGATGAAAGGAACAGATGACAAGCAATTCTCAACAAATCCCGAACCAATAGCTTTATTTAAATCTCAAGTAAAAGGGATAAGTCCCGATCTCGAAAAATCCCCAACAACTCATCCAATCAAGAGGAAGAAACAAAAGGGCCCGTCCTCCTAATCCTGCTTACCTTCCCACCGTCACAGTTCAGCCCACACCCACACTGAGGGCACTCCTCGAAGTTATCAATGGGGAAATCAGCACCGGCGATCCCCACCGAGAACTCGAGTTTGTCCCCATTCCGGCTAACCTCGACAATGTCGACCCACATGAACCAGAGCTTCACCTTCACGCCCTGCAGGCCCGTGAGCCTGTTCTTCGAGATGACCCCTTTGATGGTGGACTTGTATTCGAGCTGATATGAACCCTCAAGGGAGAAGCTGCAGGTCTTGTTAAAGTAGGCAGAAAACTTGCCCGTGGAGGGCTCCAGATCGTAGTCTTGGACCCCTATGGGAAGGATTCCGATAGGGAAGTTGTAGTCCTCGATGATGTCGTAGGCTGATCGCTTCGATTGGGCAGCAGTGACGAGAACGAGGCAGAGGACTGTTGGCAGAATTGCAGATCTTAGAACGAGGACCGAAGCCATCTCCTTCCCCCTCTCCCTACCTGAATCGCCCTCCAAGATTGAAACTTCCCCCTGATTTCAGAGGTAAAGGTACGATCTTGGGGCTCCACTGTGCATCTTCCCGGAAGTTTGAATGGTAGTTTAGGACTAGGAAATGCTTTTTTTTTTTTTTTTTGTGGCCAATGGAAATGCTTCCGTAGAAAACGGTGATTTTGGTCCTTTGCTATTTCGACAATTTGTCAACTCTGTCCCTCAAATTTCGTAGCCATTAAGGTTTATTCCTTCCCCTCATCAATCCAGATTAAAGTATTGTTAGATTGCTGGTTCAACTATCACTTTACACGGAAATTATATTATAATAAGAAATTGTTGTGCGTGATTTGTATTTTAGATTTGTGAAAAAATCATTTGAGATGTAATATTATAATATTTAATGTGATAGATAATAATCATAACTTTATAAAATTACCCTTTTTATTGGTAAAACATTAATATTTTTGCATTGGTCCTGTGCAGGTGGGCCACAAAAATACAATGCATCAATTGGGAACAGAAAATCGACCTGACGTATAGAATGATCTAGATTATTTTTACTTTTACATATCCAATCAACACTCCAAAGCCTTGAGAATATGCAAATCAAAAATAATATTTGCAGCTTCCCACCGAGGTTTATGTTGGTTAGATGCTGCAAGGACGACCAGCTTGGCATCGGAGAATAAGGCAATTTCGCTCCAATGGCATTCCTCTGATATTTTAGTGGCTAGCAATAAGGCAAAAGACTCCGCTTGGTAGGGAGTAGAAGTCCTCAGATTTTTGCTCCATGATGCGATTCTCCTCCGCCCTTACAATGCCACCCCTGCACCAGAAGCATGTCCCTCTCTTCAAGCAGCATCCACATACATACAAATATCAGCAGTGCCTAAAGAATTGAAGCAAGTATCACAACCAACGAAAGTTGGCGCAAGTGGAAGGGGCTTGTGTCGCTTAAGCAGAGGTGCCGGGTTCGAGCCCCTGTGAACGCAGTAAACCTTCTTGGGAGGGGTCCCCGGGAAACCGCCCGACAGTACCCCGAATCCGGATTAGTCGGGCCTTCGGATATTGGATACCGGGTGGGAAACCAAAAAAAAGAAAAAAAAAAAGAAGCAAGTATCACTTGTTTTCTTCCATGTGGGATGCCAGTCATTTATGTTAATCTCTGTTTGTTTTATGCATGAATTCTACAAGATCAGGCGGTTCTTGCTCAAACAAAACTCTGTTTCTCTCGGTCTGCAATTTATAGAATAGAATTGCAACAAAAACCATGAGCTTTTCTTTTTCACTTTCTTGTAATGGAAGAGCAGGTGGTTCACAGATAAATTTGTTCACAGATAAATTCAGTAAGTTCTGTGGTATTACTGATCGGTATATTACACAGTTTCCAACAATATTCTCTTACAAAATTACCCCTCATCTTCTATAATGAATGGACATGATTTAAAAAATTAGGGGCAATTGTGGAAATAAAAGGAGGAAAAGCCGGGTCCACTGGAAGGGGGTTTTGAAGTGCGGCTCCCACCACCGGAAAGTAGGAATGCAGCTTCTCTGTACTGCATTCCTTTTACCGGGCTATGAGACAAGGCCGAAAAACCTTCGCTGGCCCGGCAAAACGATATGGAGTTCCACTTTCCGCCGAAGCATTGGAAAGTGAGTTTTTGATGGAAAGTTGGAAGGCTTACATCAAAACAAAACACTTATTAGTTCAGATATTGACACGTGTAAAATTAACTCTTTAAAATTTTGAAAATTTTGCGCATGTCGAGATCTAAGAGAATTTTGCAGTACGAACTCTTTGTACATTATACGTCGAATATTTACTCCTTGTATTCATTACATTGGTCTCCGCCTCATTTCCTTCCTCCTTTCAATGGATGGGCCGCGGATTGGACCGGTCTGGGCTTGAATTGTGGGCCGGGCTTCCTAAAAGGGTATTTCCGTCCACCTCTGTACGGCGCTCTAAGGAAGTAGGGTTTGAGTTTCGTAATTACCTGCAAGCGGTACGAATAAAATGAAGATAATTTACCTCGGAAGAGTTTTACTCTTTAGTGGACCCGCCCGACTCGAGCTGAATTAATTGATCGGAGTCTGCTAGATTTTTCAATACCATTAGTAGTAACCCGAGAAAACAAAAAAAGGGACTGTTACAGTGTAGTTTCCATTCTAATATTGTCTTGTGATCGGGACAAAGGGTGTCCTAGTCAAAGTTCCCCTTATGTAGTTGATGTCGACCAATCACATATAAGGAAGACATTATACGATGACTCGAAGGCAGAACCGAGCATTTCCCGATCATCGATCGATCTTCTTGCCTATACCGGAGTGGTGGTCGAGGGAGGCAGAAGAGGTTGATGGACTTGGTGGTGCTGCCCGTCTTCCGGCAGATCCTCGGCAGCCTCAAGTCCATCGGACGACACCTTCCTAGGTCTGTAGTAAATTGCATAGAGAATCAGCTGAACCGTTCCGAGGCCAAATCCGGTCCCGTTTGGAATCTGCAGGAGAAAAGAAATTCAATTTAAGTCAAATTGATTTCATTGTTATTATTATTATTTTACTACATCACCATATGACAAAATAGAAACGCTAGCAATTTTCTTATTCGATTGTTTTTTTTTTCCTTTTGTAAATTAAAGAAAGTCCAGATGTGGACTTGGGTCCAGTCTTATACGTGCTTGTAATATTCAAGAAAATGACAAAATTGTTTTTCGTTATTTTTGTCGTATCGAGAAATAAGATTCTATACAGTTACATCATTTCGATTTGAAATTGATGACTCATTCTCCTTGACAAAACTCTCTATACCCTTTTGTTTTTCTACTTCATTCTCTCTTCATAAATCTATTGTTTTAATGTACAAATGAGGGATTAAAAAAAAAAACAAAAGTCACCTATAAATACACACTTTTTTAATATACAAATAATGCACGTAAATCTTTTTTTTTTTTAAGACAGAAGAAGAGGAAATAGAGGAGTACGAGAAGTTTTATTGTTGAAAATTGAATCAGTGACCTACTGATCAGAAGTCTGAGTATAACTGCACGAATAAAGACAAATTAGAGGTGAAGTTTAATTAGGTCAATTATTGATGTGTAATCTCTGTTTTGTCGGGGCGGGTCCACCCCATTAGAGCATCTCATCTAATTAGACACATGCATTTGACAGCTTGTAGCTGACTGCCTGACATGTCTCCTTCAAATCCCAGTTTGCAATACGAAAACAACGCCTGCTGGACTTAAAAAAATCTTCTAATATAAGTCTTCGACAGAGATCATCGACTCATACCCACGATTCAATCGAACCAGCCACATGAAACAATTAATGGAATCTCCTCTAAACAACTAATATAAATTAGTTCGAATGATTCGACACTTGATCATCTTGAGTAAAAGTCTCGGGTTTTATACCTTTCAGTGAATCGACCTGTCTCAAACTGAATTATTCCGAGGTTCATAGGGTTTTTGGATATCACTGGTTCTCTAGTCGTTAGGGCAAGTTTTTCAGTTCATGGTTTTGTTTTTTTAACAACAATTACTCACACTCATTAATTTTATCTTTTAATGAATTGATCAGAACTCGTTTCAACTTCTTAATATCTTGCCATCGTAAAGAGATAGATATAAAGGTGGAGGAACTTGGAAAGGAGACCTTAATGACAAATGAGAAATGACAAAGGGGATGTTGCCCATGAATCTCTCTAGTTATCAAACCCTCGTGCACACGCAATAGCCCGTAAATTTTGTGTACCGAGTAAGTCAGATGAATCTGATGATGGGTTCGAGGGTCATAAAGCTCCCACCCCACGAAGAAACGTCCTTCTTGGGATTTGAATCCGGGAGGTCTGGGTAGACATCCCAACACCCGACCCGTAAGGGCAGCTCCCTCGTGGGTTACATTTTCTTTACTCCTTTTGCTTATTGTGCGAATAATGAAAATACGGAGTGCTTGAAAATTACAAATATAAACATAATATGTAAATATATATGTATTATATAATATATTGGTGAACTGAACTTACTCCGATGAAGTAGTCTTTAGTGAGGATGGCGTAGACGCTCCAGACTCCTCCGTTTATGAAGAGGATAAATGAGAGCAGGAATGGCATGTATTCCACGCTCTTTGTTGCCACTACTGTTTTCTGCCCAACAATATATATATATATATATATAGTATCATATACGGTATATGGTATGTATACAAGTGGAGTACGAATGCGAAATTTCATTTACCATAGCAGAGAGAGGGGAGCCATAGGCGACCATGCTGAAGATGGCGCTGAGGAGGCCAGCGATGCTGATTTGCAGCTTCCGATCGAATGTGAATTCCGACAGTAATATGGCCGCCGCCGGGAAAGCTACGTCGCATGTCACTGCCAGTATCGCTGTCCTGAGCTGAAATTAATTTAAGACCAACAAAAAAAGCATTTAAAAAATAAATCCTTTTTTTAATTAAAGGTCATATTATTTAATTGTCTAGAAATATTTTAATCTGCTCAAATTACTTTAAAAAGAAAAACAACTGTTTGTGACTTTGTGTCGTATAAAAGAAGCCATGATCTTGTCTTTATCTTTATGTACTGTCTTGTACCTTTTTCTATTTGTTGTCGAAGCAAGGATACCATTAAGTGTTGTCGTCAGTTTATCACTTAGAAACCATATCAAACCCGATATTATAGATTCATATAATCGTAAAAATATGGGCAAGTTGCAACACCAGAAGACTATCTCTTTCCTATCCATTTGTATGATCGATTTATACAATTATAATTATCAAATTTTAAAAAACCCTAAAAATGATTTAAAAAAAACCCTAAAAGGATGGAAGCAATAGGTCAGCATTATCACTTAGTACAAGACACTACACTAGAGACTTTCTCCAACTTAAGAGGTCGAACCACCCAACATATCCACGTGGTTGTTCTTGCTCTTATTTAAGTAATTTCCATTAAAACCTAATTGAGATTTATCTCAGTAACCGATGTCTAGCTATCTCAAGCTGTGTTTTGCTCGATCTCAATGAACAAGTGACATATATATATATATATATATACTGACTCTCTCCCACAAGATCAGCAAGAAGAAGGAGAAGAAGAAGAAGAGCTCACCTTCATTCTCGGAGGAGCGAAGAGGAGAAATATTACGACGAAGATGATCTCAAGGACGACCCCGAAACCATTGACAGTAGCCACGACGATGCTGTCCGGCTTCACGATCCCGTAGTAAGTCCAGAAGTACGCGTTCAGGAGCTTGAATACGTACGGGATGCTCTCGAACTCCTCCGTCGACCTTCTCTTCACGATATGCCAAAACGTCTTCCTGAAAAATCAAAATCATCTACATCCTTTTTTTAAGATATCTATCTATCGATTATGCACGATACAGATCTGATCTAATCAGTTCGGTTTAGATCTGATATGTGAATGAGAACAAAACCGATCGATCGTTCACGGGTGGTGAATATTCGTAACTACATACACGGGAGCGAGGTAGACTAGCCCAGTCGTGAGGTTGCCTGCAAAAGTAATAGGAAACGATTATCTGAACAAGTTCAGTAATGTCTCGGATCGGATGAACTGGTTTTTCAGATTCGAAATGAGGAAGATCAAATAATTATCAAATGTGGAAGAGCCCATTTTGATTACCTAGGACGCCGAAGATGAAGCTCAAGGTCATGCTGTTGCTGCTTAAGAAAGGATCTTCTTTTCTTTTTGATCCAGTGAGAGACGACTGAGAGGAGGACTGTACAGTCTGATCTGTCTCAACACCACATACACACACACACATATATATAGAGACACAGAGAGAGAGACGGCAAGAGAGCGAGAGAGGGGAAGGCTTTCAACGTAAGCTTGAGAGGAAAAGTCCGCTCGAAAAATCACGATATTCGGTGCATTTGTATCGCTTGAGTTCTTATATTTAATTTTAATCAGTAAAGTTGCGATTTATTCTAGTTATTTTGCTTTTATACTGAACTCTCACACAATTGGGAAAATAGAACTTGCTTATGATATAGAGGTGATTAAATTCTATAGTATCTTGGGGAACTACGTACGGCTCGGGTAAGAATTACTACAATTTGAGAAAGTCTTCGATAATACTCGTTGTCAATTTAAAATTAAGAATATTTGATCTGATTTTCATTGAAAATGACTATTACTTTCCCACAGCCCGACCCTAGTTGTCCTTTATCAGGATCCGCTTTGGAAACACACAACCATATGTTCTTTGAATGCTCAGCCCGGGAAGGTCGCGGTCGGATGTGCTATGTCCAAACTGCTCTTCCACAAAACCTACTATGATTGGGATCGGGAGCACCGATGGAATATTATGTTGAGGAGGTAGAAATTCTTTTATTTTTTGGTCAAATCAAAGAATCTATATTCATTAACTCGTGTCAATGGTACCTGTTGACATGTGTAAGCTCTTACACCTGCATACAAACTCAGTATCTTTAAGAAGCAAATCAACCAAAGGTAATGGGGTTCAGAACCCAAACTTCCGTCCACATTCCCTTCTCCACAGCTTAAGCTATCCAGTGAGCAGTAGAGGAAGATGGAGCTCTAGCTTCTTTTGACTTGCTGCAAGCCTTTGGGAAGGAGGTAGAAATTCAAATAAAGTCAACTAAAGGGTTGAAAAGTCGAGTTTAACGGTTCGAAGGTGAGATAATAAGAAATTAGATAGTGAACGGAAGGGATTCTACTCAAACCTCAGATGTACACATCAGTCTTCCACTTCTTCTTGCGGCGGTGGTGCCTGCACCATCACCACCTTGTAATGATCTACCCAACCACACGGCTGTGTGTGGCTCACTGTGTAGCTTATAATGTAACAGGAAGATTATACAGTTAAGATGCACGGGATCTTTGGTACATATATGGAATCCTAAGATACAAATAGAATCATTTAATCAACAATCTAATCTTTGAATGTGTTTATTAAAATGGAAGAAATAATATAATTTAATAAAAATGTATAATATACATAATAGTTTATAGATTTTTCGAAATTTAAGGACTAGATCGGCATTGAATGCACCCTCTTAAATCCACCTCTACCCATGGGAAGATAACACTCATTTACTGATGTAGTGTACTTGCTAAAATTTAAATAAATTTGGCTAATTGGTTCATGCTACTTAAATGTATACGTGGATTTAATACTAAATACGCACCCTTAATCATGAGCAGGGCATTTTTCCATTGGTTTTGAACATTTTTTTATTATTATTGATAACGGGTTTTATAACTAAATCTTGTGAGGGCAAACTCGCATGTAACCTAGTATAATACCATTTAAAATTTCCATTGGCTAGTAGTATAAAAAGTTAGGATCACGTTTACTTAAAAATATGATCACACTCATCAGTTCTCTTATATGGATATTCTTTTATTATTTTTTCGATATGAGATATATCAGTATGGTTCAAAACCTGTGCATATAAATGACTGTGTGTGATAAATGGATAGATAAAAGGGGGTCGGTGTCCTGCTGGCTATGCCAAGTTGATCATCGGTTCATTGGCAATCACAGTGTCATTCATTTAGGGGCTCCCACGGCATGCTTTCGTCGTCAACTGAAATCGAGCAACGCGTTTGATGTATTCAGTATCATTCTCCATATAGATCAAGATATTTTAAATCCGATTCTTATAACTAAAACTTTCCATATCTTTTATGTCCTTCCTTTCTCTCCCTCCTATCTCACATTCATGAAACACTTTTGCAATCGGGGAGTATTACCGGAAACAGTGCTGCTGATATTTGGAGCATTGATTTGGCTGGCTCGTGGATGTCCCACCAAGTGCAATGGCAGAAAATTCCAACTCATAGCCTAGAACTTTTGAAGTCGATTTTTACTGTGAGAATTATATATCCATTTATTTTTTCTTTATTTTCTATTCTTGTAGTACAAGCTCACGGATCTCTCTTACCGGGAAAAAAAATACAGAGAGGGCCCAACCACTGTAATTTTTTGAGTTACATGTCAAAACGATAATATTATTACGTTTAGTAAATATTTTGATTTGTTTTTTTCTTGGAGAAAACATGAAATCGTTTTTAAAGTTCGAAAAGTTTTGTTTGGTTGATGGGATTAAGACGGGTAATACTACGGTGGAAAACCAAGATGGAAATACAGCAAGCCGATCCAATCCGTAACAACTTCCACGGTCCAAAATTTGCTTAGGACTCAGCAACCACCATGCTTGCCTGCTTCAAGATCACCGTTACGGCTGTCATAATCCTCCTCCTCCTCCTCGTGGGACCTTTCCGAATGCAACTCGTATGGGCCCATGGATAGGGCCTTGACGAGCTTCTTGACGCTGTACTGCCGGATGATCGATGGCTTCGGGAGGCTGCTCCCCTTGTTCAGCATGACCCGGTTCCTAGAGCCATTATCGTACCCTTGTTCCAACTCTATGCCTCCTCCTCCCTCCACCAGGTGGGCCGACCATTGCTCTTCTTTCTCCGTGTCTTGGTTGGATTTCTCCGAGCCCGACTTGTTCTTGTAGATCCAGTAGAGTATAAGCTGGGCGGAACCCAATATGAATCCGGTAGCATTCGGCACCTGCAAGTTGAAGAAGGCCAGTGAACTGTGAATGTCAAAGAAAGATGAAATTGTCCACTACAGGAAAACATCAAAGGAATATTGAGTTGTCGCGCTCTGCTCGATGTTGGAGTTCAGTTCATTGAAGGTGGAAAACCATTTTTGTGCACACTCAAAAGCACCGATATTACCTGGCCGATCTCCAGGCAGATGATCGGAGTCCATTTGCAGTTCTACGCTGGCGGGATTTGGTGCAGTTAACATTGAACTTTTTGTGGAACAAAGAAAACATTGATTATAATATGTCACAATTATTCTGAAGTAGAACTGCAAAGGATCCCGATTCCGACACGACACCATGGATCGAATCAAGGCCTAGAAGTGAGTCGAGCTAGAGATCTCGGGCATGTTTTTGTACAACGTTGTGAGATCCATATTAAAACTTGCAGGAACTTACTCCAATGTAGATGTCCTTGACAAGCACCGCGTAAGTAGTCCAGACACCGGCGTTGAGAAACAGGAAAAACGAGAGCAGGAACGGCATGTACTTCACGCTCTTCGTCTTGATCACAGTCCTCTGCATCACCGCAAAAGGTTAGGAAAAAAAAAAGGAGCAAAGATTGAGGCATCGGTTGCTCGTCCGATCCATAAAGCACTTCAGAGCTAATATGGTTTGATTTACTTATGTTGCTTCACTCAGAAGAAGAACAGATTCCATGGTTGAAGAGCCCTACCATCACTGCTAGAGGAGAGGCATACATCCCGATCGTTAAACCCGAGCAGATGATCCCAACCAACATAAGTCTTAACTTTCCATGGAGCACAAGAAGAGTAACTGCTATTACCGCCCCCAAGAATCCGATGTCCAATAACGCCACCAGCTTCATCGATTTGATCTGCTCAAATCAATAAATGCATCATCAGTAAATCAACTTCCTGTCATGGATCTGAAAAAAAAGTTTCAATCGTAGCAAGCAAGCAAGTAGCACCTTCTTGTCCTTGGGAGCGTAGATGAGGAAGAGGATGACGTAGCTAAGCTGCATAACAGCACCGGCCCCATTAACTGTCATGACCAGGAGACCGCCGGGCTTTAGTAGGCCGTAGAATGTCCAGAGGCTCGTGCTCAGCAGGGTCGTGATGTACGGAACTCCTTTGTAATTCTCCGTCGATTTCTTCTTCACGATCTGAGCAAATGTTTTGCTGCAGATTCCAAAAGCTACGATCAGTTCTTGCCTTCTGACAGAATTCGCGAATAAAGAGGGTGCAGTGCAGTGCAATGGTATCTTTCTTGCCAAGCATGCCTCGGCCATGTACAAACAGGGTGAGCAAATTACGGATGGAATTACATAGTACAGAAGAGAATTGTATAAGATTCCGATATGCCATGGAGTTCGAACTCAGCCTGGACCTTTGGTCGAAAATTCAGCTGCATGGGTAGAAATCAGGCCTCTTTAACTTTTCAAAAGCCATCAAACCGCAAGAGTCTGAAATTTTTTGCTACTGTTCAGGTTGATCTACGGTGTTAAATGAACTGAATGTTTGCTGTTCAGTCTTTGGTGGCCACAGAGAGCAGCTGCAATTTCAGTACGGACGAGCTAAACTCTGATGCATAAAGTGAGTTTATGGATCGAAATTACGGGTGCTTGGAATTGAAGATTGGGAAGAATAGGCTTAGCAGGGATTTCGACTTACATAGGAGAAGCGAAGACCAGTATAGATATAACATTGCCTGCAATAAAGATGAAACGAACAGACGATTTGTTAGCGGAGATTGATGAAAGGACAGCAAGACCCAGATGGGTTACGAGTTGGAACTGCGTGAGCTGATGATCAGAGGCTAACCAATGATACCAACGATGAAGCTGAGACTCGCCATTGAAGACAAAAAGATACAGAGAGAGAGAGAGAGAGAGAGGCACTGAGGCGGGGAAGGAGAAGGGTGAGTGGGGAGAGGAAGGGGTGAAGGGAGAGAGGCCTGTGGTGTGGTGGGAGTATGAAGCAAGCAAGATTATGGATCCTCCTCCTCCCTTAAATTAAAACCCGAGCGTCGTCCGGCTGGTACCAACTTGTCATGCAGCTGCCGACCTTTTTCCTCTGCATAAATGTGATACTTAAGCTTTAAAAATAAATGGTTCACGAGCAGTCCACAGTGAGAATTAGATTTAAAATCTCTCGGTCCAAATCGAAAATGGTACTGACTAGCACGACTGTCCACTTTTCGTAATAATAAAGCGAGATAATCTTTTTTCTTTTGATGTATAGATGATGTTTAGAAGTCTCTCAGACCGCTGGGTAAGACACTTCTAGCATAAAAAAAATAAAAATAATCTTTTAATTATCGTATCAAAGATTGATTTTAGAAGAGGTGACGTAAAATCGTAATAATATCAAGTTTTGGAAAATCGATTCATTAAGGGGGTGGGAATGGTGGTGGCTGCGGGATACTGGATGCTCAGATGCACGACACGTTTCCGCATGTGATACGGTTTTCTGTGAAGATCCTCTGGCCCACGTGGATAATTCAAGTTCCCTTTTTCTGGAATGAAACGCTCAATTGTTGTCGTTTTCTCTCGCCTTTTGACGTACAGACTAAACTAAAGAGCAGCCATAATAGGATCAACTGACAAAAGAACCATTTAAAACGGTGTGCCTTGTATTGCAATACACGAATTCAAGAGGTTTTAAATTTAATTTGTGTGTACATATATATATATATATATATATATAAAAAATATAGGAGTAAAGGGAAGATAGAATAAATGAGACGTGAAGTTTCATTGGCGTAACAATGCTGACATGATGTCCCGAACGAATAGAATTCAGTTATTATTATTATTTTTTAGTAAAATATAAAGGAAAAATAATCTTAAAAATGACTTAATTTAATTAATTCGTGATATCATATCAGCACTGATACGTGATATATTCATTATGTACAAGACTTTCTCCTAGGGATGAGAATAAATTGAACTAAACATATCTTAGTTGTATGTCGAGAACGGTACTGACAGTACCAAGCTCATTTTCTCTATTTATATGATCTTTACCATCCCTTTTATTTGATCATTGTATCGACCTGTAAATTTATGAACTTCCTCTGTAATCAATATTAAATCTCACATCGACCAGATAAGATCAGTATATTTATGAGTCTATAAAATAATTGGGTATATCATCTCAATAGTTTAGGCTTTTGGATGGAAATATCTTTTCATTGACGTAAGCCCACAAACTCGACAGTCTCCTCTAGGGCCAATCGTATATTTCGCCAATAGTTCGCTCACAATACGTAATTCAATATGGTATCAGAGTTAGACTTAAGCCCTTAACATGCTGCGTATAAGAGGGGTGTTAAATCTCACATCGATAAGATAAGATCAATATATTTATGAGTCTATAAAATAATTGGGTATATCACCTCAATAGTTTAGGCTTTTGGATGGAAACGTCTTGTCACTGACGTAAGCCCGCAAACCCGACAGTTTCCTCTAGACCCAATCGTATACTTCGCCAATGGTTCGCTTACAATATGTAATTCAATATGGTATCAGAGTTAGACTTAAGCCCTTAACACACTGCGTATAAGAGGGGTGTTAAATCCCTTATCGATAAGATAAGAGTGTAACCCTGAATTTATGCTCAATAATACTATAATATATGAACATTTGACAACGATATTCTCTAATGAAAACCCGGACACATTTCTAGTAGTCTCTATTGACTTAAGCCCGAGTCTGTTTTTTACAATCTCTTCTCGGCCCAGTCACCTTCGCCAAATTTCCACTCGCAATGACAATAAACTTCAACAATAAAAGAAAAGATAATAGCAATGACATGGCATATGCAACGATGGCTAAAGTGTACAGTCAATAACTCTGGTGGCAACGAAGAACTAGCACCGGCTTGGACACGACAGTACACACGCAACCCCGGAAAAAGGATGCAATGGCTCGATCGATTAGATGATAACCCCAGACCCGACCGTCTCTTGTCTCCGCTTCAGCCACGAATGGCAGCATTTACTTCATGCGGTCGAGATGGAATGTAAGTGCGCGAAGAGTATCGTCGTTGTCAATCGACGTGATTGGTAGACAAGTCCTCTAGCACGTAGCTAGCTGTAGTTGTTGCAATGGAGATTGGATTCTCCATCTCCGTGTTGGTGGGGTAGTCTCTTCCCCACTACGCTTTCGGTGGCCGGCAGTCGGCAGAAAGCTGGTTCGCTTTGGCTCCCCACGTTCTTGCTTTCCGACGCTGTTCTTTGTACGTGCATGGCCACGTGGGCCCACGTCGTGGAATCAGGCCATTGGGTCTTTCAAGTATGTGGGTCGTGGTGTGGTGATGGAGAAACTCTTGGGTGGAGCGGTGGTACCACGTGGCAGCGCCACGTGATGCATCCACCCACTCAAGTGCTGACATGTGTCAGCACTGCGCCGCCACGTGGGCGGCCACATCAGCGGAGCTGACACATGGCAGCGTCTTAGTGGGTGGATGTACCACGTGGGCACTGCCACGTGGTACCACCGTTCCACCAAAGACTTTCTCGTGGTGATGAGCATCCTCAATCACATCAAATCAGATCCTAACATAGTAAAACATCCGCAAGTTAGCGAGGGATTACGCTTATATCTAGCTTAAAAGTTTAAATTGATAAGATTATGATATTCATTCTCTTATAAATTAAATTTTTATTATTATTTGTTCAATATGCGATTTATCATTAACAAAATCTAATGCATGTCAATCCAAAATGGTCTGTATGAGGATTCGGACTAGAATTTTTACGTGAACAGAGACTTTTTCAATTTGGAGAGATTTACTTTTTGGTGATGAGTTATTACACTCGCATCTAAATTAGGTTAAATATGGGAAAGAGAGTTTAGCACAGTTTGTACGGCTCTTGTCAAGCGTCATAAAGGTCCCGAGTTCAATCTCACCCGTCGTACCTTCCGTACCCCTTTTGTTCTCATTCCTCCTATCCTTTCTAAGCCTATGTGTCTCCTTTATATATAAAAAAATTTATGTTAAATATATTAAATTTATAAATATCGGATAATGTGTGCTCGGAGAACGAAATCCAATCTCGTAAGATCCATGCGTAGGATTCTTATTCTCTACGCAAGCAATCTCATATGATAATCGTGTCGAGTGGCACAATCAGAACTGCCAATCCCGACAGGACAGTAGTGAACACGAGACCCATGACTACTTCCACGAACCATCTTGTGCCTCATGTTTCAGAAGAAGAAAAACAAGAATGTGAATTGACTGATTTGTCATATTTATCGAGGAATGCGTTCCGTATTGGACAGCTGACAAATTAATAGGAGCCTAGTCTATATAGAAAATTGGGTACGTACCGTCAACTCATTTTCAGCACGGAGCGTGACATGACAACGCTACGACCGCGCTCCATCGATGCCAAGTGAAGTGGATATCTTACCTAAACATTAATTGTTCATTGTTTTTCGACCGAATGTCGACGACCGTGATGGAGTAACGTCTAGGGAACACAACAGACACCTCGGTGTTACGGATAATGTTAACTGCCAGCTCCAAGTATAGTAAGGCAGGTGCAAGTCAATCTCATTCCGACATTTCTTACTAATGCAGTAAAAAGCAGCCGTTAGTTATATGTTTTTTTTAATCTCCGGCCGGCCAGCCAAGCGGAACAAAGATCTGTGGTCGGTCGACCAGGCTGCCTGCACGTGCCAGAGAAAATCATGGCCGCCTAACCTTATCGACAAAGCCTCTAGAAGAGACTGGGAGGGAGGAAAGCAAGTGCAGAGTCTTCACGGCGATTCTCCCATCAGTGAACAATCCACAACGAGGAGAGAGCCTTTTGCATGATACGAGTATATTACATAACAGTATTTACGTGATATCATAAATTAATAAACTGTCTCTGTTTTTCAAGATTTTTTTATAGAGTTCTAAAAGCAAAAGCCAAAAAAAAAAAAAAACAGCTCTAAAGTGATTGATTTCTGTTCTCCTCCTCTTCTTCAAAGGGTGTTTTTCTCCTTTCCTTCCAAGCCTGTGCGGACCAGAAATTCAGAAGCTGTGGAGATCAATGGTTTCCCATGTGTGCTCTGTTCCGGAGCTGGTTAAGAAAAATTAAGAACACAAGTGGTTTCTCTTCTCCTCCTCTTCTTCTTTGCATAATTTCCGCATGTTGGAGGTTAACGTGTGATTCGAGGGCACGCGCAGCCTACGAAGCACGCCATTTTATGCCAAGATGCTATTGCTGGATCTAACGGTCCACCGAGAAAACAAAAATGTCGCGGGATAATGCTCAATATCCTTCTCTCAAGTGGTAATGTACCCCTTAAACATTTGCTCTCAACAACTAACCTTGAACCGATCATTCTCTTCCGGTCTCAGGTGCAGAGAATAAACTACTATAAGACTGGTCTTTTCCTTTGTGACATATGATTCGGATTTTTATTCTCCCTGCTCAATACACTAACCACGAGTTACCCGAGCTTGTCCAACCCTAAATTAAGATGCTTGGATTTAATTCTTATTAGTAAAATTTTTTGTACATCTCATTTCTCGATTCCTTCGATCCGGCGTAGACCAATGGACCTTGTTTGTAACCGAGAGAGAAGACGGACCCGGGGGGTGGGGGGCGGTGGTGTCAGAGGAAGAAAGGATAAGTGTTTTCAGCTCACTCAGTGGCCTAATTTGAAAAATTTCTGAAACTTTAAGGCCTCAAGTGCAATAGGATAAACATTCAGGGCTTGATTAAAAAGATGCGGTAGCCCTCCTTGATTAAATTAAAGTTCTTAAAACCCTAGCTGCCTCCTCTTCTCTGCATCGGCGTCTGAGGACGAAGCGCGGTGCTCATCAAGGAAGCAGAAATGGTAATCCCCTTCACTCTCATCTCTCCGAGTTTATGCTCCTTCAATGGTGGTTGAATAGAGCTCAACCTCTACCCATGCGTTGGAAATCGCAGGGCATTGATCTGAAAGCCGGAGGTAAGAGCAAGAAGACCAAGAGGACAGCGCCTAAATCGGATGATATATATCTCAAGCTCCTCGTCAAGGTAGTTATTAAGCTCCTTTCTTGCTGCGAGTTCTGCTTGCGCATCCGAATATTCTGCTCTATTGAGCACACGGGTCTCTATCGATCTGTAATCCGGACCCTGATGATACGGAATAGTGATCAGATGGATCTTTGTAACAGCTTTATCGGTTCCTTGTCCGGAGGACTGGGAGCAAGTTCAATGCCGTGATTCTAAAGCGCTTGTTCATGAGCAAGGTCAACAAGCCCCCTGCTCTCTCTCTCCAGGCTCATCCGCTTCATGGAGGGAAAGGTTTGTGGCCTTACTCTCTCCGCTCGCCCGCTGAACTAATCACATGCTAGTCTGCACATCCATTACCGCTGTTGCTCGGTACAGAAGCTCCTCAATGTATGATGTACAGTATTAGGGTTATGGTTATGCTGTATGGGCAGGGGGATAAGATCGCTGTGGTAGTGGGGACCGTGACCGATGATATCAGGGTGTACGAAGTGCCAGCTTTGAAGGTCACTGCGCTGAGGTTCACGGAAACTGCGAGGGCGAGGATCGAGAAGGCTGGTGGTGAGTGCCTGACATTCGACCAGCTCGCACTGCGTGCTCCTCTGGGACAGAACACGGTAAGTAGTGGTGGTCTGTTTGTGTGCCCTTGATGTTGATGCCTTTTGTCTATGCGATTGCTTATCGTGGTGAACTTGGTAATGCTTTATGAATTGCACTTTTTGAAACTGGAAGTGCTTCAACCCTAACAAAGCAGTGCTCAATATACTGCTTTTGCAAATGCGGTGTAAAGATCAAGCTTACCAGTTGGCAAAGTCGGGCTCCTTGCATATGTGCAGGTCCTTCTTAGGGGTCCGAAGAATGCACGTGAAGCTGTGAAGCACTTTGGCCCTGCTCCTGGTGTTCCCCACAGCCACACCAAGCCTTATGTCCGATCCAAGGGGAGGAAGTTCGAGAGGGCAAGAGGCAAAGAAACAGCAGGGGTTTCAGAGTTTAAGTCTACTTTCCGTGCTTCTATCAGGCGGATCCCATATCTCCTCCTCGAGCAACATTTCAAATTTTGTTTCCGGGTGACATTGTCGATGCCGCGTGTAATGTTATTTCAAAGACTCGCCTTTTGTGTTTTAAAGAAGAGTTTTGGATGCTTTTGTGGACTCCCATGCAATATAACCAAGCGTAGTGCCAATTGTGCCTGCAGCTCATGTCATGTCCATCAATGTTGGTTTTCAAAGACTTAACTGAAATTTTGTACTTTGGGGTTTTCATGTTCTAAATATATCCGAACCAAAGCCCAATTGAGATACCCAATTTTGATCCCTCCGCTAAATAAAATCATACCAATGGCCGAGGGTGGCGCACAGAATGGAAGAAAGGATTCATATGATATTTGTTCCAAATCTGTCAGTTGATGCGGCAGCTCCTCTAGCTAATCAGCGTTCTTGCCGGAAATTCCTTATGGCTGCTCGGCACAAGCCATGCCTAATGGCAAAGTCCCTCGTGAAACCCGGCAGTTTTTAGCATCACAGTTTGGGCTGTCTTAAAAGTTGTCCCCAAAGTCTTGGCATGGCCATGGCCATGAGGCATGACTTTGGGCGATGTTCAACCTCTGGCCAGTCGCTTAACAGGTCAAGACAGTTGATTTCGTCCAGGCAATGGCCATTTGCAGATCCATTTAATTTCCTATCCAGGTGATGGACAAGCACATCCAAGGTATGGTTGGGCTAGTCCAGGCCGCAGCTTAGGTACCTTCCGGCGCGCTCAAAATTTGGGAAGGGCTTAGATCCACTTCTAAGCATAGTCATTATGACCCCGGATATAAAGCTCGGTGTTGCTAAGACGAAGGCTTATGCAGAAAGAATAAAGTTCACAAATAAAATTCTGGAATCCATCTCCTCAGGTTCCCAGGAAGAAATAAGTGCCGTTCTTAACCCCAGGAAACAGGCATCAAAATCTTAACACATGAGAAAATTCAGCAAAGGAAGTCATCAGAAACGATGGCCAGTGAAGGGAGCTCACATTTTAGAGGCAGTCACTGTCAAGCAACAGCTTAAAAGACTCTCATGCAACGTGAACTCGACATCAATGTGTTCATGAAAATGAATGACTTTTGGATGATTCTATGCAAAGATGGAAGAGGTAAGCATGTGCCAAAAAAAAAAAGGCAAGACAAGTTCGACTTGTGTGCTTTCCCTTTTAATGGCTTATGATAAAGGTGGATCAATAAGCCAGACTCGGAAACAAGGCCTCGGCAATTCACACAGAAGGACAGCAAATGATATGGGTTGGCAGCCCTGGATACACCATCTAAAAGGCATACCTTCAAAATCCATACTTTGAGAATCTGTACTGAGAAGTCTATATTGTACTTCCCATGAGTGATGTTTCATGAAATAGGATATTATTGGTTTTACATGTACTAATTCAACCTCGGTAGCTGTCATTATATGTAAACAGCAACCAGGTTGAATTGGGATAGGAACCCATTAAACTCGCACCCAAATTATCAGAGGATCGAAACAAACACACAGTTCTCCTAATGGAAGAGCTCAAAGTGTACTGTTATAACCCATACCCTCACAATCACCATAGCAATAGTCATATGATAATGTAACATCACAGCACGAAAAGGAAGAAACTAAGCAGCAAGCATTTTCTGAGTAGGAATAAGAATATAGACCAACCGAAGGACAATCAGTGCGTAAACATGCACCTCCAAACTGATTTGATCAGCTCATAGATTTCCATCTTAAGTTGGTCCTTGTCATCCAGAATCAATCAAAACTAGCATTTAAGAACTTTAGTAGTTCACTTCTTTTACTCTCCGCCAGCTTATCTTCCTTTGACTTCTCAACTTTCAAAAGAATCTACAGCACAGAAAAAGGCATCACAATGAGGTTGCATTTCATATTTTCATGTATCACAGTCTGGCGAAAAATATTTGTTTATATAGATAGAATACACCCCACCTTTTTGCCAGAGACAGCGCTACGACGAACACCATCCTCTTGGTCCCGTCCTAGAAACTGTATAGAGTACTTCAAATTAGAACAAAGGGGGAAAAAAATAAAAAACTAATACAGAGGGTGAATCACAAACACAGCAACATAAAGTGCATGGAAAATACCTTAGAAAGCTGAACAGGACCGCTACTTCTTTCATTCTGCTGGTTCTGCATACGGCTCATATTGCCAGGACAAACCCCAAGAAAAACATGCAGGCAAACCAATCAAGCGCCCAGTCATCATGTCACAGCACCCAGCTCCAAATTCAAAGAGCCAAAAAGGCAGAAAGTACCATAAGCACCTCGATTATGAAATTAGGCCAAGTACAGGTTATATCTAGAAGCACATGGACCAGTAGATACAACAATGTAGAGAAACCACTAATTGAATATGAAAAAGAATAATGAGCGCCTGCAGTCAGATAAGAAGCTAGCTAGCATGCAGGACAGATACAAAACCAGGTAAGAAGCAACATTTCGCCTGACATCAGACAGAGCCAGCCCAAGAATAACCAGAAATCACTGTATTATATTGTAAATCATCTATTTACCTCATCGACTTTGCGCTTGTCATGTTTATGGCGCCGACTTTTGCCTCTATCCTTCTCTTTGTGCTAGTTTACAATATAAGCAACCAATCAGAACAGATGAAAATCTTAGGTGCATATTCACATGGCATAAGATTTCTAAGCATTTACCTTCTTCGATCTGTGATTCTTCCTGCGCTTTACTGAACGAGCTTCATGTCCACTTTCGGATGTGTCACTACAAAATAAAACTATTAAAACTCAGTGGAAAAGGGAGCAAACACAGCACACGCATCATCATAATTCGATCCAAAACAACTGGTCTCAAAAAATCGTCCTACGGTACACGGCCGACTATGACTCTAATGAGTATCCTCGTAATGCTAGTTAACCGATACATGGAATGTGCAGGTCAAAAAGGAAGCCAATCACACCTTGGAATCAATAGAAACAGCTAGAACACACCAAAACAATAGCCTCGTACATCAGAGTCAACCTCAGATAGCAAAAATACGATGTCACCAGCTACGCAAAGACAACGCGGATTCTATTTCTAACGTGATACCTGGAATAGTCCGACGAAGATTGAGAATCGGAAGAGGAATGGCGGCGTCGGTGACGGCGGCGCCTTTTGCCAATCGAGCGGTCATTCTTACGGGTCTTTAGGGCGTCATCCCTGTCCCTGTCGCGACGGCCACGATGGCGACGGCGGCGGTGGCGGCGAGATGAAGAATCCGACGAATCGGAACAAGATGAGTCGTAAGAGGACGAAGATGAAGCTGAACTCGCCATGGATCGATCTTGCGATGGAATCCGATAAGAAGAGGAGGGCAACGGCGACAAAGATGCCAGAGCTCTAATAATATAGCATATATTTATTCATGAGTAAATTATTAAATTAGCCCTCAAATTTATAATAAATTATTAATTTAATTTTTTAAGTTTTAAAGTTATTAATTTGGTCCCCACTGTTAATTCAGCGAGTCAATTTAGTCCAAGCGTTATAACGTCATTTAAGGTTTACAGATACTGATAAGGATGGTAGCGGCTGCTTTTCAAGGTCCACATGCCAGTGATAATCAATAAGTAGATAAAATTATATTTTATTTGTTTAACTTCAACCATTCATAATTCGTCACGTGATACGTGGGTGTCCGCTGATGCGGTCGTCACTATCCACGTCAGTATCTGGAAACTAAATTAACTGATGGAATTGAACAACGTGGATAAATTGGTAGTTTTTAAACTTTAAGAACTAAATTGATGGCTCATTAAAATTTTGAGAATTAATTTGATATTTTAATCTTTATTTGTCTACCAAGAAAATAGCTAATATTTATTTTCAGTACGGTCCCTATATTTCCTTTTATGCTGAATTAGTCCTCAATGTTCGAATATTCCTTTTCTCCCCCAATTTTGGCCCCCTAAATCCAAACCCAGCACGGGTTTTAGTGTAAATGAAATGAAATAATTTGCCAAAAATTCGGGTTAGCTTATTGGAAACTCAAATTCGTTCGATCTTAACGAGCACGATCTCAGTCAGGCTCAAGTTCATCAATTAAACGAGTTAAGCCAAGCAAGAAATATTCGGCTTGAAAAATTCGGGAATTTAAACTGCCTTTTATTTTGCATTATGATTATTATATATTTTTAGGAAAACAAAAAAAAAATTTGTCAGATCACACCAAGAATAATTCTCCTACTTCTTTCTCAATTTAGGAACCTTTTATTCATAATCACTTCTCCTCCTCTCTTAGTGCCCCTCGGCAATAGACACATCCAGCCAATGCCGGCCCTATATTCCCCTATGTGGTTAGGCTCATATAGTATATGCTCAGTTAGCCTTCGTTTATTATATACGAATCAAGCCCAAGTGTAAAATGTTAGGTTTGCCCAAGTTTGAGTCATGTCCGAGCTCGCCAATCGTTAAATGAATGGAGATTGGACATGGTAGATTCGGATTTGGCTCGACTCGTGTACACTCCTATAATGGGCTCGATTGTAGTTCGAAGTCAATCGTTCCATTAGTAACAAACATATGCACGCTCCATAGTTTTCATTTCAGTCAAGTCTTTACAAGCAACACAATGAACAAGCAATTACCATACATGTGATCTATGCCAGAATCGTTTTTGCACAATGGGTGTTAGTTAACCGGGGGCTGACTAGAAGAGGTTTGTCAATGTTCATTTATACCAGAAAGTTAAGCCGACGAGCGATGGAAATCAAGTCACCTTTGTAGATTTTTTTACTAACTCTTCAATGACATATTACAATTAAAGAATGACAGACAATTACATCAGAAGATCGAAAACCTCCATGACCCCTGTCCTCGAGATGAAACCGAAGACATTGTCTTACAAGTTCGAACCCCGGAGACCAAAGCAACCTCGTTCTTGTCGGTGGTGGTGGTGGTAGCAGCGGCAGCGTGGGGATTGCGGTTGTTCAAACATGAAAAGCTATGTAATAAACTTATGCGCGGAACATCCCAGCAGTGTATGGCACTCTGGTCTGAGGAATCCAAGTGTTGCCTCTGAGGAACTTCCCCGGAGCGAAATCGGTTGCATGCTGCGGGGTGATCTTCTTGATGCCGCGCCACGTGACCCGGCCGCCGGTCTTGGCACCGGGGCCGCTGTTGTTGTACTCGCTGTAGAAGCAGGTGTTGATCCCGAACGTTCCGACCCATGGCAACCACCCCTGGGGGTCAATCACGTCGTCGATGTACGACTCCATGATGATCGTCCTGGAGTACTCCTTCCACGGCCTGCCAAGGTACGACTTGGTGATGCCGTTCTTGACGTAGGATTTGTCGGGGAGGATCTTGCAGTTCTGCAGCACGATCGCGGATGGCTGGCGCCTCTCCTTCCGGCCCTGGGCTGTGACGATGCACTGCTGGTTGTCGAGCGGCTTGCGAATCAGGAACGTGCAGTTCTGGAAAACGGCGGCGGCGTCGCCGAACACAAAGTCGATAGTCCCGGAGACGACACAGTTGCGGTAGTACTGGCGCAGGGTGTGGGTGTAGAGAGTGTCCTGGTAGCCATCCATGTGACAGTTGTAGAAGACGGAGTGGTCCGCCTGGACCCTCAACGCCACCGCCTGGTGCTTGATCGCGCCGGCGCTGTTCTCGAATCCGATGTCCTTGGCCACGAAGTAATCCCCGAGAACAGCTGCATATTCAAGAATATTCCCACATAGGCCACGTAACATACACAACTGCACATGCTTATCATCATCCACTATATTGATTATGATTTGGCTCAGTTTGAAAAACCATTTTGAATCGAGCTGAATCGAATATTTGATTTGATTTTATCATTTTTCTATTACTTACCAACTGTTGCGGTCTTGAAGGTTGGTATTCCATCGACGAAGTTCTTGTTGGAAGTGATCCTGGTCCTGGAGGGCCCGTCTCCGATAACCATGAGATGGGTCAAGCTCTTGTTGAACTGGACCTGCTCGTTGTAGACTCCCTCCTTAACGTACAGCACGAACGTCTTGTTTCCATTCTTGGGGATATCCTTGAGAGCCTCGTTTATGGTCCTGTATTTCCCCGTCCCGTCCTTGGCCACCACCAGGTCGGCCTTGATCCCGCCCGGCCTCGTGCTTAGCAGCTTCCTCGTGATGAACTCCTCCGGCAACCAGGCCGGGAGATCATCCTCTGCCACCTTCGACAGCAACCGCCGGTTGAAATTCGCCAGGTTGAGGCTCACCAGCGTCGCGTGCAGCTCCGTGACCATTGCAAGGCCGTTGCTCGTAATCTGGGTTGCAGTCTTCAGCGCCTCCCTCATCTTCTGCCCGGCGTTTCCTGTCGACGAGAATAGGGATCCCCAGTGAGGTTGTAAGTTGTAATCCTCAGGGACGTGAAAAGAAACAAGACCGTTCTGGGGGAAAAAAAACAAGATTACTTGGCTTTTACCCGTCGTGTTCTCGAATCCGTCGAAGCAGGTTTCTTGGTACGTGACGGCGGCACTGAGCCAGACCTTGAGGTCAGCGAGGATATCGTCGAGCTTGTTGATATCGAAGTCCCCGACCTTCTCTAACGAGCGCTTGAGATCGTTAATGGAGTAATCCATGAGCTCCTTGCAGTTCTGGAGGGCCTGCGCTGCCCTCGGGTCCTTCTCCAGCTCCTGCAGCACAGCCGACTTCTTCAGCGCCGCCTCGATGTTCTTGACCGCGGCATTGAACCCGGCCTTGATCAGCTCCTTCGGGTCGCTGGTGTTGGCGCTCTTGAGGCTGTTGATGCACGTCTGCTTGTAGTCCGTCGGCGAGCATATGGCCTCGACCGCCTTAACGGACGAAGACACGTCCCTGGTCGTGGAATTGGTCGAGTCGTCATTGGACTGGTTGCTCACGACGCCCACAGTCACCGCCACGCCAATGGCCACGAGGATGACGGAGGACACCGCGATTATCGCGACCCTCTTGTTATTCCCCATGTTCCAAATATATGCAACTCCCTCGAAAAATCGAACGATCAAAGCATAAAAACTCTGCGAATCGATGCTAAGACGAGAAACTGAAGATCTCCCGATCGAGGGGAGATTGTAAATTGACAGATCTGAGAGAGTTGCAAAATCTGTAGATTTCCAGGCCCCCTCCCGAGCCTGCTCCTCCTCCGACGAAGAATGGACTTGTGAGAAATGGGAGGAGGGAATTTTATTTATATGGGGGAAGGATTAGGAGGAAGATGGATTGACCGAATTTTGAAAAAGGTTAGTTAGGGAGAGAGAACGATTTGGAGGGAGGAGAAGGAAGGCAGGGCAGAGGTTGGCAACAATTTGCTAAAATTAAGGATTAAGGCTGTCTGAAAATTTGGTTATTTTCTTTGTTCAACACTTCAGGGTTTTATCTTTTCTCTCTCTCTCTTTTTTTAAATATAATTAAAAACAGAAAATTATGTACAGAAAGAGGGTTTCAAGTTCCATTTTTGTCGTCATGACTTCTTTGTTAACGTGTCTCCTTCGCGAAAATAAAAATACTTTGAAGGAATCATCATGTACTTCCAAGAAGGATCAAAATTATGACTGTGTCAAGATACTAAAATTCCTACAAATATTTGCAAGATTTTCATAAATTAAGATAAATAAATATTAGACTAGGTTGAGTCACAAAAAATGCTAATATTATATTTGATGGGGTATCACTTTTTAGAATGGAAAATTTTTGCGCTATGTAAAATGAAAGGTTTAATTAACTGTAAAATTAAAATTGAATGTTGAATAATAATGGGAATAGTTAAATTTTATTTTTCTTTTGAAAATTTATCATTGAAAGTTTTTTACAAAAAAATTTATGTAAAAGATGAAAATCCATACACAAAAAAAATTAATTGTTAAAGATGAAAATACACAGTAGATCGATTTTTTTTTTTTTACGAATCATTATTGAACTTTATCTCTGTATTGGGAATCAACACGTCCCAAACGAGACGACGAAACTAGAAATTCAAACCGAACATTTGGATATGGTGTTTGCATGTTTGGCATGTAAAAAAAAAAAAACATATTAATCTTGTTTGGCATGTAAAAATGTGGTTAGAATATGGGTATTTACGAATGGTGGTTGAGGATTATAATCGACTTATTTTTTAATTAGAAGGGAAGTTTATGGAAAAATCACACTAACATTTTTTCATATTTATTTATGGAAAATAAGTGGATAAAAAATCAGACTAATTTATTTTTATATTTATTTATGGAAAATAAATGGATATGAATTCCCGTTCTTATATTCATTAACCTTAAGTACCAACGATGAAACCTAGAATTACTGCGATCGACTTCTATAATCGATAACCGATGAAAGGGTGAACTATTGACTGATCCATGACATATGAGCGCGTAGAAAGATTATCGATCGACCATAATTTTCCCTCCGATATCTTCGGTTCGGTTTCGATCAATGGATCAGTCGCACGAATAATATCTAAGTTATACCCTATTTTTTCCTCAAAACGTGCTTGTTCTTTGCACTCTTCTTATCTATCCACATTCCATGAAATAATGGATATGAAGTACTCTTTTGTAATCAAATATTTTCGTATGTTATCAAAATGGATTGGTTCAGACGGTAGAACGTCTCTTCTCCTTGAGTAAGATTTCGAGTTCGACTCTTGTTAATGGTGAAAATTTACCTTGGGAGATTTTTACCATGTAGTAAGCCCGCTTGACTCGAATTGAATTAGATAGAGCCTATTTGAATTCTGAATACTGTAGACACAGACCAAAAGATTATTGGGGTATAATTCTTTGTCGAAAAGAAACACTAGAATAGAGGAAAAAAATACTTGCCTACGGAGATTAATTGATGTGATTCGACGTGTCTTTCCCACAAATCAAAAGATTTTAGATTCAAGTCTCGCAAATATAGAAAATTCACTGTTGGAATTCTTTTTTTTAATCGAAACTAAATTAATTGAGGTTTCCGAATATTAAGCGATATTTACAGAAAACAAAGAAAATGGCTGGAAGATATCCAAGAAAGTATTGAAAGTACAGTTGGATTGATAAGAATTCACATTAATATGGTTTTGGTATGTAAAAGTACCATTTTAGTGTGCAAATGGTGATTGAATAATATGAAAAAGTTTGAAAAAAATCTATAAAAATACTACAATATCTTCTAAATTCTCATTGGGAGGCCTATATGTCTGCCGCGATGGATTTCTATAATTTCTAACTGAAAAACAGTAATCTATTGATGTGTCGGCAGCATGCAGTGTGTAATAAAACGGTCGATCCACCATAATTTGCTTCCTAGATTCTTTAATCTGATACCGATCATCCGATCATTCGTATAAAGAATATTTGTAGTTATACTTTCACTTTGAAATTCACAACCAATCATTAGATGGAAAAAAAAAACTGAAAAGATAAGTCTTTATCATGCCCACAACATGACAAATTGAAACTAAAACACAAAACACTGACAGTCAATCTCAAACAAACCTGTTCTTGTACTCCTCTCATTTATCTACCTTCCATAAAACACATGCCTATTTAACCTGACATGTCAAAGGTCCACTCCATAAATGGCTCCCTTGATTTCCTCTTTCCATTTTCACCCACTTTTTTCACATGTATGTACCACCGGTATCCGGAAACCCAACGAATCCTGACTGATCCAGTTCAAGCCGTATGCGCACACCAATGGATAAATCTCTCCCAAAATAAATTCTTTCCATTCACAAGACTTGATCCCAGGCCTTATAACTTTAAGGGAAAGGGGCGTCATACCATCTCGATCGGTTTGCTTTGGTTCCTTTTCCGACCTTTTACATGCCTTTTCGGTGTCTTCCCGTGTAAATGTATACATGGTATGTAAAGGACTCATTTTGTCAATGAGCTGAGACCATTTAAGATTTACTGACCAGTAGCAGATTCATGGATTTTGGTCCTAAGTTTCTCTGTGGGGCTCCAGCTATTAAAATTTCCATTTATTAGACTTTTGTGGGGGTGTGCAACTAAGAACATTAAGCAAGTTAATTATGTTCTCATTCAAGTTGAATAACTGGTATGTGAAATTTTTTACCATCTATGCCCGCACAATTTTAACTTATCTTCGAAATGTATGAAGTGTAAAAGGATTGACACCAAGCCCTACTTGGTAAATTTGCAGCTAGCATTGACATTAAAGCATCGGACAAATTGAAATTGCTCACTTAGTCCTCTTCAGTGCCTGGCTCATATAAAAATGAGGGCACCTGTTCTTCAAACTCCACCACTGAAGATCTCTCTTCTACATATAAGATTTTACATCATTGTTAACCTTTTCGATTCTGATCGATGGAGCAGGTGCAGAGTACTCGTGACGCCGCCGTCTCTAGCCCATCGAACGGCTCTTGCGTCTCTACCAATGCTGCTATCAACCTCATGCTTCTCAGCCAGGGCGGCCCGCAGCCCTCCGCTGTCATCAACAGGGACGAGCCGCTGTTCGTGGAGAAGAACTCGAGGGGTCGGGTTTTCAAGTGCACCTACTGCCACAAGGTGTTCTCGTCGTCCCAGGCGCTCGGGGGACACCAGAACGCCCACAAGCAGGAGAGGGCGATCATGAAACAGCACAAGGCCAGGCTTGCCGCTCAGAGGGGGCCGGTGCTGCCCTTCTCCTGCTTGTCCACCACCCTAGTTGGCCATGCCCCGTCCCTGTACGGATCCTACGGTCTCGGGGTTCAGTACGGATCCATGATCCACAAGCCGAGCCCCTACCCTTACCCCTTGGCCATGGCCGGGCACCCGGTCGGGAGTTCCAGCCACCCATACGGTAACCCGGCACCGCTGCTCTACAACAGCTCGATGGCGGGGTCAGCGTTTCATGCTTACAACGGCGGGAACGGGCTAGCCCAGGTCCCTCTGGCTCCTGCCCAGTGCAGTAACCTTCCTGCATCAGCAAACAACACGCAGACGGTGGTCGGAATAGGATCCAACAACGACATCATAGATCAGAATCCGGAAGTCCGTGAACCCTCGGAGGAGCCGTCGACCATCGATCTGACTCTGAAGCTCTAGAACGATACCTACATATATATATATATATATTCATGCATATACATACATAATTATCACATGCGGTATGGTATTTGTTGGACTCTCATGCATGCATGCATTATTTAGTTATCCGTGTCGCTGTCATTTCATGCTTTCACATCGCCGTGCGTTATTTATTTTGTGCACATGTTGAATTTGTGTCGGAAACACAGTCTTGCTTACTTTCTGACTGCTGTGTATTTGGTTAATTTTGTGTCTTGTGGAAGCAATTGCCCATTAATTACTTGCTCCATCAATAATATAATAGCTTTGAGATTATGTTCTTGGCTACTTTTGGGTTGATAATGAAAGAACCGGCCAGAATCGATCGTAGATTGCAAGATAATTATCACAAAACCGACGACCTCGGCCCCGATCATGATCGTAGATGTACCGATTGGTATCTTCGGGATCCCAAAACTAGTATACCTGTCACGATATCCAAAATACGAATCTCTAGCTAGCTATGCTAGATAAATTTAATGCCGATCGCCGTGAAAAGTTAACTCGATTGATGGGATCGATTATGTAGTTTGAGGGGATTGCTTCTTAATTAAGGTTAAGCCGGTTAATTAATCGGACCGGTTCTTCGAGTTATTATCTATTCTTTTACACCAGCCTAGCTGGGGTGACTTTTCTGATTTCATTTTGCTCGAGAATGCTTCGCTGTGATTTCCTTCTGTGCATATCCCATATGGGCCTCAGCCTACTAAAAAAACATGTCCGATTGCAAGAGATAACATCTTAATTAATAATTACTATAATGATTAATAAAGTATGTCCCGACACTTACCAAGTATGTTTGCTGATTGGTCCAGACATCCTTACAGTATTTACAGGTAGTAATGAATGAAATCCTAACGGATAAACTGTAAGACTAAGTTCCTAGGGACATTTGAACCGTTTGATTCACTGGTTAATCTGCACAGGGAGTTTACTTCCCTCGGGGTGTATGTTTCACAAGAGCGTTCCAATCTCGGGACACAATGCTATGGATATCCAAGAGAGATCCTTGATGCCATCCCATATCAAGTGCCATGAGCTCCGAGTCCACCTCAAGAATAATTCTCTGCAATCCGGGATCCAAAGCCAACTCGAGACCAGTCCTTGTTGCCCACAATTCATTTGCGATAATATATCAACCAAATTGCAGCGTAGTCTCAATAATTTTTAATTGACGTTAGATACAATAATCTTATTGATTGTTATTCACTGCATTATTGCAAGGTAAGACTATAAAATTTTACCCATCACCGCGAAAACTTGACACCTTCACAAGTCAGTTGGAATAAAATTAACCAACTTATTGAGTTTATCGATCGAAACAAGATCGATGTTAGAAAAATTACTTACTGTTAAGAGCAATTAACCCATATGATGCACACACCTGAAATCTTAGAACCTCTAACCCTTTTATCCCGATGGTTCAAGTGAAGAGCAAACCTTCGTTAGCTTTAAGGATGATTTTCCCCATGCGACATAAACAAAACAAAGCTTGTCTCATCTTAAAATAGCTCTCTTGTATAAACCATCCGCGCCTTCAACGGCCGAGTAGTTCGATCCAGCGGGTTGCCTTGGGAGCGTACTCTCGGCTCCACCGTGGCCCATCACGGCTCCGGCATTCCAGTGCCACGGCCGGAGGAAGGCCGAGCCCGACAAAGAGTATGAAGAAGGGTGCAGCATAACCGATCCCCAGTCCCTGACCCCGAGCCTCGCTTCCTTCACTCTCCTCCTGATCAGCAACTTCCCGACATCTTCCTGCCTCATCTCCGACATGCTACGGAGGATCGAGACGCACAGGAGTAGAACGAACACCGCGTCCTCCTCGGGTATTAACTCCACCACCATCAGCTTCCAGTTTATAAGAGCTGTCGCCTTCCCGCTCGGGTTCTCTTCCGTGTACCTGACAAGTGTAACGAAATCACCTTCTGATTCGGCAACTTTGTCTTCCCCGTCGGAGGTGCGTTGATCTGTTCGGAATTGCAGTCTCCGGCCTCTCAACAGCTTCACCTGACATCAGTAACGAGGTTGCATCGATAAAAATAATATCGATACGGGGCACTTCATGAAGATCATGAGCAATTCTCCTCGAATGGCTACGCCTTACCGATGAATCGGAAGAAGACTGATTTCTCAGGCAAAAACTCGGGCCTGGATTCGATGCCGATGATTGCCACCTCAGCATCAGGTCGTCCCCAGTCGAAAAGTGCCACATGACATTCCAATGCTCTTCATCGGGTTCTTTCGGTGTTGCAGTTCCAACCACTTTCTCTGTACTAGATATGGATAGAGCATCATGTCTCAAATCTCCAGCACACACAATGAATTTGCCAAGGAACCTGCCGTTTACATTCTTCATAGCCAAATTGGAAGTTTTCAAGAAGAACATACCAGGGGCTCTACCGATGGAACCAGCAACATAGGACCAAGAACCTTCGCGTACTTCTATGATTCGGTCTTCCCACCGAACGTTCGAAGGAGTCTCCCCTCCTCGCCTCCAAAACCCTCCTCCCACCCTATGATTCATGAACAAACTCAAACACCATGTAGTATAATTCAAATTCCCTTTCTTCATTTCTTCCAAGTAGATATTTGATCATCACTAATGGGATAGGAATCCCTTACCTTATTCGGACAACGAAAGCTTCTCTTCCAGCATGGTCAAGAACGGTTCTCGACAGCCACCGACCTTCTTGGGGCCGATACTGATTCATTCTCAGGATCACATCAGATATCATCGCTCCCGAATCATCGGTCACTCTATCAGGCACGCATTTGAGCAAATAAGGAGCCTGGGCTGGTGGAGTTATCGATGCCACCATGCCGAATCTCTGCTCCACCCCCTTTCCTAGAGTAAGAGTCGGGGCTCTGAGCAAATCGTTCCAGTGGAAGGTTACTGTATTCATCAGCTTACTTCCTCTGAGACACAGACCTCCCAGACTCCGATGCTCAACAACGATCCCCCTTGTGCCAAACTCGCAGTAGAGGTGACAAGCTTTTCTCCACATCTCGTGGGAGAGGCTTTCGATTGGCGTGTCAAACTTGAGCTCTCTGTGGCACCTTACGACCCGAAAACGCAAGAACTCGTGTCTCGAGTCCTTCTGTATTGACCTTGTCTTCGAGTTGAGCCTCAGGAACATGCAAACCTGTGTAGCATGGACCAAACCGTACTACAGTTTCTCTAATGGTAAATGGTAATTACAGATTAACATTAAGTAAAAAAGGGGAAGCTGACCTCGAGCAAGAACCTCGGAGACATGGATCTGTATTTGGTGTTAACATCTGAATCAAATGCATCCCAGTAAATGGGCGGCTTGATCGACGAAGAGATCCCTTCTTGTTTCAAGGCAATCTGACTGCCGGCTTTCTCGTAAGGTTGATCGAAAGTTCTTTCCCACAACTTCTTCGTCGCTTCAACTTCTTCCTCCTTAACATTCTCCCACACTCTCGCAACCCTCCCCAAATCACAGTCAAGCTCTTTCAAGTCCTCCGCATACACTGTGGGGTAGCTCTGATCCACCACATTCCATTTAAGTGAAATAGTAAGACGGAGGTGGCCATGAGTTCCTCAAGATCCACAGCTTATCAACAGACAAAATATTGTTAAGATCACAAGTCTATTCTAGTTCAGTCCAAGCATGATTTGTCTCATTGACAGATCCTTTCCATCAAAACAGATTCAAAAGTCCAGAATCTAATACATGAGATAAGAACAATAAAAGACCGTGAAGTTAACTAAATAAACGAAATCGATGCAGACCAAATGTCCATCGGAGTAACAGTTAAAATTGCAGAGCCATGCACCTGATGAGTAAGCCACATGATCAGAATATCAGAAGTGGGCACGAAACGGCTATTCCAACCCGATAATTTCCCCAAGATGAACAAGAACCCTTTGTATCTTTGTTTAGCTGCTATCAAGTACATCATCTCAGACATGTACGGCTCCGAGAACTTGGAATACAAGGACCTGTGCTTCATTACTTCGTTCACGAGCAGCTCATTGACAACAGACGAGGATGGAAGATCTGAATTGGCTTCATTCTCGAAAGACTCGGATGGGTATCTTTGCAACCAGATGTCCCTGCATCTTATTAGTGCATACTCCTCATTCTCTTCGTTGAAGATGGTAGGCTTGCCAACAAGTTTTGAGAATCTTGACTCGCAGTATTGCCGGTAACCCTGCTGAGAGTGACCCGAATTTTATCAGTGGCCGATTCTAAATCTCACAAAAAAACATAAAAGAACTCTATGAAAATTTACTTTTATCTTATCCGAATGAAAGACCAAAAAGTAAGACGAATTTAAAGCTCTTTTTCCGCCCATTCAAACGTACATAAAGATCAAAGAATGTGTACAGTCCAACTTCCCTGCTGTAAGCCTGCAGCAGTGTCCCAGGAAACAGAAAATAAAGAAGAAAAATTGAAGTATCCGACGGTCAACTTCTGCATATACAAGGTCAGAGAAAGCTCAACTTTCTATTTATAGTCAAAGAGGCATAGCAGAGATCAGCCTCACCGGATTCAAGGAGTGGCAGAGCCAAACCCACTCGACATCAATCGGAGGCAGGACCATCGGCGCGCTGGGCCCCACCGTGATCCCGCTGATCAACGGCATCCAGAGCTCCTCGTACCTGCGACAAGAATCAAAAAGCCATCCCCGGGCGTCGGATCAGGACAACGTTTTACAGAGACAGTCAAAGGTGAAGACTTTACATGAAGAATCACCCACGCACCCACCTCCTGACGGCTTCCATAATGACGGATCTCTCGTGAAGCCAAGAGGACTCGTTGACCGTCCTCAGGAACCCGATGCTCCGCCTCGCCGCGGGGACCAGATCGAGCCCCACGCGCACCTTGTCCCTCTCGACAGCTGGCTGAGGGTCCGGGTCACCATGCTATCGGACACGCTGGCGCCGGCGCTGTGGCGAGTCGACGACATGGCCGCCAAGTAGACAGTTCTGAGGGAGAGGAAGGGGGGAGATGGGACAGGGAAGATCTCTACAGGGGTCTTGGAATGTATTGTGCTGGTGACTGAATAGTGATAGAGGGACGGGCCTCGGGTGAGAGAGAGAGATGTGTCAGAGGTGGAGAAAGGAATAAACTTTTTTGGGACAAAACAGGAGCCTGAAGAAACAGACAAGCAGTCACAACAAATGTTTAGAAAATCTAATACGTCCATACGTAAAATTATTTTAATTAATAATAATTTTTTTAGTAATAAATAAAAATTGTAATAATTATTTAAGCATTTAATATTAATTTATAATTTAAAAATACGAGATGATAATTGAAATGTTAAATAAGGTTGACAGTTGAGAAAGATGGCGCGGCTGAGTTCAGGCTCGGCAGTAGGTGGAAGAGGAACTTGGATTATTCGTTGCTTTAATCATCACTAGAAAGATTATTAATTGTAAATTAAGATATATAAAAAATACTAATAAAAGTTATCTGAGTATCTTCGGTGGCGCTATCAAATCAAGTGATTTAGGTTGTCTAATTACAACGTCTCATTTCATTGAACAGAGTGTCAGTAATGCTTAAAGTAATGTACTTTCTTTTATACAAAATAAGAATCTTATATTAAATATCATATGACTAATAGCGTAATAATGCAAAAGTTATTTTTACATGATCTAATATATTTAGTATTTCATATTTGAATTAATTATACATATCTTTAAAAAAAAAAGATATAGTAGAAATTTCACCTTTAGATATAGATTTAGAGGACACTGACTTCTTTCATTATTTCAAGTTTTTGATAGCGATATGTTAATAAAGCGAATATCGAGTGCTAGGTGTTTAACCTGTCTAATATATTTATAATTAAATACAGAGATTTCGAACATTATGTAACAGATGGTTAAATCACAACCGCTGCTTCTGATTAAAAAAATATTAGTCAACACAAAACATAGTCATTGGCTTAAATCATGAGTTTTAAGGCTTCCCAACCTTTGCATCCACGTGCATTTCTGGTTGGCTATAATGTTCCTAAACTCCCAGTGATACTCAAAAGGCTGTGAGACAGCACGTACAACAAGAACTAGTGCATCTGCCCACCGCAGCACAGCTTCACTAGTGGGGAATTGGGACATCTTCCAAGAAATCCTAGGTTCAAACTCCAGGAGGGACGTTCCTCTGTGGGTAGGATTACAACGCTCTTTAGCCCATTAAATTTGCCTGATTTACCTAGTACACTTCGTTTACGAACTATTATATGTACCCCGAGGAGGAAGTATCGCAACCACCACTAGTCGGATACGGAAGGCACTCGGATACCTCGGTTATTAAAAAAAAAAAAGAACCGGTGCATCATATCCAATCCATGTGATTCCATCCTTTCTCCTTCTCCATCCGTGGAGCAATCAAAACATTTCGAGTTTCAGCCTAGACCGGGAGGATGCCTGTCCCCGACATAACCATGAATGCATGATAGAATCCGTACGATCTCGAGCAACACCTGCAAGGCAAGTCAACCTCACGGTCCATGACAAGTCCATTGATTTTGGCCCACCCTTCCGGTGGTGTCCCGTTTGGGTGCCGGCCTCTTTCAAGCTACTACTCACTACGCATCATTCCATGGCCCCAAGTTTCGCAACATTTTCACTTCTCAACGTCTAAGTGGCTACGTACCCACATCTTATAAGTCCCTGCAATATTTAAGGCAAGCGGAAAGTCACTCCACGTGAGAAAGTTTTGGAAAATAAACAATCCAAGGCAACATCAATTATCAAGTAAAGGTCACATCATATTCACGATACATACTTCGGACATCCAGAGAACAACTTCGTCCAGGGAAACATAGGTGTCCACCTGCAGAGGCTTCACCATGCCCCCACCATCCATTATTGAGCCAGAGTTGCATTGATGAGGCAATAAACCACTAGTAAATATCGAGAAGACGGCCCCGTGCCATCACCATGAGAGATGCTTCAGCTTTTCTATTATAAATATAAGATCTTCGGATTAAAAAGATATGATGAGTCACCAACATTATTAGGTACGCCTGTCAGCATCAACTAGCCAACCCATCATCCATTCTCTATTCAAAACCATATTATTATTCGACAAGTTGCACTAAATTATATGAAAACACAGTGAATGACTCCTGAAACCATGAACTTGGTACAGGCCTCAGAACCCAGCAATTATTTATGTGGTTCCTTCAACTCTGCTATCAACACCAAGAGAGATGGAGGAGGAATGCAGTAAAACTCCCACCGGTCTTTTATACAGCTCATATTCTTGGACACCACAACGGAGATCTCATGCTGGAGGGATTGATCCTTTAATTATGCAGATTAAAAGCTTCATGTGAATAAGTGATCTGAAACCAACAAATGCATCACAAGAGAATGTACTGTTGTTAGTTGTTCTGAGCCCTTAGTTCAAATTCCAGTCCAAGATGCATGAGATGCATGTGCATTCTACTAACAGGTATTTGCTAAGCAGCAAAATTGTCACAAGATCTTCTCATCATGATTGCTTCTTCACAGCACAATCAAGACAATTAGTCAATGAATGATTGTGATTTTCAGTCTTTAGACCGCATGGCTACTCGCCAAGCTGCTCAATGCTTGCCTTCTACACCATCCTACCAGGACAAGACCAAAGTCAAGCTGCCATAACATCTCCAGCCTTAAATTGTATCAGATTCACAAAGTGTGCTAGACTGGTACAGCTCACTTGAAAGTTGAAAACCTTTGCAATTCGCTCAATAAGATCCCACTAACCAGGATAAAGACATTGGAAGTTTGAACAGGCTCTAACTTGATGAACATCAAGATTCCACAGGAGGAAAAAAAATGAAGGGTAAAAGGAGTGGGCAATAAACATAGATAATCAAAAGAACAAATATTTTAGGACTTAACTCATTTCCTTGGATACACTAGCACAGCTCAATGTTTTAATACTTGAATTTCATGAGGTTAGACATATCAAAGAGATTCATTGGCATTTTCTTTCAGAAGTATGTTATACAAAGGTTACTGATCCCAAAGTGCAAAAAATTCATTCTACGAAACTTTTCATGTCAAAGATTAGATACTTTTGAGGGCACAAAAACTAACGAGAAAAAAATTTAGCTAAAGCTTGCCCGATTAAAAATAGTAGCAGAGACAGGCCAATATCACATAGAACATTCTTCATTTTCTCTCTTACATGACAAACACTGTCACTACTCAAAATTGCCCAAGCAATTAGTACGTAATTACAGACAACTCATATTAGCAGAGTAATGATTGAAAAACAACTCTCAATGGCTTTCAAAAACAGTGATGAGCTACAGAAAACAAAAGGGCAAAATGGCATTTTTTTGCCTAATAATCCACTGAACTAGCAATCTCTCAGAAACTAGAAGGAAGGGTTATTAAATGTATGATCCATTAAAGGAGCAAAAATACATATTTTTGCATATCAGATGGATCCCAGGGATAAATAACATAAGCAAAAAGGAGCAACATCAGTTAAAGAAAAGAGACAAAACTATTTAGGCAAAACATTGGAAAGGCAGAGGGTACAAGTATGGAGATATTTCAGCTCAGATAAATGAGGAAAGAGTCAACTCCCTGACCCGAAGTGGGTCTCGTAATGAGCTGGGATAAATATTTATCATCATTGCAAAATAACCACATCTAATAAGCCAAAGACGGGTATAATAAGCCACCAAAAGGAACAGAGACAACTCTACCGCCCAGTTGAGGATGATAGAATCCATACATTATGCGACTATTGGCAAATGAACAACCCCAATTGGTGAAGGAATCTTGACTAAAAGTTCTGCTTATCTGGCGGTGTAATTGGATTCCGTAGCAGCATTGTTCTAATGCAAGGACCTTCACGTTCTCTAAATACCCAAAAAGCAAGAAGGTAGACAGGAAAGACGCATTGAGGCACCCAGCATTTCTTCTTACAGGAAAAGAGTGAAGAGGAAGATTACCGGAAAAAAAGAGTGAAGAGGAAGACAAACTTCGTCATATAGAGTATAAGTTCCCTCAGAAATTGATAGAGAAAATAATCAATCACTGAATATTGTTCTAATGCAAGGACCTTCACGTTCTCTAAATACCCAAAAAGCAAGAAGGTAGACAGGAAAGGCGCATCGAGGCACCCAGCATTTCTTCTTACAGGAAAAGAGTGAAGAGGAAGAAAAACCTGGTCATATAGAGTATGAGTTCCCTCAGAAATTGATAGAGAAAATAATCAATCACTGAATGATCAGCATTAGCATGGTTTGATCTTAAACATCACAGGGAACATCTCGAAGACGTGACTTGCTTTTACGAACCAGCGATATTCAGCGGAAACTCGTGCCTATCCAAAATAAAATAGGAAATTTACAGCAACAGGGAGAAATCATTGAAAAATCATTACTTTTGCAATTAGATCTGTTAAAGATCGACCCTTTTTGATCACAAGTATCTAAAACGAAACATGGAAAGCATAAGATAGGGCTCAGATAAACGTGGAAACAAGTCTACTCCCGGACCAAGAACAGGTCTCGTAATGAGCTGGGATACACATTTATCATCACTGCTTCAGAACAAGCGACAGCAAATATAAAAAACTAATCAAAAGCAGAAACAAGTTCCACAGGAGCACAATTCAACGGCTCGACAAGGCCCGAAAAAGGCCGAGAGCATTTAACGAAGGACACCCCATCATCCCGCACGAAGGGGGAAGTTAGAGAAAAACTGGGAAAGCGACGGCTGTTCGGAGGCCGTCGATTTGCAGATCTTAGGGCTTTTAAATAGGCAGAGATCATCGGCTAGGGTTAGGGTTAACCGTCTCTTCTGGCGGCGTATGCTGGGGTAAGCGGGTTGCAGTCTCATGGGAATCCACTGGGCGTAACCTTTCTTCAAAAGCCATCGGAGCCCGGCCCATAATCAGCCCGCGGTGGTGGTCTCTGATCTGACCTTACGAAGCGCTCATTCCACAAGTCCACGTGGTCGAATAAGAGATCTTAATTTCCATTTTCGTGAGACCGGCCTTAGGGGTATGTAAAAATTGGTTCGGGGGGCCGAATTTGTTTCCAACCGAACCGAACCACAAATTTGATTCGATTCGATTTGATTCGGCATAATAAGCATGAATTGTAGCGCGTGAAAAAAAAACGGATTGGTTTAAATCAATTCGGTTAATTACTTCGAACTGAATTGGTTTTAGTACGGTTATATTCAGTTCGAAATGAATTAAACCAATTTTAAAACGGTTAGTTTAGGTTCAAATTGAATTGGTTTTGTAATGGTTCAATCTTGGTTTAATTCAAACTGGTTAACTGCCCAATTACACTTTAAGCTTGACCGAAGCACTTTTCATCTAAAAAATCGTCCCGAGATAGAATCGGTTCAAACCAATTCGATTCCCCGTTCGGTTCTTCCCAAACAGATTCTTTGCACATCCCAAGCGAGCCTGGCAGGAGACCATAATGTTTTTTTTTAATAATTTTATTTTTCATGCTATATCTGAAAATTTCCCTTTGAATTATTTACTGATTTTTGCCTTTTGTGGGACATGGCCTCACAGTCCGTTGGATTGGGAATTTTTACATGAGTCGAGCTCGTTATTTCATCTGTAATTCCGACCAGCGATTGTATGATACATTAACCAAAATACCTCATAACTTTTATTTATTATTATTAATATTTTTAGCATTCATTTACTTATTTTTTAACTAAAAAATTGGACGCGTGAGATCCGAGAGTTGGACGTGCTTCGAGAATTTGGCGGGTAGTGCCAAAACCGAACATCTATGGAGTCCATCGTCGTGGGCTTTTGTCACTGGGCCCTGCTGCCGGGATACGCCTTCCGCATGAACAGGCTCACTGACAGTCGTGTCGTCTTCGAGCGCGGCGGAAGGCAGCAGAAAACGAAGTTGGGGCTCTTGATCGCGAGAGAAGTGGGCTCGGCAATGGCGTCAGCGATAAAATCAGGAGCCTTGGTCTTTCTCGAGGAACTTCACCCGCCTTCCCCATTCTTCGCCGACGGGTCGTCACTCAGAGTAATCGGAAAGCACGGCTTCTTCCCTTTGCTTTCAACCGCTTCTTCTCTTTCTATACTCATGGAATTGCACTGATTGCATGTGATTACCCACTGGAGGACTGATAATCCCCAACTGGGTTGCAGTTGTAAGTTGCTGCTTGATGAACACACCCGCTTGCCGACTAGCTGAAAAGTTTCAGGTGGTATGACTACGGTGAAGTTTCCGATAGTCCATCACCAGCTGACTTATCGTCTCAGAAAGGGAAAACTGTCTGATGATGGGTTTGCGTGGTGGAAAAATCTGTCAAGCTTAGTTCACCAAAAGGAAAAAATCTATCAAGCTTAGTTTTTGAGGTTGAGTTTGAGTATATATGATGGCCAGATTGTAGACAGAAAAGGGCCAAACTATTTTGAAATTTGATGCTTTCATCTCCCTCTGAAATATGCTGCAAATGGCCTGTCCTTTACAGGTTCAGATGAGGAGATAAGGATTAGTCGGTCCGTCTCTTTGCTGAATGGCATTGAATGCATAATTGGACTGGGGATTTCTTGCAAAAGAAACCAGCTCAGTCTCCTTCAGCATGGACTGAAAGATCTTGTAACCAACCATTAAATCTGTGAATTGTTACACTTTAATTGTTCTGACCAGGTCGTCTTGAGACTATTTTTTGCTCAGTAGCATCCACCTATTCTGAAATGGTTTATATAAGTCTGTCCCAGAGCCCCTGATGTTGGGTTGGCTCAACATTTCCTTTTCCGAGAGACAAGATTGTTTTCACTTATATGGTTGAGAAATACCATTTCTTGCCGTTATGTGCACTTAGATGCGCTAAACACTAGCTGCACTGGCTCTATTATTCAGAGAGTGCATTGCATTTAAAGGCTTGATATGGATCTGTGGTGGTTGTTTTAGGCTGCAAGAGTATTCTGTGGAGACAGCTTTAGCAATTATTGTTGATGGAGGAGCCAAGCTAAAGGTGAATACTGATCATCTGAGGGACCTTAGCTTTCGAATTGGGTCAATCTACCAATTTATTGGTGAACTCAGTTTTGACCAACCTGAAAATGAGGTTAACTTTACCCTTCTTTGGACTTAAATCTCCATGAAGTCATTGCTTGTTCCCAACCACAAAATGAACAGCATCACTGATGCGAGCAATTTCCTTTCCAGGCAATCTTGCAAGCTCGTGTGGGCAGAAATGTGGATGGAATTGACCTTAATCTATATCGTCAATCAGTGCAGCTAGTAAGACAGTTTCAAGCCGAACACACGGGGAGTCAGATGGCACAGTGAAGCCCTGGAATCTGACAGGTGATAGATGGGATAAGGTTTTCTGGGAAGAATGGCACCAAATTTAGATAGCAAGGAGAATTATTCTGATTCTGTTCTCTATGCTTCATGTTGTGCTTTTTAACATTTTGGATCTTATGTTCCATTTGTCTTTGAGCTGTATGATGCCCTTTCTTGGACATACTGTATTTTCAGGCAGGCAATGAAATCTTGGCTTCATTCGCTATTGATTTTCCTATGAAGAAAACATCCGTAAAATTCTCTTGTGTGGTTTAAAGATAATAAGCCATCTTTCATACTGTGCAGCTAGTTTTCCCGGTTGAGCTGGGCATTGTCCTTTCACAGGCGGGTTTCCTGCAAACCAAGAAGCTTCAGAAAGGACCTTTTTATTCAAACATTTATGCGAATCGAAAGAGTCATGGCTGCATGTAATAACGAGGAAGTGGAAAAGAAGGCTCGATCAACTTCGTCGGGCCTTGGAAGTTCCTCATCTTCGGCAGTGGCAATCATCATGGCTCAGTGGTATTTACAGAATGGCATGTGGTGCAGATTCTGAGGAACAGTTGAAGCAGCATGTTGAATCTTCCCGATCCTCCACATCAGAGCTTTCTACTCTCATAGAAGGATGCAGGGGTCTTCATCCTGGAAGGTATTCATCACATGCACCTAAAAAGGAAAATAAGGAAATATATTCGTCATATTGCAAAAGGTTCAGAGAGATGGACATTATCAATACCTTGGCTGGTTATTGTGATGTTCTTTTCATATCCATTCACTGGTTGAGATTCCTCCACATCACAAGCCTTTTCTAGATAATTCCATCGGTCTCCATCTTGTTGTTCTGTATGACCAGTGTTCTCAGAATGGCATCTCCATAATGGGAAAATTGGGGGAAAATAGTTGTTTTTTTCGATGAAAAAGAGACTCCGGCGCCTGCAAGGGATAGCATAAGAAGAGTAAACAAGCGCAGGTATCTTACTGGTGAGAATTGGACTAAACACTTCAAAGCACATTCAAGTATATTATATTTATTTTGTAGATAAGGGCATTAAAAACATTATCTCATTTTCATATTTTTGTTATTAGCATCCTCATTGTCTTATCCGAACATAATAAATCAATATTGGCGGATAGCTTTTATATTAACAAAAGCAGAGTTGTTTTCATTGTTTTGAAGTGTCTATGTCTTCCAATCATGGGATTAATTCTTTTTTGTTTATCAATCGTACAATTTGGTCAATTTCAGGTGATAGGGGCTGGATTTTTTATCTGATCGTTCGAAATTCACTTTGGTGAAGTTTAATAAGTTTAAATTACCGGATTTGAATCCATTCCTACGCTTATGTTAAAGCATCTGATGGAAGCTGCACAGGCACTAATTTCTCGAACTACACGAAATATTTGATGTTACAATGCTGACAGAACTAATTCTCAGTATTAATTATTTAATTTATTTGACATATTTGTTGAAAATTAAAAAAAAGTTCGAATGTCTGAATCTCTCAAAAGAGATGCTATGATTTCTTGGATGGTACGATCGGGCCCTTTCAAAGCTGCCATCTGTTTGATTGATCGAGCACGCCCTTGGACCTAATGGCCCTGACAAGACCCCGTTCCGGTCCGGGAGACAGCCAATGGGGGAGACCCACCGAATTTCTCCTAGACTCTGATTGGCCCACGCGGAAAGCCCTCTCGCACCTAACCCCGGTGGAAAGAGGGCAGAGTTCCCATATGCCGAGGGTGTCCAATGTCACTGTCCGCTGCACCGCCCCGCATGTGATTGGAGGGCCGGTGACGTACGAGCCTTCTCTCTTTCTTGAAGGACGATAGCTTAATAAGAATATATAAACAAATTATGCAATTTCTTTCAAATTGAATTGCCGCCACGATACCGTTAAAATTTATCTTGATTTATCAAGTATAAGTAATTTACAGGCTATTACGTGTGTCCCAATGAGAAAGTATCGCAACCACCGCTAATCAGGATCGGAAGGAGCTCGAAATTTTCGTATTCAACTACGGACATGTCAGACGAACCGAACAATCAGTACTCATACTGACTCTGCCGACGTAGCACTGCTAAAAATTCAGTGTCTGCTAAGGTAAAAGTTCAAGAGTCTGAACTAGCAATATTATTCAAAGTGATGCTCGAACATATGATTTCAATCCTACTAAATTGTATGAAAGTGAGTTTTAAACAAAAGCATGCACGCTTGATATGTATGGTAATTGAAGGAAGCTATTGACTCGATTTGTAAATTTCAATAAACCGAGAGGAGCGGGGAATCTGCTTAATCCACCTTTAAGACTGTCGGTTCCCTGGATGGCTTGTCCTTATTCTGTCGGATCTGTGTAACTGGAAGTAAAAATGACCCGAATGCGAAATCTAAGCACGTGATCGTGCGGTGAATCCCCTCGAGTGGGTCCCATACGGACCGACTTTTTAAGTCGAGGACATCATCGCGCGGCTGACGAAGAGAGGTGAGGCCGGAAATTGACGCAGATGTGTGGGTGCGCATGGTAACTTAGGTGGGATGGGGTCCACCTGATTACGACTCCTTAGTTCTCGATACATCGAACGGGGGACTCATTAGTTGCCATTTCCAAATTATTATAAGAGTACGAAGAAATATTAAAAATTATTTTTCATAATTTTTAATTATATTAATTTATTGTGTTATTGTCTAAATATGCGAATAATGTACTTGAAAAATACAGAATTGGTTGTAAAATACAAAATATATTTATAACAAATGCAAGCTTGGTCCAAAAGGAAGCAACGAAGAAAAATGAATCATGATTTTATATATATATATATATATATATTACTAACTTCACTAATATCAATAGTAATAAATTATACAATGTGCAGGTCTTTATCTAAAAAGGGAAATGTGGAAAAATAAAGATATTTCTTTCTTATTAGTAAAAAATATGAGTGAATTTAAATGACTTCACGTATCTTTTTTTTAATAAGGTTATCAACTTAAGTTTTATAAATATAAAAATGAATTAAAATCATTAAATTTCTCGATATTACATTATGACCGAAAAACGATATGTCATTATTGTTTCTTTTTTTTTTTTTTTTGGTAGGAAGTCATTATTGTTTCTTTGCCCTTAGCTAGTGGATTCTTTTTTTTTTTTTTTTTTTTTTTTGTCGCCAGCCACGGTATCCAAGCAGGCCCCACCAGCGGTGAGATGGCATCTTTCAGCCAACCATCTTAGCTAGTGGATTCTATTTATGGCAAGTATGACCTACATATATTATTTAAATAAATTGCAAAAAAAGAACTGAGGAACGTATTCAAGATGGACGAGGTGTGGCTCTGTCGTCTTCGTGTTCTTCTTCCATTGGATGATAAGACAGCGAGGAAGAGAGACGGACGAACCAACCCTTTCATGGAGTTTGACCGGCTGCGGACTTCCCTCTCTGGAAACCTCAGCTCCCTTGTTCATGGGGATCGCGCCATATCCCGGAGGGACCACCCTTTTCTCAGGGGAAGCCGTCGGATTCCGGCCGTGTGATTGTTCTCCCTCTCGTCTGTTATAGATCTTCGAGGTCTCACTCTTCATCTATCCTTCCTTCTTGGGAGAACCCTAGAAATGTTCTGCTCTCTCCATTCTGATTTCAAGGACTTCACCTCTCAGCTCCCTCCCTCTCTCTCTCTCTCTCTCTCTCTCTCTCTCTCGTCCGGTCTTTTACTACTAAGGCTGAGTATATGCAAAGAATACGATTGGCGATCTTCTCATACATCAATGTTTAATTCTTCATGAATCACAGGCAGTATTTACGTGAAAAAAGGACTTCGAAGATGCCATGCCTTCCTAATAAGGCAAAACTTTTCAAAGTTTTACGACTTTTCAAGCCAAATGCCACCCCATTTCTCTTGGAAAAGAGGAACACATTTGATAGCTTTCATTGTGTGAAGATAGGTAAAGATGAATCATTGAATCACAGACCGTCAGTCAGTCGTATGGTATGCAAGGAGTGTTCAGTATCAGCTCTGCATTTGGCATTCTCTCCTGCAATCCTCTATTCTTGATCTCCGTGATAAAGGGTCGTCCTTTAATGGATCCAGTTCGGCTTGAGATGTTTGTTCAACAATTGCTTGCATGTTGATGATAAAAATGATAGTCCAAATTCCAAGGCTCTCAGCTTTTCCCGGTTTTATCTGAACTCACTGCGTTCCAAATAAACAGATCTGTGTGCTCCTCCGGCCGGGTTACTTTCATTTGCTTGTGAAGTTTTCAGAGATTTGGATGTGGATTTGTTTGGATGAAGATTGTTTCCTGCGCTCATTTTCTTCTTTTCCATCTCATAAAGTCCTTAGCTTTTCTTTCACACTGTGCAGCGAGGCACTTCTGGAGTTATCTGCTAGTTCATAGGTGCCAGTGGCTGCGAGTTCGATTTTAGTAAGCGTAACTCTTGCAATAAAGTTCTATATCATGAATTCCACGTGCGCATGATCATGGATGCCCTCCTGATGTCTTTGAGGATCAAAATTATCTGGTTATTTGTGTTTTTAAATTCTCATATTCTGTCTTGAGTCGGATCATGTCTTTTATCTATTGACAGTGCCATGCTAATTGCTAAAGATGGTGCTTTTTTCTCAGCAATTCCTTTGAGATAAAGAGACGCCTTTAGACATGATAGTGACTTACCCCTCATTGGCATCTGCAGAGTTGATGGGGCACTTATCTTCTATGTTCAATGGCCTCGCTAGATCCCTATCGGTTCTGAAAGGGAAGAATTTGCAGACCTGCGATGGACGGGAGACTGCGGAAGCCATGGCGAAGGAAGCAAAGAAGAACAGCCTGATACTCTGCACTTCGGGAATCATGAACATCGATGGTTCGAAGAATTTCGCATCCGTTTACTCTAAGAGAGGGGAGAAAGGAGTGAACCAGGACTGCTGCATTGTGTGGGAGGTATACACATCCACCAGAGCACTCCTTCAAGAATCCCATTAATGTGGATTCTTTGAACTTTAGGATGTCGAGATGACTTTGAGCTCGGTATTGATCGATTTGCTTTGATGTGGGCAGGAATTCGGGTGCCAGAGCGACACAATCTTCTGCGGGATATTCGACGGGCACGGTCCTTGGGGCCATTACGTGGCGAAGAGGGTCAGGGAGACAATGCCGTCTTCTCTGCTGTCCAATTGGCAGGAGAGTCTTGCCTGGGCATCCCTCGACCCAGATCTCGACTCGGAGTCCGATAAGAAGCCTCACCTATTCGATATATGGAAGCACGCCTACTCCAAGACCTGTGCTGCAGTTGATCGGGAACTCGGGCAGCTCCGCAAGATCGATTCCTTCTACAGCGGCACCACTGCTTTGACTGTCGTCAGACAGGTATAGGCAGCCTATTTGGCTCTGAAGTTATATTAAGTGATGAGCTGAAGCCTGACTGAGTGATGAACTTTCGTGTTTCCTTAGGGCGAACACATAGCCATAGCAAACGTGGGAGATTCCCGAGCCGTGCTAGCGACTGCTTCGGACGATGGCACCTTAGTGCCGGTTCAGCTCACAGTGGATTTCAAGCCCGATCTACCCGGTGAGTCTCTCTCTTGAAACTTCTCACGATGGGTTGCGGAAAGTCCGTACTGATGCTGGTTGTGGTCACCAGAGGAGGCTGGGAGGATCCTCAAATGCAACGGGAGGGTGTTCTGCTTGCACGATGAGCCCGGAGTTCACCGAGTCTGGCTCCCCAACGACGAGTCTCCGGGCCTTGCGATGTCCAGAGCCTTCGGGGACTACTGCATGAAGCACTTCGGGCTTATATCCGAACCTGAAGTGACTCAAAGGAACACTACCAGCAGAGACCAGTTCGTTGTCCTTGCGACTGATGGGGTACGTTCTTGCTCTTGGCCGTTAAACCCTACGTCAACTGAATTAAGAAATAATCCCGGTTTAAAAGATGATACGTACCACCACCCGATATTTTAGGTTTTTGAGGACAGAAAATTTGATGTTTGAACTTAAGCTGAGTACTGCTCCATTATTTTGTTAGGTATGGGATGTCGTGACGAATCAGGAAGCTGTGGAAATCGTGTCCTCAACGCCCGATAGAGGGAAGTCGGCTAGGCGGCTTGTCCAGCATGCAATGGAGGCGTGGAAATGCAAGAGAAGCGGCGTAGCGATGGACGATGTTTCTGCGATCTGCCTGTTCTTTCACTCATCGTCCTCCACCGGTCAGATTCACCCCGTCGAGACTCCTGTGTAGCTAGGAAACCCGGTTGCCAGTCGATGTGCTGGGTCCTCTCTGATCTTTCTGTAATATGATCGGTTTAATAAACGTCTGGTTCCCTGCGTTCAGAATCGAGCACAATGTCAGGCTGCGGAGAACTTCAGGGGAAGGCAAGGTTAACTGTGTCGTCGGAGCCGAGCAGTGACATCCTGGCAATGTCTTGTCGGTGCAACTGAATGTCAGGTTATGTATATGTCCCCAAAAATAAGACCAAGTAAATCAATGATTTCGCCGTTCAATTAATGGGTCGATGCAGCTCGGACTTAGGTAGATTATGACCTAAGAAAATGGAAAGGAAGACGGTTTTAACCTTTGGATGACATGGCACAGACCGGCATTATTCTTTTAACTTACAATATTTATGTGTGTGGGAAGGTTCCCACTGCGGTAATTATCGAAGTTGACTGTCGATTCACTGTCCCGTGTGCTTTGATGAACGGTGAAAATCATCTAGGAACGGCGCTAGGACGATTTTGCCCCCATGACTATATTTTAATTTCCTTGATCAAATTCAAATACCATCTTAAATGATCATGTCTTCTTTTGATAATTTCGATGGATTATTAATAGCACTTTTTAAAAACATTATTAAATTTTAAGATTTTTTTTTAAACGATGCGTCGAGGTCAAGTCTAGTTGAAAAAGTTCTAGCTCCGGGTGGGATGAGGAGTTTATTTTCTTGATCCCGTGCATGTCTCATATGTCCATGGATCCATATATGTTCACGTGCAATGCACACGTGTGGATGTTCTCAATCAAAAGTTACGCGTTCAAAGAAAAATCGAAACTCAATCTCATGAACTTTATCATAAATCAGACGTATGGTCTGTCCTCTCGAGTGAACTGTCTGCTCAACGATACATGAGAGTGAAATAAAACATAACAAAAACCATGTCCCCCAAACATACAAGTACATATATATAACGAACTCATTGTATAAATTACCATTCAAATTTTAACACATATAAAATTAACTCTAAAAAATTATAATAATTTTACACGTATTAAAATTTAAAAAATTCATGTAATAAAATCGTAATATATTAGGCATTGGATATTTACTGGGCGCCCGGTTTGCCCCCATAGTCAATCGAATTAATTGACTTCTCTTTAACCCACTTTTTCTCGTGTCATGTTTTGACTGGACAGGTAGGCGGACACGGACCTACGTAAGAATTAATTTGTCCAGCGAATATTTTGACATTAAAATGGTGAATGCATTATTATATTTAACATATGTTTTTCTAAAAGAATATATTATATTTAAGTTTTATAAATTAAAATAAAAGATTTAATTTACAATTACTTTATCCTTTTTATTTGACTTCCCTTAAAAATATTATATGTTCGAAAGTGATATTTTTTAGCGTATAAAATGTGTATATAATCCTAGAAGTATATATAAAGAAGAAGTAATAAATGAGTTCCACTTGCAAAAGTTAAATTCAAATTTTTTTTAATTAAATTAAAGATAAATATTAAATATATCAAATTATCTCACGAAAATGAAACTTTTACAAATAAGTAAATCTCGAACAATATCAACTGATTTTTTTGTTTGGTCGGTCTGGAAAAATAACAGCCGTTCATCTTGACCCATCCGCCAGCTGAGTTTGGTGTTGTTGAACACGACAGGCGTCGACACGTCCCATTGGCCGACAGGCAAATCGTACTCTCTTTGCCCTTCCTTGCCCGCTCTTCCATCCTTTTTCTCGTTCTGATCCAATGGCCTCCGTTACTTTTTATTCGAATTTTCGTATTCGGTCCGGCATCTGATCAACGGTCCTCAACCGTAGCTCCGCCAATGCAGAATCACTGAGAGAGTTAATGCATTTTAGAAGAAGCCAATGTCCATGAAACCCAGACCTAAAGATGTATTATTTTTAACCTAGAAAATTAGGAATTATATTATATTTTTTTAATCTATTATGCTTTTAATTGTGACAATTAATTGCTAATATGTACTGCTAGTTTTGTTAATTGTACGAACAGAATCTGACGTGATATCACACACGGTGTCCACCTGGTCATAAAAATTAGGAACATCTGTTTTCACGCTCATCCTCGTGATAAAATAGAGAATTGATAATAGTTCGTGATTTTTTATGATCAGATAGAGGCCACTTGTGATGTCATGTTAAACTACGTTTGTACAATTAATAAAATTAACAGCACACATCAACAATTAATAGAAAAAAATTAATGGCTTGGTAATTTAGGAAAAATAGAGTATAGTTCGTAATTTTTTAGGTAAAAAATAGTTTGTGGTAAAATATGAAATTCTTAAATAGTTAGTCATTTTTTAATAAAAAATTATGATAAATTATATAATTCTTAAATAATTAGTAATTTTTTAAAACAAATAAATCGTTGTTTTAAATATGCTGTGGTCATCCCCGTCCCCAAAGTCAATGCATTCTTAAAAGATCCTTTCACACCAAATCACGTGATGAAAAATTAATTAAAATATAATAAATAAATAAATTAATATTAATTATTTTAATAATTATTATAAATAATAACAATAAAAATAATTTAATTAATTTTTTTACACACTTTTATAAGATAGGACTGCTAAGATTTATTCCTTACAGCCTATGGATAACGCGCGCACGACAGCGAGATGGCCCGTTGTCCCCGCGATACAAGCGGCGATAAATCGCAGGCCACCGGTATCTCGCCGAGATAGCGAGGGCGCTCTTTCGCTGTCGAGATGACGCAGAACGTGCGCACCTCACGTTACTTTCTGACAAGACCGAGAACCACACGCGACGTCGGAGGGCGTCCGAGAGTTGTGTCCACGCGCTCCACCGCAACACGTGGCATTTCACGAGGCTGTGGGGGCCAGTCTGAGGTGAAAGGTCTGAGTCTGATAGATTGCGTTTTCCTAGCTTTGGAAAGTTAAATCAAAGGCCCATTAATCAGATGAAAGCGATGGACGCTGATTTTCAATCCGCTCGCATCATATGAGCCATTGGATTGAAATATTGAGGAAAGAGGTCCTTTTTCCCTGTTAAGAGGGAGAAAATTTTAAGTAGGACAATGTTATCACGTTATTATTATTTATGTGATATATTTATCTAATTAAAATTTAATATATAATTAATTATTATACAATTATAATTATTAAATTCTAAATTTTTTTTAAAAATATAAAAAATTCTTAAATAAATAGTGAATTATAATTGAAAATAATATATGAATAATAAAAAATTTTAAAAAATGTAATAAATGTTGAACCATAATTGAAAATAATATATAAATAGTGAATTCACATTGAACGGATGTATTACGTAAACGATGTTGACGTGGTATAATCGCTCTATTGAAGACTTTCTCTTAGAGAGGGAATATTAATAGTGATTCAATTATCATTTCAATTCGTAAATATATCAGATAAATTAAAAAATCGGCACCGATGTGTTCACCAAAATTCCAGCCCAGATACCCCTTCTGACAAATATTACACATGTTGGATCGAACTCGTGATCTCGCGTTAGACAAATCGCAGGGTAGTGGAATTTGAACCTTAGATCACCGCCCTCGGTGGTTCGAGGAAAAGATGTCTTAATTCTGCGGTACACTATAATAGAAATGAGATGGGAGGAAAAAGTGGAATAAAAGGAGGAAATTTCAGGTCTTACATTGAGTCTCGAATTATATAATTCACTGTTTGATAAATTAGTCGATTGTTACGGTATCAGATATCATCGATATTAAGATGAAAAAAAAGGAGGTGATTTTATTAGGGGATTTGACGAAATGGAATGTTACGCAAAGTCTAAAGACTAAGCAACCTCGAAGACTAGGCAACTAGTCGTGGAAAATAATGTCCACGCCATTAATTAAATTTACCATTGTATCCTTCTTATCTAAAGACTATTTAAAAGGCAGAATTTTTTATATTCAAATGACAATGTTTATGAATGGAAATAAAAATCCAGCAGATATTAAGCTAGAAATCTATGGAAAATTATTCCCAAAAAAATTTCACGTCAAACTAAAATCACTCCGCCACTCTTGAAGGAAATTGACCGAATTTAAAATCGAAAAAAATACCTATTAACGGATAAATTTTACTAGAGTATGAGTTGACGAATGCGCATTCGTACAGAAAAATCAGCTCGAGAGAGTTTTACTTTTTGGTTAATCTGTTTGAGTCAAAATATACCAATCAGAAATTGTTGAATTTTTTTATGCACGTGTTATAGACAGAGAAAATGGTCAATGGTATTCCTTTATTTTTCACCAAGTGGATTTGGATTTTTTTTATTATTTTTTTGGGAAAAATGCATTTTTGGTCCTCAGCTTTTCACGTTTTTACCATTTTAGTTCTAAACTTTTATTTTTTATCATTCGCATTCTCAACCTTTTGAGTTTTTACCATTTTAGTCGTACTATTACTTTTCCATCCAAAAAAAGAGTGTTCCATCCAAAAATTATTTTTCAGCCAAAATATTTTTCAAAAAAACATTTTCAGTCCCTGATTAAGGAAATATTAATTAATAACAAGTGTTTCTATAGATAGTTTTCACTTTCATTTGCTTGTTTTTCTTTTTTATTTTTTTTAAAAAAACATTTTTGTTAAAAAAAATATTTATTGTATGAAATATTCTTTTTAGATGGAATATATTTTTTTGGATGAAAGAAGTAATGGTAGAAATAAAGTGATAAAAATACAAAAGAATGAGAACTAAAAGTACAATTTACCCTAATTTTTTTCTGCATGTTCCTGACATGGAGCATGAATCCTATGTATGTATGTCACGAGGAACATCCTTAATGGTTATTAATTTCATCGATTAATTCAAAAACGTTTTGTAAATGGTGTCGGAAAAAAAAAAAGAAGAAGAAGAAGAGGAGCTTTTGTTCTCTTTTATTTTTTCCCAAGATTATCCTTCGATTTATTCTATTTTACAGCTAATACTGGGTACTTAACTGTCATTTTATCGCTCAATCCTGTTTTCATTCAAAACTGTATAAAATATTAATACGTACCGTCTGATATTTTAAAGAAATTTATGCCCGAACAGGCTTTCTCTGAAAAGTGTAAATCTCTCGCAATTATAAAATTTCTATCGGTAAGATTTGAATTTGAAATCGGGAAGTTATTTTATTTCCATTGACTTAAATTAATCACTTATGGGAAACTTCATGATATCTCTTATTATTTAACCACAGGAAATTTTACTTGCTGTAATTTTAAAATAATTTACAATGAAAATTAAAATAAGAAAGATAAATGTGATTAAGAAAATGTAAAATCACTTTGGTCAAAACCACATGACTACAAGTTCATTGCAATAAATGGTTTAAAATTATATAAGATACATAATTTACCTATTTATAAATATAAAATAAAAAAATGACTAAATTAGGAATTGTGCAGTCCCAAAAATATTTAAATAATATCTAAAGTAAATTTAGAAATTCTTAATTATATAAATTATCTCGTGGCTTAAAACCTACTCTTCAGAAAAAAGAAGAAAAAAATCATAGTGGTATTGCGTTTATTGACATTATGGAATATCTAAAAGCAGCTCAATACCTTATAAAGTTTATTTCCCATTTATTTTTTTGTCAACTTTTTAATTTCTAAAATAAAGTTCTATCTTTATTTTAACTAATAAATAATAAATGCCTTTTCCCTTTTTTTGGCAATAATAGATACCATATTCATGATCAATATAAGGTGCATAAATAGCACTCGGACAGTATCTCATTTGTTCGTTTGTCATAATTTGATTATTACTTTTATATCATATGATGATATAAAATCACTTAAGAATCTCCCGTACATCTTGAATCCGCCGTGGATGATAACATCGGTAATTGTATTTTTAAATGAGAGTCGAATTAGTCTCCATGGGGATGGATCGGTCCTGAAGTTGAAAACATGCAGTATGCCCAATGTAGGATTCGAATCTATCGGGGGGCGGTACTTAGAAATTAATGACGGGTTGCAGATCACATAATATACCGTCTGATATACTATCAATATAAAAAAAATCAGAAATTATTATTATTAATTTTTTTTTAATGAAGTTCCAGTGATAGCGCAAAAGCGACAGGACCCCATAGTCACTTTCAAGACGGCAAGTAACATGTGCGCGTGAGGTGAAAAAGGACTAGAAGCATCAGCTGCCCGTACATATCGCGATAATAAGGAGCCGAGTAGCGATAAATTGGATTCGAGTTATCGAAGAAAACGACAGCATGATGAACGGAAAGGACTGGACTTGTGTGCCGAATATTCACTAGATTTGAATTCATGGTTTCGAGTCCGTCTCATCCCCACTTTTCACACGATACGATAAGCCCTCTGATAGAACCGGGAGTTACATATAAGCTATGGCTCTTAGAGAGCTTTATCTGATAAGTTACTGTACTTATCACTGATAAGTCAGTGAGGGAAAAGACGCCTGTACAACGCATCGAAGATAGCGAGACCAAGTCCCCTTTATCTTCTCTTTGTCTCTCTCTATCTCTCTCCCAACTCACCTGTCTCCCTCTCTTTCTCTCTCTTCTCGCTGCCTTTCAAACCCTAAACGTCCTCAAAGTTCGTGCATCGAGGAGCCTCGGAATCTAGAGATTTCCCGGTTTGTGCGATCTCCGAGTTCAGATTCGGACCCGGAGCTGTGAGATCTGGCTTGTCCGCCTCGAATTCGCGGTTTCGTCGCTCGATTTAGGTTCCCCGGCGGTTCGTCTCTAGGATCGGTTGCTGAAGTCGGGCTCTGCCGGTTTGAGGTCCAGAAATGTCTTCCCTCAGCAGAGAATTGGTGTTTCTCATACTTCAATTTCTCGAGGAAGAGAAGTTCAAGGAGACTGTTCACAAGTAAAGCCTCCTCTGTTCCAGTCTCAGTTCATTTCCGATTGTTCTGTTTCAGCCATGCTTTGTTGGTTATGAGTTGAATCTGAAAGCAGAGCAGTTTTCATAATAGGGGATGTCGTATTGGTTTAGGTAACCGTTGATTTTGTGCCCTGTAGAGCCCGATGCTTCCTGTTGATTGAACGCATGTATTCTGTATGTTACTTTGCGCAAAAACTCTGCTTTTTGTCGTTTTGTTTCCATTGTAATCAGTAAGAGATAGATTTACAAGAAATTGTTGCGGAATTTAGTTTCTGCTTCGGTTTCTTTTTCGTCGTGCAGGAAATAAGGATTGTCTTTTGAACCTATCGTGAAAATATTTCAGTTAGCTTACGATGATGACCTGTATTCAGTGCCTTTTCCCTATTAGTCCGATATAAAAGCAAAAGGAGCGTATTTCCCGGAGTCATTGGGTATTTGTAATAATTGTGTAAATGGGTAGATGAGATGGCATTTCCATGGACAAAACAAGATAATATAACTGTATGATTGGTTAGATAAAGTCATAAAAAATCTAAATATAAGATCTTGCGACGCATTTACTCTTAATTGTGCTTGAGGTTTCCGATTTTTGAAATCGTACGCTCTTCGCTTTTTATAAATTGTCATCTTTAGTCTCTTACGAGCTTCATTAATATTCCAGCCAAGTTGGTAAACTCCCTCGTAAATGATCATTTTATACAGGCTTGAGAAAGAATCAGGTTTCTACTTTAATATGAAGTATTTTGAGGAGAAAGTTCAAGCTGGGGAATGGGAAGAAGTTGAGAAATACTTGACAGGATTTACCAAAGTCGACGACAACCGATATTCAATGAAGATTTTTTTTGAAATCAGGAAACAAAAGTACCTCGAAGCGCTTGATCGGTATGTTATTTTGTAAATTGCTCGTTCGTTATAATTACATTTCTTTTTCAGTGGAAAGTGTTTCATTTTTCACATTTTATTACTGGGATGACAATTTAGGCAAGACAAGGCTAAAGCAGTCGAGATTTTAGTGAGTGATTTGAAAGTATTCTCCACCTTCAATGAGGACTTGTACAAAGAAATCACTCAGCTCCTAACTCTCGGGAATTTCAGGTAATCCTGACTCTCCTCTGCTGTATTACTGATAAGCTAGCCTTTGATTGATACATTATCTAACTGAATGATGGTGACGGAGATCACATGGAATGTAACAATTGCAGCCTCAAGTATCATGAATTAGTCTATTTTAACCTAAAGAAGTCATAATACTGGATTCTCTAACTCAATAATTTCGAGTCAACCTGTCTTTATTATCCGTAGGGCAGATACAAAGCCTACTAGGTCATTTCTCCTTACTTTTTGGATTAGTGCAATTGATTGTTGTCTAGGGGGCAGGGTAGGTGGAATAGATCGATATAAGACAGGGTGATCAATTACCAAGAAAAGAAAAGAAAAAAAAAGATAGTTGGGATCGACAGGGTGTATCTTTATATAGATTTATTTATTGAGAGTGAGGTAAAAAGCGATCTGATGGGATTGAAGTATCTTTAGTTCTGCATCACTGATCTTTATCTTCTAACTAGCTAATTTGTACTTATTGTGATAGAGAAAATGAGCAGTTATCTAAGTATGGAGATACGAAGACTGCCCGAAACATAATGCTGATAGAGCTGAAGAAACTTATAGAAGCTAATCCCCTGTTCCGTGATAAGCTTGTATTTCCTGCCTTAAAGGCTTCAAGGCTGAGGACTTTAATTAATCAGAGGTATCATTTCTGTATCCCCTGTATAATCCTTGTGTCCGTTTGGATCATGGGCCGTTTTCTGCACCTTTCTTGATAATCTGAGAAGTTAATGGGCATGCTTTCCTCCTCTTTGCGGACCTCTCGCCAGTTCAACCGTTATTGTTACATTGTTCAATCAAATGAACTATCTTTGACTCCTTGGTGTGCTTTAAAACCTTGTCTATTTTTCGTTTAGTGATTTATGAGTTGAAAAGTTGGTAGAATTTTAGTCCATTTTTATTATTAAAATATTACCATTGGCACTCATGTGGTTTTAGGTGTACTTCTTCATTCCCTTCCCCATTTGAATTTAGCATCACAGTACCAGCTGACTCCTTTTTTACAATATATCCAGTTTGAACTGGCAGCACCAGCTATGTAAGAATCCTCGGCCGAACCCAGACATCAAAACTTTATTTACTGACCATGCATGCACTCCTCCAAATGGTCCCCTTGCTCCCACAGCTGTCAACCTTCCAGTTGCAAAACCTACTGCTTACCCGGCCCTAGGAGTTCATGGGGTATGAGGATAGTATAGATTCTGATTTTTCCTCTCCCACTTCTAACTATTTATTTAGCACATTATACTTATTTGGTTTTATTTGTTATGTACATATAGCCCTTTCCACCCACTGCAGCTGCAGCTGCAGCTAATGCCAATGCCTTGGCTGGTTGGATGGCCAATGCCTCTGCCTCTTCATCTGTTCAAGCAGCTGTTGTCACTGCATCTTCAATACCCGCTCCCCCTAACCAAGGTCAGAATTCAAGCTGACGTTGGTACCCATTCCTTAAATGCTTAAACTCTGGCTTTGAGACGAAATCTTAAAATTCCTCAACATAGATTAGCTTAATATTCTTTCCTTCTATGTGGGAGGTTGGATGAGGTTTCCAAACTATCCTTTAACACCATCGTCCAATATATAACTAATACTGTAGTCTTTTATTCGAGCAGTTCCAATGTTGAAACGGCCATTAACTCCTACTGCTCCTGGGATGGTTGATTACCAGAGTCCAGAACATGAGCACCTCATGAAGAGGCTTAGACCAGCCCAATCTGTCGAGGAGGTAGTCAAATTTTCTTGGCTCTTTCTTTGGCTGTGCCTGGTCACCTGCTGTAAATCATCTATTTATTCTGTCTCTCTCTCTCTCTCTTTGTTTTTTTTTTTTTTTTAAATTTACTGTAGGTTACTTATCCGATTTCTAGACACCAAGCTTCTTGTTCCCTGGAAGACCTGCCCAGGACAGTAGCTATCACCATTCATCAAGGCTCTGCTGTGACTAGCATGGACTTCCATCCATCTCATCCAACAGTGCTTCTTGGTATTAAAGTCTCTTGCATATCTCCTCTCTCATTATTGTCTTTTTGAATTCACCCAAGCTCAAGTTCAGGATCAAGACTGCCTACTCGATGCTCAATTTGAAATAGAATTTCTGCTCTCATTCTCATCTTGCAGTTGGTTGTGCCACTGGTGAGATTACATTGTGGGAGGTTGGATCACGAGAAAGATTGGTATCCAAGGCATTCAAAATATGGGATTCATCCTCTCGTTCACTGGCCTTTCAGGTTGGATGCTATTTTCTAATGGCTATATTATTTGCTGGTAGCTAGTGATTCTCTCTTATCACGTCCATACAAGCTTTTATACAAGTCTTCTCCAATTTTTTCCGTTGTTTAGGTCTTTTTAAGATGACAGTATTAATAATAATGTGGATGTGATGATGAGCGAGTTTTTCTTTCAGGCTGCTGCTGCTGTCAAAGATGCAGTTATCTCTGTCAGCAGGGTTTCTTGGAGCCCAGATGGGAATTTCATAGGTCTGTACTTTCGAATTATTGTTTTGCAAACAACTTTTTTTCTGGTGCATATCTCAGTGCCTCCTTGAAATGCAGGTGCTGCATTTACTAAACATCTGATTCACCTGTACGCCTGCCATGGATCCAATGATCTACGTCAGCAAACAGAGGTAAGCTTTCAATATGTTTTTTGGGAGTTTCTTGGTCTTGTAATGCATCTTACCACTTTCAAATCGCAGATTGAGGCACATTCTGGTTCTGTAAATGACCTTGCCTTTGCTTATCCAAACAAACAACTGTGCATCGTAACATGCGGAGATGACAAGCTGATAAAGGTGGATTCAGTATCTCATGACATCTGTGTGAAAGTTGCATTCTTTTAAGCTTTCTTTAATAAAATTTTTGAACAGGTGTGGGACCTAAACGGGCAAAAGATGTTTACCTTTGAAGGCCATGAGGCACCAGTATATTCCGTTTGTCCTCATAATAAGGAGAATATCCAGGTAGCTGGATTTGTTTAAGAATTATGCTTGCATACCTTAAGACAGTTTATATTTGAATCAAAAGCATAATTTTCCTCCAGAAACTAGCGCTTTTATATTTATTCAGATTCAGTGGTATTTGCATTGACTTTGAATTGTCACTGGTGATCAGTTCATATTTTCAACTGCGATTGATGGGAAAATAAAGGCCTGGCTCTATGACAATATGGGATCTAGAGTTGATTATGATGCTCCTGGTCAGTGGTGCACTACAATGCTTTATAGTGCTGATGGAACTAGGTAAGAAGAGCTTGATCGTGAATATCAGTTGTATACTTAAGTTTCATTGCTAAGATTTTTGCACTTGTCCTCTCATGCATGGCGAATTTATTGACACCTTCTTGGTGTTTAGTTCATGAAATCTCCTCTTTCCTATCCAATTATGAAGCTCTTCTTTTCCCTAATTAAGTCATGGTTCCTCATTGTTACAGAAACAACATTATCTAGCGGATGCTTTTGTCTCTTTCACCCCATTTTCACCTTATGCTCTGAAAATCTGCAGATTGTTTTCCTGTGGAACAAGCAAAGATGGGGAATCTTTTCTGGTGGAATGGAATGAAAGTGAAGGAGTAGTAAAGAGGACTTATTCGGGATTAATAAATAAGAAATCTGTTGGTGTCGTGCAGTTTGACACGACCCAAAACCGCTTTTTAGCTGTAGGTGAGGATGGGCAGATAAAGTTCTGGAACATGGATAATACCGGCATTCTTACTAGCACTGATGCAGAAGGTGGATTAGCGGTCAGTACCATGAAGTCTGATTATTCTTATCTCTTCTCTGGAAAACTCTTCTTTCGCTTTGCCAGCATTTTTCTGACTTTATCATGTTAACTGACCAGAGTCTTCCCCGTTTGAGATTCAACAAGGATGGAAATCTTCTTGCTGTGACTACTGCAGATGCTGGGTTCAAGATACTTGCAAACACTGTAGGCCTTAGATATGTTAAGGTGAATGAAAACTCTACCTTTGAAGCAGCACTGCGAAATCCTATTGAATCTTCATCTGTTAAGGTTAGACTCATTTTTTAAACGTTTCCCTCACCTTAACAAATGTTCTATTTATCCCTTTTTTTTGGTATATCTGTTATGTAGGTTTCTGGCTCTTCTGCTATTCCAAATGCCAGCCCAGTAAATTTGAAGGTTGAAAGGAGCTCCCCTGTCCGGCCTTCTCCAATTGTTGTATGTCATAACATGCATTCACATCTAGCAGATGCATTTGGTTTCTTTCTTGCTGTCTGAACCATTATCAAGCATATGGGTTCAAGAAGAAAATATTCCCAAGATTTGGAATCATTTCTCTGGGAGAGCTGAGGCTTGTCTAGCTATTTAAAAACTTCACTTTCTCATGCCATTCTTATTATGCATACTGATATTAAATGTCAAAGTTGGTATTTGTGGAATAATACTCTGGTGCTTTTCCAGAGCATCATAAAATCTTCCTTGACAGTTGAGTCTGTTTGCCCTGGGCTGGAAATGATTTTTTTCTCCTTTTCCAGAATGGAGTCGATCCAGTGGGTAGAGGCATGGAGAAACCAAGAACTGTAGAGGAAGTGGTTGATAAATCCAAGCCTTGGCAGTTGACGGAGATCGTGGATGCCGCCCAATGCCGGTTAGTTACAATGCCTGACAACACAGACATTTCCAGCAAGGTATGTTGAATGTCCTTTACATATCATGCATTTTTTCCCCTATAATGGATGTGTCTGGAAAATTTCATTGTGATTGTAATTATATTTTCACATCAGGTTGTTCGACTTTTATATACAAATTCCGGTGTTGGCGTGCTGGCTTTGGGAGCAAATGGTGTCCAGAAATTATGGAAGTGGGCCCGAAATGAACAGAATCCAAGTGGAAAGGTAAGTGAACTGTTTCCAGAATGAGGCATGGCTTTTCAAGTTCTTCAAATGCTTCTGTGGGGATGAGATTGCTGAAGTTGATGAGTCGATTTTTGAAGGCCACTGCTAGTGTTGTACCTCAGCATTGGCAACCCAGCAGCGGGCTTCTCATGAACAATGATGTCTCTGGAGTCAACCTCGAAGAAGCAGTTCCTTGCATAGCCCTCTCGAAGAATGACTCTTATGTAATGTCTGCATGTGGTGGGAAAATATCTTTATTTAACATGATGACTTTCAAGGTATGTCTGAATTAAGATCCCATGGCTTGAAGTTTTGAGTTTGGATTCCCAGCAATGGAGTAGCTTCATCATACTCTTGTCTTTTGTAGGTGATGACAACTTTCATGCCACCTCCACCTGCTTCGACCTTCCTAGCGTTTCATCCACAGGATAACAACATCATCGCAATCGGGATGGAGGATTCAACTATCCACATTTACAATGTTCGAGTAGATGAGGTACTTTCTTGTGAATTTCTTCTAGTTTGCTTCAGTTAGTCAATTTGTACTGAATTAATTCGTATACTATTCATTCTCGTAGGTGAAATCAAAGCTGAAGGGTCACCAGAAACGAATAACTGGTCTAGCCTTCTCCACCAATCTCAATATTTTGGTCTCATCAGGAGCCGATGCCCAAGTAAGATTCACAATGCCTGGGTCTCTCTACTCCCGTTGACTGTCTTATCAAATGGTAACACTCTAAAACAAGGTTTTGTTCATCACTAGATTTGGGTATGGAGTATCGATACCTGGGAGAAGAGAAAGTCGGTCCCAATCCAAATACCAAGTGGAAAGGCACCTAATGGGGACACGAGAGTTCAGTTCCATGCAGACCAAATCCGTTTGCTGGTTGTTCATGAGTCCCAGCTGGCGATTTATGATGCAGCTAAAATGGATCGCATTCGGCAGGTAATGAATTCAGTTGTAGCAATAGGTCCTTCTCAGGTTAGACGTATTTTGTTCCAATAATAATTTTTACGTACTTTTCTATTTCAGTGGATCCCACAAGATGCGCTCTCTGCCCCAATCTCTTATGCCGCTTACTCCTGCAATAGCCAGTTAATCTATGCAACCTTCTTGGATGGTAATATTGGAGTGTTCGATGCCGATACTTTGAGATTAGGATGCCGCATAGCACCGACAGCATATTTATCTCAGTCAGTCTTAAATGGGTAAAGCCTCCACACTTAAAACTCTTCTTGCCATGTCAACAATCATGTTCAGAATTTGGTTTGAAAAAAATGATCTAAGACTGAAGATCGGACTGGAAAAATGCTCAGTTAGATCGGTCACGGGTTCATCTGCAACCGGACCTCTAATGAACAGTGATGTCACTTGTCCTTGTGAAACTGTTCTCTAATAATATCCTTAAAACTATGCCTTGGAAACCTATATTTGGTAGAGCAACTTCGGCGCTTGAATTCCATCTTCAAGACCGAAGATCGGCCGCTCCTGTGGCAGCATCATATGTTCTGGTCACTGTCTTTCCCGATTCGCCCGGAGTTGCCCATTGGTTAACTGTTACTTGTTTCTTAATGATGGAGCACTTGTAGAGCTTTCATTCCTTTCTGGCAGTTGCTCACCAGTGTTGTACTATCTCTGCAGAAGCCAACCTGTGTATCCTCTCGTAGTTGCTACACACCCGCTGCAGCCGAACCAATTGGCCATCGGGTTGAATGATGGATCGGTGAAAGTGATGGAGCCCATGGAATCGGAAGGCAAGTGGGGAGCGAGTCCACCAGTTGATAACGGGATTCTGGGCGGCAAGGCAGGATCTTCCTCGGCCACGAGCAATCACACAGCAGAGCCGGTACAGAGATGACACAGCCTCTCCTCAGAATAAGTCAGCAGCTGCTTGTAACTTGAGAATCTGCCTTCCTGTAGATTATTAGGTGGTTAGTGAGTCGACCGCGTATGAATGGTCCTTGATCAAAGGTAAGTTAAAGCTCGGGACGGGACAGCGCCCGGGCAGTAGTTAATCAAAGGTTAAAGTTGAAGCTTGGGACTGGACAGGATTGATTGGACAGAATATTCTTGTATACTCAGTAATCTGTTATTTGTTCCCTTTTCATTCATCTCCATGAATTCTCCTGTTTTGAGGGTCTCTTTTTAACTGTAGTAGACAGAGACTTGTTCAGATTCAAACCCCTGAGCCGAGGAGTATAGAGAAAGGATACATGATGCTGGAGACAGACATCTGGATGTGTCCTGACCCGATTGTTTGAGGTCTGGTGTCGAGTAATACCGATGTAAAATGCTGGCAGTACAATTCTCACCTCGTACCGGCAGTGCTTCCGTGCACTGCACCTTCATCGCTGCGGCTTCTCCGTACGGCAGTGGAAGAGCTGGCCAAAAATCGAGCTACCGGCCAACATACCCCATGGTCTCTTTGTTGAAGAGTGCGTAACTTCCGAAATCAAATTTGGAAATGGATTCTGTATGGGGATATCATCTCACCATGAATTAGATAGAATCTGAAGCATTGCATTTAAAAATAAGTTAATAAAAAAGGGAATAGACAGGGAGAGAACACGTTTCCATGTTGCTCCTTTAAAGAAGCTTTGCAAATCCGTGCTATGCACGGCATGTATGATCTTAATGAAACTCATTGAAAATGCTGATTATTATATAATTTGAGAAAGTAACTATAGTTAATTTTTTTTGAGTAATGACTTATTCAAACTTACACACTCTATAGTATTAAAAGAGAGAAAAAATTGAGAATTAAAATAAACCCAAAAAGAAAGGAAATGCAGGGAGAGAGCGGAGCAAGTGGTGGGAGAAAAAAATGAAGAATATGTCAAATTTACTATTATACCCTATTTTTATTGTACATCTAAAGGCTACTAACAATTCACCTTTTATATATAACATGTAAAATGGGAAAGTTAAAAGTGGGAAGAAAACCATCTCTCTTTCAATATAATAATAAAATATATGTGATTTTATTTTTGTATTAGACATGAAATTTTTGGATTAAAAATTCAGAATTTTATATCACATGTATAGGAAATGGGCCTTCACCGGGCCTCGGTTGGGCCCTCCCAGAGAAGCCCATTACATCTGAGCCGACCGGCCGTTCCAAAATTCCGCCCTGGTCATTACTACTCCCCCCGTTCTCCGAAGGCTGGGTTTCCGATTTCTCTATCGGCCTCTGTGTCTCACATTCCGTCCTTTGAAGTGCTAGGGTTTCTACCTCCCTCCGTCCCTCCCTCTGCTGCGGGATTATGGCGAACCGGACGGACCCAGCGGCGAAGAGTATAAGGGGAACGAACCCCCAGAACCTGATAGAGAAGATAGTCCGGTCGAAGATATACCAGAACACGTACTGGAAAGAGCAGTGTTTCGGATTGACGGCCGAGACGCTCGTCGACAAAGCCATGGAGCTGGACCACGTTGGAGGCACCTTTGGTGGGAACCGCAAGCCCACCCCATTCCTCTGCCTGGTCCTCAAGATGCTCCAGATCCAGCCGGAGAAGGATATCGTCGTCGAGTTCATCAAAAACGAGGATTACAAGTAATTCCTATGAATTGCCCTACCATTTCTCCGTTTTCCTCCTCTAGCTATATCATGATTAGTAGTTTGCTCAGTTAAGCTATGTTATGCTGTGAATCGTTTCATGTGGAGAAATAGCTCCTAGGATGCTCTAATCTCGAGGGATTTAGGCAGCAAATCGTTTCATGTGGAGAAATAGCTCCTAGGATGCTATAATCTCAAGGGATTTAGGCAGCAGCAGGGGTTAAAATTTTGAGTCTTAATAGCTTATAGAGGTTGAAAGTGCTTCGCTTCACCTGTTTTGGAAAAAGTGGCAGCTCGTGTTGAATTATTAGGCTTCCCAAGGGACAAGAAGCTTGGAGATGTAGAAATAGTCAAATTTTTGGACATGATCGATCGAGTCAGCTGTGAGAGTTGGGAGAAGGGACCGATCACATCGAGAGTTTCATACTTCAGACACATGATTCTGCTGGTTTTTTTGGGGTCTTCTGATACAGTGTGTAATAGCAATTGATATGGTTTTTGAGGTCCTCTGTATGTTGCATCTTTTTATGTTAGTTGTTGTTAGCTTTTGAAGTTTATTTTAAATAACCTCTCTTATTTTGAAGGTACGTTCGTGTGCTCGGGGCCTTCTACTTGCGTCTAACAGGGACGGATATTGACGTTTACCGCTATTTGGAACCACTTTATAATGATTATCGCAAAGTGAGGCAGAAATTGCCTGACGGAGGTAACTTTTGTGTTTATTGCATCCACTCGAGCTTCAAGACAGAATCTGGCACTTGTTTTGGGATGGTGAGTCTTGTTTCTGATCCATACTCTGCCCTTTTTTATAATCAGCCTTCAGTTTGACGCACGTGGATGAGGTCATTGATGAACTGTTGACGAAAGACTATTCCTGCGACATTGCAATGCCGCGTATTAAGAAAAGGTGAGCATTTGATGACGATTGCCTGTACTATGCCTTTTCTCCCAGCACTGTTTCCGTTGTTGTTATCTATATACAACATAATGACTTAGCGTGATGCTTTATGAACATCCTCCTTTCTCTGAACAGATGGACTCTCGAGTCACTTGGTGCACTGGATCCGAGGAAAAGTGCTTTGGAGGATGATTTTGAGGAGGAAGAAGAGAAAGAGGAGAATGAACAACTTGCGGAGGATCTGGATGATGGTGCAGACAAAAAGGTTCACTTTTCTTCCTTGCCTGCTGAGCAATTCACTCTCTTTTCCTCTATAATGTCATTTGGTATTAATATCATAGTTATACTAAATTACTAGCAGGATCACTATCGTGGAAGAAGCCCTGTCAGAGACAGAGACAGAGACAGGGACAGGAGAAAACGCGATAGTCACCGCCATAGGTAGGGGCCTTGACCACACTGCTCTCCAAATTTCTTCTTTTGCTTTTAAACCGTTAAACTTTTTTCAGCTCTTCTAGTGCATGGATGTTGTATTGTTAATAAGTAAGATCTAGAAGATATGAACAGGGTCCGAGGTCCACAATGGTTTTGATTCTTTACAATAGGGAATTATAATCTTTCCATAATAGCATTCACATGTTAGACTGGCTTTGAGATTAGCACTCCTTCTCAAATGTTTACGTACTTATTGGTTCCATGGAAGCTGTCCTTTTAGTCCAATAACCTTTAAAAAACTTGCACTTTTCAAGAAGTATGCCTCTGGTGGCCCTCAATTCCACCTGTCGGATTCAAAGCAGCTTCCTATATTGATATCCAGTGATCCTGCCAGGTTTCTCTGCACTGGTAGTGTGCAGCAGAGAAGTATGATGGATCAGACAACCTTATTTTACTACTGACACGTGCCAGAGCAAGGGGAAAATAAAACTTACCCAAACGGTGGCACTTAGTCTTTCAGAAACCCCAATTAATGCTTCTTCATCTCCTTTTGCATTTTGAAATATCTTGTCTGAAGTATTTCTTTGCAAGGGACAAGATTCTTGGTAGGTTGTTTGATGAAAATTCTGTCTTGCACTGGTGCATGTTTTTCCACCAAGATCCCCTTCATGTCCAGTGGTTGGCTTCTAATTTAAATTTTATTCAAGATATGATGTATGGTTCCACGATCTGCATCAACTGATAGCTTCCTTCAGAGCTGTGTTGCTGTTTTGACCAAAAATTGCTTCTTTTCTCCTCATAGGGATCGGGATTATGACAGGGACTATGATAGGGACTACTACGACAGGGATTATGATCGAGAACGTGGTGGGAGAGCACGAGACAGGGACAGGGACAGGGACAGAGACAGGGACCGAGACCGAGAAAGGGACAGGGATCGGGACAGAGACCGTTACCGCCTGAGAGATGAAAGAGACTACGGCCGTGAGAGAGATCGAGAAAGGGAACGTGAAGGTAGAGACCGTGATAGGCGGGACAGGGATAGGAGGAGGAGGAGCCCCTCGAGGAGCCGAAGCAGGAGCAGAGACCGGAAAGACCGTGAGGGCGCAGACAGCCGAAAGAGACATGCCCGTGCAAGCTTGAGCCCCAGGAGGCGCGGGGATGGGGCCGATGACAGTGGAGCCCAGGAGGAGCCGAAGAAGAAGAAGGAAAAGAAGGAGAAGAAGGATGATGGAACGGACCACCCTGATCCTGAGATTGCTGAAGCCAACAGGCTCCGAGCCTCTCTCGGGTTGAAGCCATTGAAGGTGTAGACTCAACAGGTCTATCGGGTGTGTTAGTTATATGATTCTCTGTGTCAGTTTGAAGTAAAATAGAAGATGGGGAAGACTCTTTCTTTGCTTGTGCACTGCTCATATGCTATATACAACATGAATGAATCACACTGTGGAATTTATGCTAAAGAAGGTGGGTGTTCGACGATCCTTTTACTATGTTCGGAGCTGTCTGTTTCAAACATGCGAATCTTTCGTATGAAGACGGGATCTCGTATGTGAATCTCGGGCTGATGTTTTGGATTCAATTTGACATGACTGTCAAAAGTTAACGAGTACCAGCATGTGAGTTCCACTTCCCAAGTGTTACATTGAGAAACTAACCTAGACCCCTTGCCAATAGATAAATATTTCGTGAAATTGAGGGTAGGGTTAAAATCGCTTGGAATATTCACAAGAAGTCGAATCGGAAATCTCTTCTTAAAAGAATCAAGTATTGAACCATTTGAACCGGTTCATATTAGTTTCAAATGCAACCTTTATTCATTATCTGAGGAGCGTCGGTGGACTTCTACCAATATTAGCAAAAAAGAAGGCAATATCCATAGCATTACCATAATCTTTTTGCCATATTTGTCAATCTAATTCGTACGTTGATGTGGTCGGACCGGGTAGGAGTTAATTAAACACGGTAGAATCTAAACCGGGTTTTTTAGACCTGGACCGGATGAGCAGACTGAACCGACTCATGTAGACTTATGGGCTTCAGTCGGTCCAGCTTCGAGTCCAATATCTGAAAAGCAGAACCTAAAACCCTCGTTTCTGTTATCTGTTGCTTCGCTTCGCAGCGCAGGAGTCGTGCTCGAGAGTCGACGGCGGCCACCCTCTCTCACCTCGTCCGGTACCGCCTCCTGTCTCCCTGATCCTCGCCCTCCCTCTCTCTCTCGGATCTGTATAGGCGAATCTTTGTTCTCTTCTTCTTTCACTGCTGATTACGGTGCCAGTGTCTGTCTCGATTCGTTTTCTTCGTGTTTTTTCGATTGCGTAATCAGCTCAAAGATCTTTTTTTGTGGGTGTCAATGAGAGATAATTATGCACTTCTTTTTGTTCGGATTGGATTCAGGAATTTTTTTTGGACGGACAATGTTGGATCTATGTTAGTGATGGGTTGATAAGATTGCGCTTGTTCGAGTGGATATTGAAAGTAATCGTTTGGTCGGAAAATACATGAGTTTTAAATTATCTGTCATGGCTTTGTTATGCCTGTGCATCTGTGTTCTGTTGTGGTTCTAGGCTTTGGAAGTCGAAACCTTTGATGTGGTGGTGATATTTACGTTTTGTTCTATTGCCAGGCTGCAAGCTAAGTCCGAAACATGTCTACGTTTGTGAAACCAGAGAACGCATTGAAGCGAGCTGAAGGTTGGTCTTTCTCTATCAGCTGCACAAAACAATCTTTTCTGATCGTTAATCTGGGATTTTAGAGTCTATTTGGCGTTTTAATCTTATTCTTATGGATGATCTGGGTATGAACTGATTGGAAGTATCGTATGGATGCAGAATTGATAAATGTTGGGCAAAAGCAAGATGCTTTACAAGCACTTCATGATCTTATCACCTCAAAGAGGTCCAGGGCGTGGCAGAAGACTCTTGAACGGATCATGTTCAAGTACATTGAGCTTTGTGTCGACATGCGAAGGGGAAGGTTTGCCAAGGATGGCCTGATTCAATACCGAATTGTATGCCAGCAAGTGAATGTTACCTCTCTGGAAGAAGTGATCAAGCATTTCATGCATCTCTCTACGGAGAAAGCAGAGCAGGCTCGGAGTCAGGCTCAGGCTTTGGAAGAAGCTCTTGACGTCGATGACCTTGAGGCTGATAAACGACCAGAGGATCTGATGCTGAGTTATGTCGGTGGAGAGAAAGGAAAAGATAGGTCTGATCGGGAACTTGTCACTCCTTGGTTCAAGTTTTTGTGGGAAACTTATAGGACGGTGCTTGAGATTTTGAGGAACAACTCCAAGTTGGAGGCTCTCTATGCGGTAATTCCTGTCGTAGAACTGATACTATGATACCATTTGTTGGTTGGCCTTTTAAGACAACTTTGATGTATGCTTTGCTAGGACATTAGCACTAGATGGTAATTGAACTTGAATGTTCTATTCAATGCCCTGCTCTTGATTTAGAGGAGTGGGATTCTTGTGTCTCTACCAACAAAAGGCTTAATATCATTCAATGTTTGATCGTATGAGTAAGACTACCCCAAGCTGATCTATATTAAACAAAAATAATAATGCATGAGGCCGTTTGGAGTTTGGAGTTTGGAACTGGTTGAATATTGAAACATCTTTTATTTCATAGCTCGACAACTAGTCTATGAATACAATAATGATACACATATTAAGGTATGAACAGAACTTTGAGATTGAATCAGGTCTCTGTTGTGGGCTAATGTGTTGGGAGTCTGCACAGGGTGCAGTGTTTTCTGGATAAGGACTGAACTTCAATGAAATTGCCTATGATGTTCCACAACCTGTATTTCATGTATTTCTCACTTCACTTTTTTTTTTAAAAAAAAAATTTATGTTTACTCCATCGGTTTTGAGATTTTGATAGTCACGAGAAATTATTCTAACTTTGTGGAATTGCTGCCTTAATCTTGTAATGCTATCTGTGGTTGCATGAGATTCTTGAAGTCCTGTTGATTGTGTGCAGATGACTGCACATCGAGCATTTCAATTCTGCAAGCAGTATAGACGAACAACCGAGTTCCGCAGGCTTTGTGAAATTATCAGAAACCATTTGGCTAATCTCAATAAGTACCGTGATCAAAGGGACCGACCTGACTTATCTGCTCCAGAAAGTCTGCAGCTTTATCTTGACACAAGAATTGAGCAGTTGAAGATTGCTACTGAACTTGAGCTGTGGCAGGTCTTAGTCAATTCCAAACATTATCTTTCATTCTGAACTTATTATTGGCACGATTTTTCTGTGTGCTGTATTTGAGAAACTTTATTATTTTTCCATTGCAGGAAGCTTTTCGTTCTGTTGAGGATATCTACGGTTTAATGTGCATGGTGAAGAAAACGCCCAAGGCATCTGTTATGGTGGTCTATTATGCGAAGTTGACCGAGATTTTCTGGATCTCTTCCAGCCATCTTTATCATGCATATGCCTGGCTGAAGCTCTTTAACCTTCAGAAAAGCTTCAACAAGAACTTGAGCCAAAAAGACTTGCAGATGATTGCATCATCTGTTGTTTTGGCTGCCCTTTCTGTGTCCCCATATGAGCATTCTACTAGGGCATCACATTTAGAACTTGAAAATGAGAAAGAGCGGAACCTCAGGATGGCAGACCTTATCGGGTTCAATGTGGACCCTAAAGTGGAAAATAGAGAAATGGTAACTTGATTGCTGTTGAGTTTTTTCTTATCCTGGTAATCACATCAATGTTTTAACTATTATGACCACCTTGTTTTGTTTTTGCAGCTTTCACGATCATCTCTTCTTTCTGAACTGGTGAGAGAACTAAATCTAAGCTGATACCTGGCTGCACTCATTTTTGCATTGGAAGTACTCCTTCTCCACCCCACCCCCTTCATATTTTTGATGCATTAGCTTTTTCATCAAGGTTTTTGTGCACTGGACTTACAGGTTGCAAAAGGTGTTCTCAACTGTGCAACTCAGGAAGTGAAAGATCTTTACCATCTTCTGGAGCATGAGTTCTTTCCTTTGGATCTTACCATGAAGGTTCAGCCCTTACTAACCAAAATCTCTAAACTTGGGGGTAAGCTTGCATCAGCATCTTCTGTCCCAGAGGTGCAGCTGTCCCAATACGTTCCTGCCTTGGAGAAAATTGCTACTTTGAGGGTGCTTCAGCAGGTACATTGCCTTTCCTTGGCTAGTAACTACGGTCTTGATTGATAATTTTTCTATGATAAAAAATATGAAAACTTTTCAAGTAAGCTTTTTCTGCTTTCCATTCCATTTTACAGGTGTCTCGGGTTTATCAGACAATGAAAATTGAGAGCTTGGCACAGATGATCCCATTTTTCAATTTCTTAGTTGTGGAGAAGATATCGGTGGAAGCAGTGAAGCACAAATTTATTGCATTAAAGATTGACCATGCCAAAGGTGTTGTTCAGTTTGGAGATCAGGTTAGTGTTTGAAATCTTAAGCTGCAAGTATATGCTTGCACTTTATTACTGCAAATTGTTTGCAGTGAATATAGTTGATTTTTTGGTCTTTGGTTTGATTGGATTTTCCTCGGCCACATTCCCCAGGGTCTTGAGTCAGATGTGCTGAGAGATCACCTCGCAATTCTCGCTGAGAATTTAAATAAAGCGAGGGCAATGATTTATCCGCCTAGAAAGAAGGGGTCAAAACTTGGTGAAATCCTGCCAGGCCTTGCAGAGACCGTTGACAGGGAACACAAGAGACTTCTTGCCAGGAAATCTATCATTGAGAAACGTAAAGAGGAGCATGAACGGAAACTTTTGGAAATGGTACTATGATAAGAAGTTTGTGACCTTGTCTTGTTGGTTGCTTTGGATCTATATACTAATCTATGTTAATGTGTGCGTTCTCTTTTGAATTTCATAAAGGAGCGCGAGGAGGAGTCTAGGAGGCTGAAAATGCAAAAGATTAGTGAAGAGGCGGAGCAGAAGAGACTTGCATCTGAATATGAACAAAGGAAGAATGAAAGACTCATCAAGGATATTGAAGAACGGGAGCGCCTAGAAGCAGAAGAAATACTTAATAAAACTATTAAGGGGGCAAAAAAGAAGGGAAAGAAACTAATTCTAGAAGGGGTGAGTCATGGATGCATTTTGAAGTTTGTTTGTTTATATGAGCCAACCGGCCTAATGCATTATCATCTTCTCAGGAGAAAGTGACAAAACAAACAGTGATGGAACTTGCTAGGAGTGAGCAGTTGAGAGAGCGTCAAGAGATGGAGAAGAAGTTGCAAAAACTGGCTAAGACGATGGATTACCTGGAGAGAGCCAAGAGAGAGGAGTCAGCTCCTTTAATTGAGGCTGCTTTCCAACAGCGGTTGGTGGAGGAGAGGGTGCGTCATGAACGTGACCAGCAGGTAGTCTTTCTTACATGCGGTTCTATGTCTATGCCAAATTTGTGGATATTATCTTGCAAGTTGATATATGAAGTTTGGAGGTGTATGAAATTTGGAATGGTAACGACCACCCTATTGTAATGCTCAGGGGAAAAAGATCACCCTATTGCAATAGAAGTGATGGAAACAAAGTAATTTTCTGAATAGACTTAATATTATGGGTTTCATTGACGTTATTATGGCTACTGTGATTTTGCAGCAAGAAGTTGAGCTCAGCAGACAGCGCCATGACGGAGACCTCAAAGAAAAGAACAGACTGGCTCGCATGTCTGATAACAAGGTCTGAGCCCACTTATCCCTATTGGGACGTGTTTATTTCTGTTAAATCAGTCCAGATTTTTTTCTGGGCGTAGATATATATTTGCTGATTCTCGTTTTTGACAGGGGGGCAGTTTGGTTTTCTGAGCTTTGGTGAACTTAAAATCCAACCATGGCATGGTTTTAGACCACATGCTTGGATGTTATAAATACATCTTTACACACACACACAGACACACATATATATATATTGATGTTCATGTGCCTGACACTTGCTTGATTTCTTCGGAACTTGCTGCAGGTGATATTCCAGGAAAGAGTCATGAAGCGCAGGCAAGCAGAGTATGATAGATTAAGAGCTCAGAGAGAGGAGCAAATCAGGCAAGAGCTCCAGGCCCGTAAACAGGAGAGGGAGATCCTGAGAAAGCGCAAGTTCTTCTTGATCGAAGAGCAGAAGAGGCATGAAAGGGAGGCACGTGAAGCTGAAGCTCGCAGGATTGCAGGTACACGTGCTCAGAATATCAATAACTTCCCTGTGCTGGTCTTTCCTATGAGTGAGCTCACCAGATATGCTTTTTATTTAACTTTGGCAGAGGAAGAGACGCGGAAGAAGGAAGAGGCTGAAAGGAAGGCTAAGTTGGATGAGATTGCTGAGAAGCAGAGGCAGAGAGAGAGGGAGCTTGAAGAGAAGGCGAGGCTGCAGAAAGAGGCTCTTTTGGGAAGGGCAGCTGAGCCCCCTAGGGCTTTCGAGCTACCCCCTGGGGCCCGTCCTGTGGAGCCTCTGGGGGCTGCTGCTGCCGCTCCTGCTCCTGCAGCTGCTGCTGCTCCAAACCCGGGCAGGTACGTGCCCAAGTTCCGGCTGGGCAGTGGGGAGAGTGCAGCTCCGCCGCCAGAGCCTGATCGCTGGGGGAGTGCCAGGCAGGATGACCGTGACCGATGGCGCAGTGGTGATGACCGCAGGTCGGCCTTTGCTGGCGGCTCGTCCAGGCCGGCCTGGTCATCGTCTAGGGTCCCACCACGCAGGGAGCGCTGAGAATTCGCCGAGGATGAAGGTGCAATGATCTTTTAAAGGCTGTCACTGATGCGTGGAACTGTTCCCGTGGCCGGATTGAGGGGGGTTACTATATGGTTTTGTATTCTTTTAGTAATTTTATGTTTTGCGCAGGGTGGAGTGATCGGAACTCGAACCTCTATTGACTTTCTTCAGCCTCTGAATGTTAAGAATGTCCTATGAGACACACTACTGGTGAAGACAAAATGTTTTGTTTCCATTAAGCTCTGATGTTCCATCTCTTCCTCCTACCGCCAGTCTCTGTTTCTCCAGTACGGATGGCTAGTAGTCGACTGATCCACTGAACGATATATTATACAGCTTGAATATGCCAGCCCCTATGGGAAGTTGAATCTTGGATTTGATCTACTGTATATTAGCTTATTGGTAGGTCTGTCCAACGAGGCAGTTGCCAAATACTTTTCAAGTAAATGAAAGTGCAGCTGCATGAGAGGAGCTTCTCGGTAGGCCGATGGCCTTTCCCTTGTTTTTCTTCCCCCCCGCCCCCGGCCACCCACAACCGGAAAAAAACCGAACCGCACTGAACCGGTGAACCCACCCTCAGCAGCAAGTAAACAGAACCGGAGCTGTCGGTAGACTAAAACCCCTTCTTCTACCCTGTCTCTCTCCTTCGAAAGTGCGTGCTGATCGGTAAGCAGGGAACGCCGGAATGTGTTCAGTTGCTGCTCGGCTGGCTCGCTCCCTTGGACTCGCTTCTCAACGGCTGCCTTCTTCCTCGCTTGGTATCTTCTCTCTCGTTGCCGATGTCTAGACTTCTTTCTCTTGTGGTTGGTTGGTTCCAATTCGATTCGATTCCTGTGATGTCTAATTCGTTTGGGATCGTATGCATTTTTTAGCTTGCTTGCTCTATTTGTTCTGATGATCCTTAGAATGATATGCACACTGCTAATTTGGAGGGGGAAAAGCTTTCAGTGATCGAGTCCTCTCACTGGCGACTTTAATCGAACACCTCTAGCGGCTTAAATTCGTCTCGTTTCGTAATGCTGTGTGTTTGCTGATTGGATCCATTTTTCTGTTACCCTGTAGCTGTGTCCAGCTCCAAAGTTTTTTCCAGGTGGAGTTTCTCGACAGAATCAAATGGTGGTGATAATGAAGATTTGAAGCTTGATCCAGGCGATGAGGATGTGGGGAAAGACTATGATGAAATTATCGGGGAGAAGCTTGATTTGACTCCTCAGGGCGTGGATCCGAGTAGAGGCTGGGGGTATCGTGGCGTTCACAAGGTACTTGATGGTAATCTTGTTGATAGGTGCAAGAACATGGTCTATATTGTGCCTATCTATCTATCTATCTATCTATCTATCTATCTATGTGTGTGTGTGTTTATTTGAATCTCTTGAGAAGATTTGAACCCACAATGTATGAGAAAAACCAAAATTTGGAGAGTTATTTTGGCTACCCCTACCCAGGAGATTAGCTCTAGAAGGAAGACTGGTGCCAGGATTTCAAGTTTATAGAAAGTTTTGGTTAATTGGCAAATTTGAGATGTATTATGGCTAATTTCAACTCCCTTGCATTGTTATATTCTTTTTCAGGCGATCATTTGTGGAAAAGTTGGGCAAGCCCCTGTCCAGAAGATATTGAGAAATGGGCGTACTGTGACTATCTTTACTGTTGGAACGGGAGGTTTGTATGACCAGAGGACTATCGGTGCAAAAGATTTGCCAAAACCTGCTCAATGGCATCGAATTACTGTGCACAATGAACCTTTAGGAGCTTATGCTGTTCAACAACTTACTAAAAAGTATCCCTCTGCACTTCTTCGCGGAACTTCTTTAATCCCGGCCCTGTCTTTCTCTTATTTCTCTCATATATTTATTTGAAATGCAGCTCTGCAGTTTATGTTGAGGGTGACATTGAAACTAGAGTCTACAATGACAGCATTACTGGTGAAGTTAAAAATATCCCAGAGATCTGCATCCGGCGTGATGGTGCGGGTTTCTTCTTCTCCTTTTACCTCAAAGCATCTCATTCTTTAAGCGAAAAACATCAGCTCTTTGCGTCTGCCACTCCAATGTGCATTTGCTTCCTCGTGTTTTTGTTCACGATTCTCTACCCGCATGAGAAGTTGCCGAGTTGTTTACCTTATAATTTTGTCAAGTATTTGGTAATTGAAGAATAAGAAATATGGTACTTAATGGGGATTTTCAAGTTTTCTCAATAATTTTGCAGGAAAGGTTCGGCTGATAAAGAGTGGGGAAAGTGTTGGGAAAATTTCTTTCGAAGATCTGAGTAAGTTCTTTTCTCACAGCTCCCCGTTTCTACTGTTCATGCCGAAGCTCCTCTGTTTATATCTGTCTTCTGCCCATACCATTGTGGAATTAATACAATGTTCTGTTGGCAGGAGAGGGATTGTCTTAGGTGAAAGATCAGTTTGAAAGTGTAGATTATGCTCTGGAGAGAAGCTCAACGTTTGCCTTTGTAAGGAATATTTATGGATTTGTCATCGCACCTGATCAAACTTCCCTTTTGCTGATTTTAGCTCATCGTCAATGCTCTTTGAGCATATTGATTGGGGAATGAATGGTTGAGGGCAATGCTATGCTACGCTAGTTATGAGAGATGAGAATGAGGTTTAAAGATGAAATCTCAAGACCCGTCCACCAGAGAAAACCCACCATTTGGATCTAACTCAGCAGTAGAGTTTACTTTAACTTGTCATCAGTTTGATTGTCTGGCTTTATTGTTAGAGCTAAAAATTTTGCAGGCCAGAACGCATGGAAGTCTTCTTGAAGCTAAGGCCTTGCCTGCGTTTAGCTATACTTCCAGTACGAAATCCGCCTCCTTTACTAATACTTAAAATATATTCATCACCATAGCTTTAGATGAGCCTCAGTGAAATTTGCAGGGCAAGATTTCCTACCCATCTGCTCGAGTCCAAATTCCTAGAGAACAAATTCAAGGGAAAATCGTAAGGTACATAGTTGTATTGTGAATGTACCGGTTATACTGTGGCTTCTTTGTCCAGCTCGAGTGAACTGAGCAGATGACCGAAGCCAAGATCATGCATTTTATAGCCCTTCTCTTGCCAAATCCAAAAGAATACTTCATATAATGGGGGAAACAAAGTGAACACAAACAGCTGGGAAATTGAATGGAACATAGGAAGGACCATCAGTGTATATTCCATGCAGTGTGTTCTGATAAATAAACCAACAAAGCAATGCTGCTATTAGCCTAGAAGAGGAAGAGGATGGAGAGGGAGAGGGAGAGGGAGAGGAAGGGGGAGAAATGTTTGTGTGCTTTCTAATACGAACACACAAATCAAATTGGACATCCAATATTATAAGGGGCCGACTGTCGGTCTTACTTTACAAATTCAAGCTGTTAGTGGACAACAAACTATAACAAACAATACTTCACCAAACTGGGATGAGTCTTCTCGGTTAGTCGGGTCGGGGTCCAACAGCTGAGCACAGACTACTAGCAGCAGCAGCAATAGAATTATATCGTCAAACACGAACTCCTAGTAACACCTCCGAATACACCTCTGCTCCTGCCTTTTTCTCATCTCAATTTCTTCACACTTCAAGGTTCTATTGCAATCACCATTTCAGACAAGAAAAGCCGAAGGCTTTGCTCACACTGCTTGAGGAAAAAGAATTGATATGAATATTTACTAATCATACTTCACCAGACAAATTCTTCACGCTGCTGCCACGGCAGGCTTGCCCGCTCTCTTCCCTTCCATTGCATCTTTCTTCTTCTGACAAGTAGGGCAGAGGAAGGGGCCCTCCCATGGCCTCGCGGTAGTCGCGAAGGACCCTGAATTTGCTGATGCATTATCAGCGGAGGCTGGTCGGCTTGGCAAACTGCACATCTGAAGACCCCCGAGTTCTGGTCCGGAGGAAAGTTCTTACCCAGCCTGGAAGGAATTTCAGAAAAGATTACAATAATTAACTGAAAGGAAAATCCTAAATGTAATATCAAAAAGATGAAGAGAATGTATCCTCTCGCACTTGACTCAAGGGGCAGGCAGATTATTATTGAGAATCTTGAAAAGAAGCAACACAAAAAGGGAGGAAATCTACGTGAAAGATCTTGTTAATGGGAGATATGTGCATGTTACGATGACAGTACCTTTTATCAAGCATAGCAGAACCCTCTTCGAATAATTCCTCCACAGCCCCAACAGCGGAAAGCTTACTTGTTGCCTTGTTTGTCCCATTAGGAGATTTCTTGCCAAAAAATGAGCTGAGAAAGCTTTGCTTCTTCTTTGGTATCAGAGGTAAGACAAGGTTGTCAGATGGGATGATATCAACAACCACACACGTTGTATCATCTTTTAGACCTCGTGACCGCAATGCCTCCTGGATAACGAACCAGGAAAAGTTAGTATCACAGCACAATAGACATTTACTAATTTCCCAAAACCAGAGGAGCTCGTATAAGACTTTACCTTAACAACCAGCTTAGCTGCAAGATCAGCGGGTAAGCCTCGACAAGCCTTGGCAGCCAAATCAGAAGATAAAGCATCCCAAATACCATCAGAAGCAATTATGAGTCTCCCTCCAGCGTTCGGAAGCTAAGTTTCCAAGACAATTTCAAAATTCAGCAGTTGATTGAAACGTCATATTAAAATTAACAAGACAATAGGAATTGCTAATATCCACCTTCACTTGCTTAACATGCGGAACTGGGACAATGAATTCCCCAACATCTGTGTCACCAATCGACCTTGAAAGGCATAATCCTCCAGGCCAACAGCGGAGGGGACCGACCTTTGGACAGCAGACAGGACAGAAAATGACTTTGTAAACGAGATTCATTCTGGTTATAGCAGACGCTGTTAAGATGATTGCAGAATTACCTCATTTCCCCCAAAGACATTAAGTCTTCCCACTTCACCACCACTTGCAGTGACGCGTTCCCTCTCTTCCACATTTTCCTCCAGTCTGTGGTCAACAGTCAACAAAGAAACCACACCCCCTTGTGTATCCAATATACATCGTGAATCCCCCACGGATGCAACAGTTATTGTCCACCCATCAACGATGACAAATGTCACTGTTGTCCCCGAAGTCTCTCCTGTCATCGATTCACAATAATTCAAGGTAAGAACATGCGGTTAAAGAAAGTTCTGATGGACCAGCAATGACAGAACCAGGAAACCTGCCTTTCTGCTGAAATTCTATATCGGTCTTTACAAAACCTGCAACAAGTGCTTGAGGAAGGGCTTGAAGCCACTCGTCCCTACTAGCTGCTTGAGGGATTGCACTCAAAACATTATCCAGCAAGTTCTCCTTTGCAAATATTGCTGCTGATATACCATTATGTCCATCAAATATCTGCCCAGGAGAAACATGTTACAATTTCCTCCGCGGCTATAACAGAAAATGTGAATGGAAGTTATTTCCTGAAATACAGACAATTGAAGCCACACAACTCTTATTCTAAATTAGTTTAAGACTCAAGGGTACAAACACATTACTGGGACAAACTTGAAAAGCTAAGGCTAGGAATATCTTTTACATTACACATATGGTGGCTATTACTTCAATTCTGATTATTGTTTCTTCAGCAATTTCAGTAGATGTATATGCTGAGAGAAACATGTGAGAATGAAGAGTACCGCGAAAACGGAGAATGATGTTGATGGGTCCCCCGGAATCCTCTGACAGTCAGGCTTTATCAGAAAGTAATCCTCTCCCTTTTTGGCCAAATTAGCTTGTCCATACTTCACATGAGGTTTCTCGACCTTCCCACTCCTTAGCTCATGACCAATCAATGTCCCGAGTGGAACAAGAGGAGGTTTTGCTCTTGGTACTTTTGTTTGGCTCATCTTAATCTATAACCTAGCAAGTCTGAATACCATGGCAAAAACACATTGGGGACAAAGCCTCAGTGCATTCCACCTATATCACATAAACGATATGTCAAACATCAAGAGTGGGTTTTTGGTGCAATTGCTTGCACAGAAGCCGTTATTTCTCCCACAATTAGCAAATGGCCGAAAATGATGTAAATACACAAAAATAATGCAACATGCAAGATGTGCTTACAACAGTCCAAGTCTGGATATGGTTATGATCTATACAGCAGTGGACATGCTTACGCACATTTGTCTCAACATCAACAACAAATTTCAATCTTTATTGTCAGATATGGCTTCAAAGATTATCACCAAGTTGAAAACATGAAATTACTGGGGAAAATGGGTATGAAACTACATAAAGTTCAACAAAATTGGGAAAACCTGTTAAGCACCGAATGCGTGAAAGGAAATTTGGTAAGTTTGCAGACATTACCGGTTCCGGAGAACCTTGACAAGCTGATAGTAAAAGTTTGTAAAGCTATTACACAAAATCGCAGCACAGTCAGATGGAAGCGAGAAAAGGAGTGGAAGGAGATTTCAAAAGCAAAGTACAACTAGTCAGATCAAAGCAAAGCACGCGATCTGCCTAAACAAAAATGGAGCAAACTACGATGTATAACCTAGACAAAGAAAACAACCGCAGACGAAAACGATCTTTGCATAAGAAATGTCCCCATGAAAAATCCTAAGTGCGAACGAACGATGTGTAAGGCGTGAAAACAGGACAGGATCTCCCGGGGACAAACAATGGGCAAACTCAGTTTACTGATCTGAGAACACTAAGAGCTAGTTCCGGGGCATACAATTGACAGGTACAGCAAATCGAGTAGAGAAACCATGAAATCTCAAGAGTCCACATGAAATTGGACGAGCTATAGACAGAGGAAGGACCCACTGTGAGGACAACGAGTTGGCATTAATGGATCCAGCTGAGAAGGTGCCACATTGAACTGATCCGTCGGCCAATCGATCCTTTCGATGAGCTCTAATTGCTCGACCGCCGAAGCTCCACTAACAGCAGCTGGGGAGCAGCTCCAAACTATTCCAAGGCGAAAGCTTTCACACAGAGAGAGAGAGACGGACTGTATGTGATCTGATTGGAAGAGAAATCTAGAGAGAGGGAGAAGGGGAGGGGGAGCGGATTTTTGGGGGGTGATTTGGGGCAAAGAATTTTGATAATGACGTCCGTGCCCTAATCATCGTTGGAACCAGCTCTGGTGGGAGGCGGTGAAATGACAAAACGACCCCCCGACGTTGACTTTGTAAACCGACTCGTCCTTTGACCTTGTCCTTTTTCCCCCTCTTTTGACATTGTTTTTAATAGAGATGTAAGTTTGAAACCGGAAATCTAAAAAACCGAAAAAATTATCGAACCGGAATTGAAAGAACTGGATTTATAGGTCCAGAGATAAATTCGAAGCGGCTTTTAATGTGGAAAAATTCGGAGCTAAAAATTCGGGCCCCAAACAAAAAAATCCAGCAGGATCCAAAACCGAACCGGAAATTATGTTGAATTTATATTATATGTAATAAATTATTTTATGTTAGATTTTGACAATCAAATAATATATTTAATATTTTTAAACTTGAATCTTAATACATATTTATGTATTTTATTTTCTTAATACGCTAAAATATTTCTAATTAGTGTTTCTCATTTATTATAATGAATTTTATTTTATTATTTTTGTATTTCATATATTATTATAATAAAATTCGAAGCCAGAGAAAACCGGACCCAAAGTGGGTGGTCTTTATAACCCTAAACGGTTCTCAATACGGTTTTTTAACTTGAAAAAATCGGACCGAAAGCAACCAGGACCTGATAATTTTGGGGAAAACCCAGTCCGAACCGCCCGTTTACACCCCTAGTTTTTAAGGAAATCATTTATGCCCATCCTGAGAAAGCTTTTAATGAAATAATTATATCACGTAAAAATAATGATGTAATATATTTATCTAATTATAATTCACCATTTCTTATGATTTTTTTTATTTCTAGGAAATTTTATGATTTAGTAATTATATTATATAAGCATTAATTACATGTAAAATTTTTATTGAATGGATATATCCAATCATCATTGACACGTGGTGTAACCGCTTCACTGAAGACTCTCTCCACATTCGGCTTCAGATTGACAGCATACCGTCCCTTAAAACATAATCAAAAGATTTATTATTTATAATTACACTTTTCATTTTCTCGAGCAATCCAGAAGAGCCGAGCCGAGCCGAGGACCGAGTCTCGGAACGCCCACTAAAATTGTAATTCAGGATGAAGTTTGACTCGGACAAGGTGAGAACTGTCGTGTCGATTCATGTGTCTTGCAAGTTTGATAAGTCTCCTCCTCCTCGAAATTTGATATAGCCAAGAAGTGGTCGTGTATGTGTATGTTGGTTGGCAAACATTGCATGGATTGTATTAACATTATTTTAAAAAAATATAAAATATAATATTTAAAAATATTTGATTAGGTGGATTAACATAATAAGCAACATATTCCCCGATGTCTCACGCAGGGACCGAGTAAAGCATCCCTTCAATTCAATCTTTTAATTCCCTTTTTCGAAAATAAAACGTATAAAATTATTATAATTCGGGAACCATTTAAATTATTGAGAAAAATATCTGAAACGAGTCTGACAGTGTGAAATTCGTAACCACCTTCGTGGTTTTCCCGTTTCATGCGACGGAGTCGTGTTCGTTGACCCGTAATTTATGCGTCGGGTTCGAGCGAGGGCTGTTGCAATATTTGCATGTGATTCATGAATTAATTACATGTGTTGATAAGAATGTCACCGAGGTCATTGCAGTCAAAGGATAACACCTGAAGAATGACATTTATTAATGTAATTCAATAGCTACCGTGTGATTTTCCTTTTTTATTTTTTTTTAAATTAATATTATTAGAAAATTCAAAGCAAAGGAGAAGCCTAAGGTAGAAGTTTTCTCTTCGTGATTTTTTTTTTAATTTTAATTTTATAATTCCAATTTAATAAAACTGAGCCTTGCGCTTATGACCTGGGCCATTATTAAAAATGGAGGGTAATTAATTACGGGAAATTCTAAAAGTCAATCATCCCCATTCTCTGGCCAAAACTTAAATAAAATTCCATTTTAGAGTTGTATTGAACGTGATTTCAATTTCGAGTTTTGATAAAAAAAAAAAAAGCATGATTACGAAAGTTTTATCATTTAGAGGATTGATACGATTTATATTTGAATTAGTCAGGATCTGTTAAATTATTGATATTAGATGGCGCAGACCAAAAAATTGCAACCAAAGAATTTATGTTAGTTGCATTAGGTTCATCCGAGGGAGGGACCCCTCCCGGTCGAGGAGGGGAGGGTCGGCGCGTGAAATTACTGAATGGCCCGAGATCTGAAGCTCCGGTGGTCCACCGGCGGCAGCGGGACAGCCTTCGAGAGCAAGAAAAGAGCAGGGGCAGACAGGAAAATTCATCGCACAGAGGGGGGGCCGGCAGGTGGGCACGACAGGGCCTAGGTCGCCTCCACGGAGCTGAAAGCTCGGCCAGACAAATTATAATGCATTGATAAAATCTAAGCACTTGATGACGTGGCCATGTGCGAGCAGGCCCCGCGGCAAGGCTGGGCCACTCATGTGGGACGGAGCCAAGTGGAAGGATGACGTGTCCGGCACATTTGCACAAGTGGGCTTCTGTCGACGGGACAAGTGCCTGCGGCAGCGGTAGCGTCCGGAAAAGCAAGAAAGCAAAAGCGAAACCGTTTTCTCCGAAAAATGGAGACTCGCTGGAGCTATTCGTTTTTGGATGATGGTTCGATAGTTGGAATCGAAACCGAATAATCCCAATCGTGAATGTAGCTCATGAACTTATACAGTGCCGACCCAACATGCAAGACAGAGCGAAATACGCCCGTAGATCTCCCATTCCTCGTATGAACTTATCCAATTATTTTTCCTCGACTTCGCTTTACAAGCTATGAGCACAGAAAACATGGAAAAAGGAAAGAACAGACAGACACTTGTATATGAAAACAACTGGAAACAGAAAACAGGCAACTAGGATGTTGCCTCACCTATATCAGCACCGACCCTCTCTCACTCACTCACTCACTCACTCACTCTCCCTCTCGTGGAGGAGAAACAAATACTTAAGCAACAGAAAGAACAGAAGAAAAGCAAAAATCGTATAGCTGCTTCACGGGGGCTGGAGCTACCTGCAGCAGAAAGATCTCGTACATGAGCTTCCTACTTCCTGCCCCCGATTCTCTGCCTACCCTCGTGCGATCCTACCGGCCTCGGCCTGTGCGTCGGTGGATTGACCCCGTTGAGCGTCTTCTTTGACAGGTTCGGGATTAGTGTCGGAATCATGCTCCTGATTACAGAACGTATTAGAGAAATCTTGCTAGACTGACAGATGATGAAGGGACTTAAAGCATTTTTTATGCAACGAAACAGACCGCCACCGCCAGTAATCCAAAACCGAAGACAATGGGATCATTCCAGAACGTAAAAAAAGAAAGAGGAATGCAATAAGTTTTCCATATTATAGTTATGTTGAGAGAAGTACTATAGAATGTGGTATCAGTTACCTCACTTCCGTGCTCTTAGCTGATTTCGGCTGAGGTTTCTTGGCATTCTTGGGACCTAACCCACTCTTGGCAACCTTAGAAGCATTATACTGTGACAGCAGGTCTGCTTCTGAGGAATCACTTGTTGCATCAGATTCGTGATCGGCAGCAGCATCATATCTGACCCTCTGAACATCGTGATGCTGGTTTTCAGGATAGATCTTTGACGGATCCGGGATAAAACTGCTGTAGAACAACCGCGGAAGCTCTGTTTTCTTATCGGCAACCTCCCATAACACTGGTGAGTTTTCTTCCTGGCTTACTACACTCTTCACCATAACCTTATCGACCCATTCACCAGATACTGATTCTTTATCATCTTCCTTACTGCTTAATCCCGGGCTACTGACTGGTGGCCACGGAGGTGAGTTCGCTAACAAGTCTTGGAGATCAAGGCTTTGTCTTTTCGGCTGGGATATGGATTTGTTCTGGACCTGCATATTACCAGTTCCGGGGTGGGAATGTATACTTTGGACACTCAACTTGTCATAAAATTGTTCAAGAACTTGTGCAGAATATGTATCATACCAGTACCTCTACATTAGGACCATCCTCGATGGGCTGCCTTTGGTTGGGGGTCGCGTTAACCAAACACTGCCAGCTAAGGTTGGAAGAAGATGACCCAGCAGAGATTCTGCCAAATCTTTCAGGGCTGCTTGATTGGGAATGTCGCTCTCCTTCTGCTTCCTTTCTTGCTAGGGCCGCCTTAAGACTTGCTACCTGCTCCTTCAGCTCTTTCACTTCCGAACTATCTTTGTTTACACGAGCAGCACCAAGTTCAACAGAAGATACCCGTTCAGCAAATTTGAGCGTACTTATCGTCTCTCCAAGGGCATCAGGTTCCGGGCTGATGTGCACAAACATGAGGGTCTTGGCTTGGCCTCCTAGTAGCAACAAAGACCAATGACACCGTCAGAGGTGAATGAGGGGAGTAATTGGGATATATAAGAGGCAAGAATCAGACATACCAAGTGAATCTTGGAGCAACTGAGTCAACTTGCTGTTCCGGTAGGGTACATGTGAGTTCTTCTGGGCAAGAGATGAGATAACATCTCCTAAAGCAGATAGAGATTTGTTAATATGCACCGCTTCCTTTAGTCTATCCCCGACCACTTCAGACTTCTCAACTCTTTCACTTCCTGCTAGATCAACCAAATGCATGCAGCCTCGAAGGACAGTCCCTGACGTTAGCTCCTTGCCTTGAACGTGAACAGTCAGGCAGCTGCCCAACAATAGGCATTAGTTTCCCAAAGTCAAACAAATAACTCTATGGGTTGATAGATTGACAGTTGGTTACCTATGTGAGCGACTGCTTCGGTCATTGAGAGCTGTTGCACCGACCGCACGATTACATTGACCGAGATTCATCAATTGAACAACATCAGACGTTGATGAGACTGGAACAAGATTCGCCTCTGGTACATTAATTCCATTTTGAGAAATGTTACGAATTTCGACTCTTCTATTTGAGCCATCAACCACAAGAAGATCCCTCACTTGTTCATTGTAGATCTCAATCATCTGAACAAAAATATCATAGGAAACGGTATCTTTTCTCTGTTTGGTGAGAAGAAACAGATCGCTCAATGCCCTGTAGTTCACACCCATGGTTTCCTCCGTGAGCTCCTTGGGTCCCGACTGAATGAACAAACCAAATGAAATAAGAGATCAACTGCTTAAATTCATTGTTTGAGATAGCTAAGATCAATATTTTTCAAACAGAATTCAATGTTCATCTTACCATTGTGTGAGTTTTCCCTGATCCAGTTTGGCCATAAGCAAATATACAGACATTGTAACCATCAAGAACAGAGCGAACAAGGGGTTGGGTGTCTGAATATATTTCCTCTGCATGATAGGCACCAGGTTATTGCATGACATAACCCTCTACCAAGTCGATATTATTGGAACTTGCATGTATGCCTAAAAAGGAGCTTACCTTGGGTTGCAGCAGGGCTGAATACTTTGTTAAAGGTAAATGATTTCCTTCCCTCTTTCCCATATTTAGAAGGGGTGATAATCGTGATGCTTCCATCGTCTATGTTGCCAACAGTACTAACACTACTTGGTTGACCGGGAAGAAATGGTCTCACTCGACAGTACACCCGAATGTTTCCTATCAATACAGGAAGCCTCACCGTTGATATCAATTGCTTAAATATCTTCCTCAACCTGAGTTGACCATGATTCTACAAGAGAAACACAACCTGTAGAAAACTACCTTTTAGGTCCTGCACCTGATTGTACAGCCGACGATTTTCCTCAAGAACTTTTTGATATCCTGAAGCAGCATGAGCTAGCCTGTGCATTTCTTTACCTGTTCATGGAAGTCATAACAAGAAAGGAAGATCATGCAGCTGCTGTAACCCAGGTGGAATAGATAACTGTTTTTTACTTTACCTATGTTACCGAACTCCTCCAGGTACTTCATTTGCAAGAACTGCATTTGTTCCTTAGTTGTAAAGAGTATATGCTTCAAATCCTGTAGAATACAGGAAGAAATAATCTACCGAATCCTTGTACAAGACTGTAATATAATCTCGATTCAGGTGATCTTGACACTGTTACCTGAATATGTTTTTGCTGTTTTACAACCGAACATTGCTGCTTCATGATTTTATCCATCAATTGATCTTCATGCTCAACATTCTGTTCCTGGTTCTCCTTCATGATTTCTGGTGCAGGCCTTCCTTCTCCACTTTCTGTATTTTCTGCCTCCTCTATCTAATAATACCACAAGTAGATCAAGTTTGATCCAATATTTGCTTACACTTCCTTCAAAATTCAATGAGCTTGTGGTTATTCTATGTTTTGATCTGTGAAAGTACCTTCCAATCTTCAGTTGAACATTCTGAAAGAGGTTTGCTGGGACTGATGGTTGAATCTTCCCGCTCTGGTTTCACCTGATGATCAAGAAGAATATCTCTGAAAACATAATTAAAATAGCAAACAGCCCTAGTGTTTCAAAAGTTATTCATCAGCAAAGATAGAAAGTGCCACTTACTGCTCCATTTTGGTTTGCAAGACGACGCTCAAACTCCTGCATGACTTTGCCGAGCATTGACTCCACAATCTGAAAAAGTGTGGGAAAATGATAAGTTGGTTCATCAATCTCTCTTTTTATTCCATCCCTGAGCACTGGGTAGGATGTAACAATCCAACCAGTAGTGTGATAAAGTGGTAAGTGGCTCTTACAATGGGGATTTCTTCTTGTTTCCTTCCTGAAAGAATCTGATGGACTAACAAGTTCAGAGACCCAGATGCTGCCTGCAAATGATTGCAAAGACAATTCATAAGAGGCGATACATCAATGCAGTTCCCAAAATGCACCACAGAAGTGAACAGAGAAAGCTTGCTAACCGCTTCACTGGGGTCATGACCGCGGTCTCCATTCAAAGATTGCTCACTTGCAGAAGAGATACGTGAGAAAGAATTCATGAATGGCTCCGAGTTCTTACGCATAAAATGTTTCCCAGAAGTGACTGGCTTCAAATTCCCACCTAATTTCCACCATCCGATTCCGCCACCTTGTTTCCAGTCACTATAAGCTTTGAGGGCCAGGACACAGTTCACAATCCTCGCTGATTTCCCTCCCTAATATATGAAAACAGGTAATTAACGACTTAAAACACTACAACCTTGCCGTAAAATAGGTTTAACTCTCTGGATTTTAATCAATCTCATTACAAGGATAAAATGAATACCTGCTCCAGGTCAGAGGCCTCAAATGTCGGGAGACCCATTCCCTCCACAGCGACAAGGAAGTTCCTAACATTTTCAAAATACTGGTAAACCGAGAGAGCAGCACCGTCGGGAATAATAACAGAGTCAGAAGGACCTTCGACCACCTAAACACAAGTGAACCATTGAATTATCAAATCTGACAAATTCGCGCTACAACCAAATTTTGTACTGACTACAATTGAGACGTAAAGTATACCTTTTGCACAGCCGCAGGCTGAACTTTGTTGAGCACATTGCAAAGAATTATTCCGCTCCGTAACCCGAGCCTAAATTCCTCCTCAGATGGCTCAGCGGGCAGATCTTTGCCCCCAACAACTCCGACCGTCTTCCTCAGCCACCTAGCTGCTTCGTACCTTCTTGACGCTGCAAGGACCAGAATATTGATAGCTATACAGGTAAATTCTTATTAAGAGAATGAAAAAGGAAATTAAATATTTCAGAACGAAATACGGAAATACAGATGGATCAGATCAGAGTTTTCATTAGGCTCCGGATCGTCACTCCAAGGATCCAACCCTACTGACGTAATCCCGATACCGACCATCTATACCTAGTCCCAAAAGCATGCAGCTGAGAATTGCCGTCATTCCCGTGCTCTAACAGATCTTTCTAAGTATAATCGTCGGTAAATCCAATCTCTATATTGACAATTATTGAGATATACCATGCACGAACCCTTACAACCTTCTAAGATCCAATTTCAGGGGCTGCATTTCACCAATTATCATCCTCGGTTCCTCGAGAAATTCAAGTAAACAAACAACGCTTAAGAAAGGAAGGAGATGGCCTCGTACAGGCTTCCTCGGCTCTTCGTGAAGCCAAGTCGCGGTCGCTCAATCGTGACCCGTGCTGCTGAAGAACATCCTCCACCACAGACTCCAGAGAGAACGGCAAGGTTTGCTCCGTCGCCATTCCTCAGCACAAAACAGCAGATTCTATCCCCCGGAATTCAGAGCTCAGACCCTGCCCATTCCAATCCTCCTCGATTACAGTCTTTTCTCCTCGGAGATTCTAATCAATGCCTCCCAACAGAAACGAGGAAACCCAGGCTGAACTCAACCACCTCGAGCAGGCGGAACCGAAAACCTCCGAATGAATGGAGGAAGCAACAGCCGTCGAGCTGAATCAACAGAGACGGCGATCCAGAGAAGATGAAAGTGAAAAGTACAGAGGGAGAGAGAGATCGAGTGCGGTATTTCGGGGATGGAAGCTCTCTCCTCGTCTTCCTTCTCCTTCTCCAATTATCCGTTGCTCTGTTCCTTTCTCGTTATCTGCTAATTTTGCTTTGTTTCGCCACCTAATATGGTGGAGGGGAGGCGCACGTCCGAGCCTGGTTCCGAACCTCCCGCTTACGGGCCCTTTCGACGGTTTGTGTTTTTACAGGGGACCTGATCGCCCCGCCAAACGGCTAATTTTAAGCAATTTTTTCAAAAAAAAATTTCTCTCTTTTTTAAAGCATTAAATAATATTATTTTTTCAAAATTAAATTATTCTCGAAAACTTTTAGAAAATCCCAAAAGGGTGCAACTTCAAGAACTTCGCTGCTTTTTGGATGTGAGATTGTGCAGCGATGATCGTCATTAGCCCATCTACACGATAAGAATCTCGAGTCTCTCTCGACAAGAGTGTCAATTGAGGAAATCGACCCGGTGGAGGAGGAGTGGAGCCTTCACGACTAGCTCTGAGTCCATGAATCCTCTCATGCCCATGCCAGTTGCCTTGTTCTCCAAGACACTCTGATCTGGACATTGGAATATGTAAAAAAGAAAGTCGAATTTCAAGTGAAAGACCATTTTAACCCTCAAGAGTTCAAGTCAACTGATTATAATAAAGATAAAAAACTGAACATTAAAAAGATTATGGGAAAGTAACTCATACTCGACACTGACAGGTATTTATAAGAGATACAGAGAGCTAATTTCAGTTCATTACCTGATAGTTGAGTACCAAGCAAGGCATAATCGCTCGAGGTGAAAAGACACTCTTGCCCCGACCGCTACTTAGTTTCTTTCTTAATGAGTACTTTTGAGGGCAGTTTTGCCTCTCGCCTCTGTTTTATTCCCCGTGAGACATGCGTCATCTGATATTGTCAGAACATATATGTAATATAAGTTGAAGAGAGGATTCTTCGCGGCCAATATTCGCGTCCGTTTCGATTAAAATTCGTGCGAATAATCGGTGTGATTATATTTCTAAATAATTAACATCTTAATGTGTCACATAATTATGATAAATCACAGTTAAACTTTGCTTTACGAGTTAGATAAGAGCTTTCAATGTGATCATCATATCTGCAATTCAGTGGCCTAGAAATTGATCACTCACTGACTCCCTTCCTAATGCCACTACTAATCACTATACCTTAAAAAAAAAGAAATAATTTCTTCCTAAAATAAAATTATTGGACGATAACTTTGCTTATATGTGAAGCTTGAAACATGTCACAGTGATTGCTGAACATGAATTTGTTTAATGAAATTACCAAAGAGGGCCCTGAAAAGGTGAAAGGAGATGGGAGATTTCTTTTTTCTCCGTTCGTGTGTCGAACTGATATCTTAAACAGATAATAAATCTTAACAGATTTGAACAGAGAACTTCTTCGAATTATGATTAGGAAATTTTCAATTAATTAATTGATTGATTGTATTTAATTTTATCCGTGTGAGTACACTCGTAAGTGAGCAACGAAGGAGGCTTGCTAGTCCCTTTTTAATCATCGATGTGTACGTGCAGTGCAATATTAATCAGGCGTAAGGTCACTTTCAAACACCCAAAAAAAGGGTAAAAAAATCAATTACCAACCTTTTTTTTTAATTGGTCGGGGTATCGTTGAGGTTGAGATTAAATGAAATTACGTCGAAATTGAAGAAATTCCAGCACCGTAAAAATACCAGTATTTTTTACGTGCGATCTAAATAATTAAAATAAAAATACGACCGTCGTCTTCTTCTGGATCATCTAGAAGAAGGTGATAATACAGAAGAGCATGACCTTGTGAGAGCCCATCTCGTGATTTAGGCCTCCACCGGCTCCTCCTTTTATTCGGGGCAAAAGATTAAATCGAGCTAATGCCCGTTTTTCGTGGGACTTGTATGACGCAAGATCGTTCTCGAGCTTTTGAGATCGGTGCAAATAGACTAGTACGTGCTTGAATTTCAGCATACAGGAGCCAACAAAATGGGCTATATCGAACATGTAAGTTGGGTGCGTACGTCTATAATATTTAAAAAAATTAATGATTAATTACTTTCAAAAAAAATTAGTATGCATCGGTGAATTTTATATAAAAATTGACGATTTGTATTAAACAGTTACATTTACGAGGCTAATTATACCGCGTAGTAGCATTTATTAATTTTTACAGTAAATGTGATATTTTACAAGGTTTTTGAACCCCTCATCAATTTTCCTTATAAATGGACAAGATTTTCAAAATCAGATCGAGGTGGGTGAACGAATTCAAACGGCCGTTCCCTCCAAGACAGAGCAGTTTCAAAGGTGTCGTCCGGGTCCGAACCTGGCAGGTTCGTGGTATGGGCATGGCGTGGACTCTTTTAAAAATTTTTCGATTTTGATTTTGAAAATGAATTTCGCCAAGATAGGGGAGGAGGGGGTCCGGTCGGGGCCCACACGGAGCGTCCTCAGGTGGGCCCAGAAGGGCCATTTAGCCGGCGGCAGGAATTAGTTACGGGCGGGAGGCTGCCGGCCCAGGCCCCATCCCCCGTTTTCGAGTGGGTCCCACCAGCCCGGCTGAAAGACACTGTCCGAGCATGTTCGTTCCTCACATCTAAAAAGCGAAAAGAGGAAGGAAGAATTAAAAAATAAATAAAATAAAAGTATTTTCACCTTTATTTTTTTTCCCCAAGTTTTGTTTTAAGTTTTGTAGGAGCCCTCTTTCCTTGGCTCGGGTTTCAATTATCAAATTTTCCATCTAATCCCCAAAATATAAAGAATTAAGGGTGGAAAATATTATTTTAATATTAAAAAAAGGAAATCAAAGTAATTTTTAAATGAATAGTATCTCCTTATTTTCTTTGAAAAATGGAAATCTTGTCATTTAGTGTCCTGATTCAACCATGACTTTAGATCAGTTAAAATTATTAGGTTTATAAATATCAGATAGTGTGTATGAATGAAAGATTTTAAAACAATAAATAAATGACAAGGTCTTTTTTTAAATCACCTAAAACCCCCCTCTCTCTAAAGATCGAGTTGTTTGGAATTAGTAAAGGAAATTTATCTATCAATAACTCCAACTGGGTCATGTTAGGGCAGGATGGTTCGATCGAAAAGGTCGAAAATGGCCTTTTTCGAGCACGAGTCACATCTAGGAGGGGCATATCTCTTGCACCGTTTCCTCAAGGCATGTGGTCTATTAGGTACACTTTCTTTTTAAGAAAGGCAATGATGCTTTTTATTATTTATTAAATGACTTTTTTGTCCCCCCGGACATGCAAATGCAAGGAGGGAACCATCTTCCAAACCGGGTATGTTAATGTCTAAAGTGGCAGGACATCCTTTTCTGAATTGGAATGTTAATTAGTGTCTAAATCCCGAGGAGCACACGAAGCTTTTTATAAGGTTGACACCCCAACATAAAGGAAGGGAAAAAGAACAGCCAACCAACCCCACATGTGTATTATCTAGATCGAGATTACAACCCTTCCATGGCATGTGGTCGATCATGCCCGCTATCATTCCCTCTCGAGACGGATCTGAGTAAGAAAAAAGGAGGAGAATTTTCTCAGTTTTTCAGGCACTGTAGGACTAACATATCCCTATGTTTTAAAGTATGATGGGTTATGTGCGCATGCCTGAAGTGAACTTCTTTAAAGTTTGTACATGGTCCAAGAGCAGGAGGGTGGTTTAAAACATAAAGAGCGATGGTTTAGTGGTTCAAAACTCACCTGCAAGCGGTCTGATAAATCCAAGGTCTCATACTAGAATCCCTTCTGTACAATTGTATCTGAACGTCTGCTAGAATTATACTCTTTGGACATATAATCGGAGGGCACCGATTTCTTGCATTATACAAATGTTATACGGCACGGTGACCAGTTCATCAGTACCCTCATCCCATTTCTTATCTACCAGAAAGAGCAGGAGGGTTTACGCTATGTGAATTCGACAAGTGGCTCGAGGGTAGCATAAGGGCCAAAGCAGCTGATACTTTGTAATGTGTCAAACTCATATTTTAAATATAATATAAAAATTGTAATTTATATTTAGGAAAATCAAATTCTCTGTATTATCTAATTATATTAAAAAAGAAAAAGAGAGAAGAAAGAACAAGACCCTAAAGTTGAGGGTTTGGTCTGCCATATGAGTATTCAGAAACAAAGAAAAGGGCAACGTGGCCTGGCCACGGCTGCATGGCCCTTCAATCTTTCTCCCCCCCTTCTCTTTTCGAACCGTGATTTGTGCCATTTCCTTTACGGGTTCAATAAGGAGGATCCACGTAGATCCAAATCAAGTAGAGAGACAACGTCAGTGGGTCAATTCTTGTTTCGGATTGTTCGGTGAGGTCGGGATTCTCTGGAAGCGAAGAGCACGAACATTGATCGGCTGAGCATCAGGTTGATTCGATCCGCGTGCTTAATACGAGGATTTGATCACCTGTCTGTGGTCTCTGGTGCAGATGTTAATGCATAATCGATCGCCCGTGTTTCAGCATAATCCAACTACGAAAAGATGAATGGGTCTAATTTGCGCTCGGACTCGAACTAAGAATGCATCTCGGATTTGAGTCTCACCGATAAGAAAGAACCGTATCTCTCTTCTTAGGCACAGGGTTGGTCTATAGCTAGCCATCTCATCATGGTGTTAGATGCTATAATGATTCTTGTCTAAAAATGAGATTTATAAATTTAGAAAGGGGAGGAAGTTCGATCGATCGACATCGACCCCCGGACCATTCAGTTTCAAGTCGAGTGCAGTATTGATTGCGACAGACACCCTTTTTAGAAATACGTAAACTTTAACATGTTACAAATATACATCAAAATTGGATAATAAAAGCTAAGAGAATTTATAAAGAATTAGGCATGTGACTGTCATGAGCACTTCCAAGGGCAATTGCAATTGGACAGCTCAACTCCATCGATGGTCGCCTTTGTTAATCATTAGAACAAATAAAAAGTGGAATTATTAGAACATATCTAAAAAAAAGTGAAAAAAAAATCAATTAATTAATTAAAATTTCCACTCACTATAATAAAAACTGGGGTGGTTAAGAGATAATAAACAGCAGGATGAGAATTTTATTTATATAAAAATACATTTCTTCTTTATTTTCATTTTATTATTGAAGAAGGGACAATTGATTGGACATGTGATTTCAGTGAATCGGTCCAATATAAAACTGGAAGTCAAGGTTTAATCAAACTCCTGACTGCCAGATGGGAGAACACCGAAAAACATAACCGTATTTTCGAGTGGAATTTGAACATAAAATTCCACCATTGAATTCGGACTTCACCCGACTAATCCCTGTGGTGCCATACGCACGTGTTTTCGATCGGGAGACTGGCCTGGTTGGGCCGGAGTCTTTAATCTAGGCCCAAAAATATCAAGCCCGGCCCGAAAATATAATCCGTTGAATATAACCGGACTATTAGTCTGGTCACCGGGCTGCCAGTCATAGCCCGGCCCGAATATCACTCGAGCCCATACAGGAGACTTACCTGGTCGGGCCGGAGTGGCGGGAGTCTTTAATCCAGGCCCATAAAGTACAGAGCCCGGCCCGCTGGCAACTCCCCAGCCAACGTGCGAACGGTGCAAACACGTGCACCGGGGACGGTCTGGTCACCATCACTTAATAAAAGTCAATTCTCGGTCGGTCAAGGCCGGTTTCGGGTCGGGTCAACAGTAACGATCCCGTCTCGCATTAGTATGATTGATACGATAATGTTCTGATTAGGACATAATCTCGCACATTTACGGGCATTTTTCTTTTACCGACATGAAAGGATAACGAGGTGGAATTGGAATCCGATTTCCATCACGTTTCCGAGCCGGTCCACTAGATCATTGCCAGGGAGTCGGCCGCCGTCAACCTACTCCAGAAGGGTATTTGCGTAAATTCAGCTGTTCACAGGAGCACAAAGCTGCGTGTACACACACAAAAGCCCCCGTAAAGCGCCCGACGTTTCCTCCATTTTATCTTTCATAAATTTGATTTTTTTCCGTAAATAAAATTTTATATTTTAATTTTATAAATAGAAAAAATTGCGGGTAAAAATTTCGATTAGCTAACCAAATTCGAATTTTTTTGTTGATTGCAGTGAAAAATAAATAGGTCATATGTCATTTATTATATGGATTAAAAATGGTAAGAAAAATAGAAAAAATCGTAAAGACAAATAAATATCGAGCGAGATGCAGCAACCTGCAACTGAAACGCGAGAGAGAGAGAGAGAGGAATTCCTCCGTTTCTTCAGTTCTCTCTTCTTCAACCTCACCTCAGGTGATTCTTCCTCTGCTGCGACTGTAGCTTGGAGGTCCACGTAGAGAAATTGAATTAGCTGCCGACCCCCTCGGGCAAATTTTGTCTTCTGGCAGCTCATTCGGTCCTCAGATTCGGCTGCTTTGGACAGTTTGTTTATGCTCCTTTCCCTTTATCTGTCCCATCTGGAATCGGGTTCCGGTTTATCTCGTTTAATGGGGGTTAGGGGGTTTGGTTGGGTTGGTCTGGGTTTGAGAATCTGCCAAGAAGTACTGGTCCTTTAATTGATTGATCAATACCCATTTCTTTATCGATTCTGGCTTCTGGTTAGGTGTTCTGCGCTTTCGAATTGTTACTTGCGTTCTGGGATGCTGAAAATTTAGGGGATTGATGCGCTTACTCTGTGACAATCTGAATAATGTTGTGAATCTGCATTTGAGTAGAGGTGAATCAAGGAACTAAGAATAGGAGATAAAGTTAGCTTCGTGCGTTTCTCCATTAGATCTTTGATTTGATTGTATTGCTGAAACCAGGAACCTCCTGGAGTGAAATTGATGGTAAGGGGAGGGAAGGGCGGTTCCAAGAGAGATTTTAAGAGAAGGGTCAAGGGAGATAACGGCTCGGATGACTCGGATGAGGATTATGTAGTTTCTGATGAGCACAGCGATGCATCGGAGGATGCGTTGGAGGATTTAGCTGACTCTGCCTCCAAGGATGGTCTGGGTGAGTTTTCAAATGGTGAAGTTTCTAATGAGGACGATGGTGCTAACAATTACGACTATAAGGAGGAGGATAAGGAGGGAGGAGGGGATGAGGAAGGGGATGACGAGTCAATTAAAGCAGAAGTGAGAAGGAGTTTATCTGGTCAGATGAAAGCTGGGGGTAAGACTTCGAGAAAGCGGAATAGGGTTTCTTTAGAAGATGACGAAGATGACGACGATGAGGATTATAATGCAAATGATGAAAATGGTGAGGATGATGAAGAATTTATGCCTGATGAAGATGATTGCTTGGATGATGAGGAGGATTCTGTGGTGAAAAAGAGAAACAAGAATAAACTGGAGACATGTAAGAAGCTGGATAGTTGGGGGGTGCGAAAAAGGGTTGGTAATACTGGTCGAAAACGTAGAAAGAGGTTGACAGCTCCAAAGAATCTCTCCAGAAAGAGGGGAAGGAAAATAAAGCGAACAAGGAAGAACGCTGGATATGAAGATGAAGATGAGTATGATGCTGATTTTGCTGAGACGAACATGGTTATGGGGGGAAGGGGGAGAAAATCCTTGGGAAGAAGCAAGAGGAGATGTGTAGTGAGATCGGATTCAGATTTTGTGAGTACAGGATCATCAGATTTTGAGTACACTATATCTGAGGAAGAGAGAGAGCAGGTGAGAGAAGCCAGTAGAATTTGTGGGGATCTGATTGTCACCCCTCCAAGGAGGAGTCAATCCTCCCATGAGGTGTGTATGAAAGGCGGACAGCTGCGATTGAGGAGGGCAGTTCCGTCAAGGAAAACATTAGAGGATGTTGAGTTGTCACGGCAAAGAACGTCTCCCATCCTGAAAGGCAAACAAAAAGTAGAGGACGTAGTAAAGCAAGTTTGTGGAATTTGTCTCTCTGAAGAAGACAAGAGAAGGGTTCGAGGAACACTAAACTGTTGCGGCCATTATTTTTGTTTCACTTGCATCATGGAATGGTCAAAAGTGGAATCCCGCTGTCCACTGTGCAAGCAGAGGTTTAAGACCATCACTAAACCTGCTAGACTGGCTGCAGGAGTTGATCTAAGGGGTGTGGTGATACAAGTACCAGAGCGCGATCAGGTATGCAATGACTTCCCTATACCCGCAGGATTAAATTTAACAACCACATCTGGGGCAAATGTTAAAGGAATCCCTACTTGCAGTTGCATCAGCAAACTTTCTCTGTAAATGCAAATCTTTGGAGTGTTTGTTCTTCCTGATTGCATATACTTCATCTTGTATCGATGTTTGTTTTTCAGTTAGAGTGCATTAGAAACAGCAACTGTCCAAAAGCTGACATCCACCAGGAAAATGATTTTTATCTTATGATGTGGCGCTTTCTTTAGCAAGTGTCTTAAAGGGCACTTTGCAGTACTGCTTATCCATGTTCTTTCAGTCTCATTTTGTTTTGAGCTTCACAATGGTGCTAATTTTTGGTGATAACAGATTTATCAACCCTCAGAGGAAGAAATCAGGGGCTATCTTGATCCCTATGAGAATGTAATATGCACAGAATGTCAACAAGGTGGAGATGACGGTCTTATGCTTCTGTGCGATCTCTGTGACTCTCCAGCTCACACTTATTGCGTTGGTCTTGGGAGGGAGGTCCCAGAAGGGAACTGGTATTGTGAGGGGTGCAGACCTGGGGCTTTCGGGTCTTCAAATGCTCATCCTCGAGATCATATGTCTGATCAGAGGACAGTTATCAATGGTGGTGATGGCTTTGATCTAAATGTGGCCCCTTCTCCTCAGCCCTTTAATCAAGGAGTAGGAAGTCTAACTTCTCCCAGATTTAACAGTGTGATCAATCAGGCGGCTTCTCCATTTTCTGGAGTTGGTGCTGCTACTGTTTCGGGAAGGCGATGGATACAACGCCATATACATCAAATATTAACTGGTCATAGAACGAATGCCCTGGCTTCAAGAACAGTTGGAATATCTGCTGCTCACGTGTTCCCTAACCCACTGAGTTCCCGTATCGATCAGTCTAGTCAAACTCCAATGAGGACTCCTGAAGTAAGGGCATCCCTTGAGGGCAGCACCTTTGGGGAGAGAATACAAGAAACTTCCTCCCCTTCTGTCAGAAGCAGAGATGGTTTTCATTCTAGCCAGAATACTTTAAGAAGGCAAGGAGCCGAGGAGCCAGCCATTATGCTCCCCAGTAATACTCCTAGGGGCAGTTTCTTCAACGAGCTTGGAGTAATGAATAATACGATATTGGTTCATGAGCAGCTTCCTCAGTCAACCAGCAACAGATCAAGCTTGGCCTCTGCAGTTAATGCCTCTGCGGATGAGAGCCATTTCTACAGAGCAAAGGAGCAAGTGCAATCAATGGTCCGAAACCATTTGAAAGGCATCTCAAATGATGTTTTAGGTACATGAAACCGGAGAATTTCTACTTTTTACCTTTTTAGTTTTGACTGCACTGTTTCAAAACCTAAAATCTAGGAGCTAGTCGCTTTAAAAGGTCTTGTTATTGCATCATACTTTGTGTCAGCTGTGCTAAGTGTGAAATGGCGCACTGGACAGTCCAAATCCAATGTTGTGTTGCTAAAGACGCAATTTTTCAGGTCATGATGATTTCAAGAACATCGCAAGGAGTTCCACACACACAATTTTGGCGGCCTGCGGGCTTGACCACCGGAAAACCGAGGTCCATGCAGGCCTACAAACACCATCTTCAGGTTGTATCCATTCCACAATGGTAGCAAGTGGACAGTCGAGTCTGATGAAAGGTCTTTGCTCGGCATGTTTCGATGTTTATGTCAGGGATGTGGTGGAGAATGTGATGAACTCGAGATGGAGGCAGTGGTTAAATTTAGGTCTCTAGTGATGTAATTTGACACCCGGGATTGCAGCTCTCTGCAGCACTTCTTTCTCCGTTAGGAACTTTTAGACAATAAATAGAAGATTTTTCCCTTCTGTTCCACTATTCATATAGATATTGACTTGTTTTGGACTAACAGAAGACCCACTTTATGCTGTCAAAATTGATCATTTTTTCACCGTTTCCCCAATATTGCTTACTTCCTTTCTTATTCCTTAGCAAGTTATCGACTTTAAATTTCTGTCATTAGCATATTTCATGGGTTCTTTTGTCTGCTTATCTTTTGCTGACTAATCTAGACCGAATCAGCAAAATTGATATCAATCATCTCACCTAATTTAAGGTTAATACATAGGAGAAATCAAATAGTGGATCATGTATTCAGAAAATACTCTCTTTTCCCCTTCATTCTCTTCTTTTTTTACCGTCTTACATAATATTTAATAATCATGATTCATGACCTGTCAGTACCAAGACGGATTCTGTTCAGGCTCTATAAGTTCATACATACTTTAAGAGTACATCATTCACTCCTACACCTCATTCCTCAGCTTCCTACTTTAAATAAGACATCGGCATCTTTGTCCCCACAGGCCGTCCACGGCTTCAATGCATCCCGATCATGGTAAGTGAAGGGACCACTTTAAGCCTTGTTTATAAACCATCATCGAGGACTGTTGAGAACAACAATTCTTGAACAAACTCGCACCGTTTTGCCCTCTCTTCTCGATCCTTGATAGATAAAGGAGGTGTCTGGGTCCTCCTGTAAAACACCAAGATAAATGTGCCAGTGAATAAGAAAAAATGTAACAAACATCAACGAGGCAGCTTATCAGAAAAAGACCAACAACACAGCAATTCGAATTTACAAACAGATGCTCAAATTTCAAATAGCAGGCACTTCCTTTGACATACCACAATTGGAAAGCAAAACCAAAATAAAAGCAAGCACTTCTTACTATCAATGGTGCTTATAGGCCAAAAATAGTACAAGCAAACAAATCTAGAGATTTAAACCACCAACAGGAGTAACATTAACAAATGAATATCTTGTCTAGGAAAAAATGATGCTTCCTCACTGCCAATAGATGAGAACTTTCCTTGACATTCACAACTACTGCATTTTTTTTCCCATCTGGTGAAGATTTGCGTAACCCAGGTTGATTGGTGGAGCTATACCTTATCTATCAACATCTAAACTTTCAATGCCTAAAGGAAATGGGATGGCATATTCATACGGTAAATCAGTTTCACAGTTATCCAATCAAAGCTTTCAATGAACAAATAGAGTCTTACAAGAGCTTTACCAGTGAAGGAAAGTAATGGAGTAAAGAAATGCATCATACCCCTCGGGCATAGTTTCATCCAAGCTTTTCTTGTTAGTGCCACTTTCAGCAGAAACTTTTGACTGAACACTTGCAAAATCATCAGCCACAGGCAGTATAAATGATGATAAAAGTGGATCAGGTGCTGTGTTGGATGAAGAAACCAAGCATGATGAACCCCCAAGAAGGGCCTGCAGGGTTCCATCTCGCAGTTCTTTTTTCAAGAAAGAGAGGGTAGAACGCGATCCACTTTTTCTTAACTTCCTTTTGCGGTGCATGTAACCTCTGGTTAAGGAAACTAAAGTCTGATGAGAATCTTAAAGCTCCATTTCTTTTTTATTTTCTCTTCCATTTGCTGTGTAAATGTAACTGTCTGAACCAGAGAAAAAAAATATGATGCAGAATATATATGATCAATAATATTTGTTTCAAAGGATATTTTGAAAATATTTCCATGTTGTAGGGTTATATGTGCAACCATGTCCATTCCTGCTCTCATTGCACAAACTGGGCACACCTGCAATAGAAAGCCATAATGAGGTTCATAGTTTTAAGATTAGATTATAATTCTCATTCCCACTTTATAGATGATCAGACCCAATAAGCAAGAAGCGAGAACTTCTTGGTGTGAACAAGGAACAATCTGGAGTTGACTGAGCCTATGCGGCAATGAAGACAGGACAATTTTTGGACGCAAGCATGACAGTTTCGCAGTCTTGTATATAAAAAATTATGAAATGTAGCCATTGACAAATTGAAGAGCACATTACCCCATTCTTTGCCTCCAGTGGATGCTCTTCATCTAAATGAATACACAAGCCAACGATGTCAAAATACTCGGAACAAAATGGGCATGGAAACTCCTCCCTGATATCATCATCTCCATCAATTTCCTCGAACCCCATAAACATATCTGAAGGACCAGAGTACAACATTGTCACAACCAGAAACAAAGAGAAAGGTTCAGCTTTCAGATTTCAACGTCGACTGTTAGATGGGACCATCCTTTGTAGTTAGGCAGAAAATCATGTTACGCCATCATTAATATTTGGTAATCATAAGTACAAATATGAGAATGAACTTAAGGATGTGGTTGGGCATATTCTGATATTTTCCCAAAAACTAAACACGGCAGTGAACAAAACAAGAAACACGCTTCAGATTCACAGCAGCTTACACTTACAGATGTTTCCACGGCTGCATAAGATCAAAATATTTCTCTTTCCATGAGAGCAATATATATATTTCTATTTCCAGCATCACTACAAGAAACCCCACAATAAATACTTTTTTGAGTGTAAAAACCCCACAATAAATACAAAAAAAAGAAATCCCTATTTTGAATTGCATAAGTGGAGCTAATCTAGTTTAACATGAAAAGCAGACAGACTCATTTTGTCAGCTAACCCATTAATTCAAAGCAAAGAAAAGCTGGGAAATTTACAAAATTGAGCTGACCAGATCGAGTTTGAAGGGCAGACTGATATCTCTTTGAGTGCGAAGAGAGACGAGTGCTCCATGAATCAGCATCCATGGCTCTCCCAGCCCCAAAACGAAATTCAGCTATAAAAGACCGATTTTTCCCTGCAATCACGAGCTTGATTCAAAATCGACCCCACTCCGCTTCGATCGTGGGATGGTGGGATCCAGTTAATCGCTGGAATTACAGAGAAATCAGAGGCCGTGTCCGGCTCTCGTAATGAGGGAAGTGGAGAGAGCCAATGAGCTCCGCAGGTGATTTGCGCCGAGCAAGAGAAGTGCAATTAGCTGCCAGCTGACAATGATATATAGATAAGGAAATATCACACTTGACCTCCCCAACTTTGTAATATTTTTAATCTTACCCCTTAATATTTTAACCTACTCAAATCTGATTTAGTTATATTGTTACATTTTTGAATATTGGATGGTGAAAAGAAGAGAGTAAAAACAGGAGGAAAGAGCTGAATTACTGTACGGAGGAAGAAAAGACCCTTAAAAAAATGTTCTGAACAAAGTATTTTTACCTATACTATCAAGCGATCGCAACTTTAATATACGATCTCATTATTTGTACTGAAATCGCAAGTTGAATGCGCGATCTTAGTTCACTTAGTTTTTTTTCAAATGAGTATATAAATATTAGCAGATGTCAAATGTTCATTTTCATTGAATCGAGATCGCATGTTGAACATGCAATCTTAGTCCAATACTGAAATCGCAAATTGAGCATGCGTCCTCAATTCATTTTCGTTGAACAGGTTCAATAAAAATGAACATTCAACACCTGTCAATACTTGCATACTCATTTGAAAAAAAAAATTAAGTGAACTAAGATTGCATTTTTAACTTGCGATCTCCTGTGTATGGTAAACTGAGATGGATAGGAAAGTTCAGGATGCAGATCGGAATTAATACAAAAAGCTGTCAGCTCAGCTTCGCCGGCACGCGATCGCGGGTCCCGGTCACGTGACCACCACCTCCTCCACGCCGCCTCTCCCATTTCCTCCAATTTCCCCTCAACAAAACCTCTTACAGCGTTCAGGGCTCCTCGTCCTCCATCAGATCTGTAGCCTCCGCCGTGCTGTTGATTCCAGTTGTCGTCGGCTAGGCTCAATGGCGACGAGGAATCGGACTCAGATATTCCGGAAGCACAGGGATGCGTTGAAGAGCGTGAGAGCCCCCTCGAGCTCTTCAGCTTCCACTTCTGGAAGGAGCGGTCCGGTGATCGAGATGGTCAGCTCCTCGCTTTTGCATCACAATCAGTCTTACGCTCCTCTCAGTACCGAAGATCCCGGTAGCTCCAGGTGACCAGCCCTCCCTAGCTCTGCTGTCAAGCCCCCTTGATCCTGGTAACTGTAGGTTCTGTATGAATGGATGTTCATAGGCATGCATGCCTGCAGCCGTGCCGACTAGGATTGCCTTTGCCTGATTTTGGTCGGAAGTGAATAATTTGGATGAATTTTTCGTTTGTGATTGCAAAAATTATGCTGATGCAGAAAGTACTGCTAAATTTGAATCAATTTGAGATCAGAAGCAGAATTACTTTGCTTTGATGCTTCCAATGATGAATCCGGATATATTATACCATAAGATTGGCGAAATTCACTTTTCAGATCTATAATGTTTTGCTGGATTCTACAGATGTTTTTAGCGGTATGGGCATATTGAAGAGCATTGCACGTGTAACAGTATCTTATAGATTTCTTAGTGAAGCTGGAGATACTATGAGATTCTGAAGTATATTGCAGTCTCTGACAATGGAACAGTTCTTTCGAGTGAGAAAACATGCCTGTGTATCGTGACATTTCGTCTAATCTTTATGTGGTTCAGCAAGTTTTTCTTTGATTAGATACCCTCCTTCAGTAGCTTTATGCATAAAAAGATGATAAGGCAGAGGAAGCTTTTTCTCAGAGCTTAGATCTAGCTGATAGATCATTTACATTTTTCTTCAGCAATCATAATAATTCTGGGTATTTAATCAACTGAAATGTAATTGTGAGACTTGAAAAACTGAAATGGGTTATTTGGGCCTGTTGCCTTGTTAAAAGGATGGTTCATGTGCTTGTAAGAGAGAAAAGGTTCACATGGGAGGTGTACAGCGACCACCTTCTATGAAACAAATCATACAGTTTAGTTCTTATTTAAATCTCTGGAATGCCTAAGCCTTTCTTTCTAATTGCATTCTTGCAGTGGAGCTTAATAGTGAGAAATTTGGCTGTCTTACTGCAGTAATGGTGTTCTTACAGTGGGTCTACCTCCTGCTTGGGTGGATATTTCTGAAGACATAGCAGCAAATTTGCAGCGTGCTCGAGTAAAAATGGCTGAACTAGCCAAGGCTCATGCCAAAGCCTTGATGCCTTCTTTTGGAGATGGTAAAGAAGAACAGCGATTGATTGAGGGTCTTTCCAAAGAAATAACTGAACTTCTAAGAAGATCTGAGAAGCAGTTGATGAGACTTTCTGCAGCTGGGCCCTCGGAAGATTCGAATGTTAGGAAAAATGTACAGGTGCGATGGGACTTTAAAATCCTAGCCCAAAACAACCTTGTCACTAGTTTATTACTCTTTTCTGCCAATTTCTTCATGATACTGTGTAGCCCATCTTAATTTGTAAGCATTTCTCTATATATGTAAGTAATTGAAGGGACATTATTGATCATTGCTGAGTTATGAATGTTTTCATTGCAGCGATCTCTAGCAACTGATCTACAGAGCCTCTCCATGGAGCTCCGCAAAAAACAGTCCAGTTACTTGAAACACCTCAGACAGCAAAAGGAGGTGAGATTCTTCTTCTTCTTCTTCTTGTTAGCAATATATCAGTGAATCTATTATCTGCTGAGCCTAAAAAAAAAGGTTATGAGGTAATACTTTGCAAGTTATGTGACATCGCAATGGATAGGTCTCAAAGAGTATCTTCAAGAGCTTATTTATCTGTTTTTCTTTTCTTCTAACTTACGGTCTTTCATATGTAGGGTCAAGACGGAGTCGATCTGGAGATGAACTTAGGCGGAAATGGATCACGAATGGATGATAATGATTTTGGTGACATGGTCTGCTGCTTCTATTCTCTATAGCTTCTTGATATCAAACAACCTGATTCTTAGATACTCACTCCCCTCATAGCAATGCAGCTTAAATGGCTCAATGGCTTGTAAAATGAGCTCCTTAATTATCTTAAAATTACTCACCCTTTGCAAATTGAATATTCAGGGTTTTAGCGAACATCAGGTGGCCAAGTTGAAGAAAAGCGAGGCGTTGTCGGAGGAGAGGGAAAGAGAGATCCAGCAGGCTAGTGAAAGCCTCTAATTAGTTCATTTCTTCACTCAGCACATGCTGCATCTTTCCTGATATCCTATTTCCCGTGTTTCCTGTAGGTGGTCCAATCCGTGAATGAAATTGCTCAGATTATGAAAGACTTGTCAGTTCTTGTGATAGACCAGGTTATCAGCTGCTCTTGATTAGATGCAAAATGTTACAATACTTTCCTTCTCTTGGCATCATCAAAGCGAATGTTTATCAACTGTCCAAACAGGGAACAATTGTTGATAGGATAGACTACAACATTCAGAATGTCGCCGCTACGGTTGATGATGGTCTGAAACAGCTCCAAAAGGTACTCTCCTTCTCACTCTCCCAGTCGAAATACTGGTCTCAGTGTCTCTTAGTTGACTACATCGTGCATGAAAAATGCAGGCGGAGAGGACCCAGAAGCAAGGGGGGATGGTTATGTGCGCCACAGTACTTGTGATCATGTGCTTTATCATGTTGGTCCTCCTTGTAATTAAGGAGATATTGTTTTGACGGAGAAGTCATGTATACCGGGATCTTCAATCTCTCCGTTCCACTTCCATTGCCCAGTGTGTTTAACCGGCGAATCAGCATCTCCCGCCCAGAGGGTACATTGCTCTTAATTCCGTGGTCATAGTTTGGGTGCATTTTTATATATTGATTTTTGTTCCCATTCCTAGGAGTCGGATTAGAAGGGCTCCAAAACAGAAATTGCCATGTAATTCAGGAACCTCTGTAAAGAGTCATACTTTTCTCCTCTTGAATTCTTCACACTGTTGGCCGGAGCTCTGTAATTCTATCTTCAAAAACACTTATACTGCATACTGTACAATCACAGTTTTTGTTTGGCTCAATGGAATAAGAATAACCCGTTTGAACGGCATTACGCTGAGTTTGATCAACCGACATGGACATGAGCTGTTCTGTCAGGACAAGAAAGACCAAATTGCCTAACTATAGACGCCATGAATTTCAAGTATCTGTCTGCTGAAGGATTCTCGGCCATGCATGGCTTCGAAAGTCACAGGTATGCACTCATGGGATCAATAAATTACCATGGCTGGTACATTAAGAATGTACTGAAAAATTACAACCAACAGCTTCCCCTTCTTCGGGATTGTACGAATATGATCAAACTAATTCTATATCCTGTTCGAGATCTCAGATTGTAGCAGTCACCACCACCACCAACAGAGGGTCAGAAATTGGCTTGGAAAAGACTGTATTGGCAGGGCACTAGCTTGAATCTTTCTTCTTCTTAGTAGTATTCAACTCTGAGGGTGTAAAAGATCTCTCGATGGCATCTGAGACGGACATCTTCAAGTCAAAAGTTAGTCTCTGGAAGACATTTGACAGCAGGTTCACATCCGGCATAGCCCTGTGAGTTGAACCGTCGGATTTGATCTTATAGTGCTCAACCATGGCTTGCAAGGACAGGGAAGAAACCTTCAGCCCTATCAACACGATTAAAATGCATCAAATTTCTTCTACTTGTCTGTGTTCTCATTTACACATGCATGTGGAGAGAGGGAGAGGGAGTGACCTTTAGATTTCATCATCTCCCGAGAGAGAGACATCGAGTCAATGAACCGCCAGTCGGATGGGATCTCAAAGTTGCACCGATTGAACTCATTTATCAGAAAGGGCACATCGAAAACACGAGCATTATGGGCAACAAACAAAACAATTCCCCCGGGTTTCTGGCGGCTCCGAACATACTTCAACATTATAGGTATCAGGTCTTCCATCCTGCATTAAATCATTAAAAAAACAAGCGTTACAGTGCCATGATGATCAGATCCTTAACTGAGTGGGAATAAAATCAATTAGACTTTACTTTCACTACCATAATCAGGAATAGAAAGGACCCCGCAAATTCAATTTGCATATCCCAAAGTGTGTCAAATTTGAGATCACTGTCAAATCTGCCCTCTAACGCGATATATTTAACGTGCAATTCTTCTATTTGGCCACTGTATGCCATCGTCTGCCGGTTCTCTGATAACCCGGACAGAACAATTGATTTCACTCGGATTGGAAGTTCTAAATTGCAAGAACGATTCCTGGGGATTAGCTATTGCATAAGTGACCAGGAAAGACCTCCTGTTGAGAAATGCGTCAAAATGGCACTTGTTCTACCAATGCAAACCCAGGCCCCTTTGCCTTCAAGGGGAAATAAATAAGCCACAGACAGATTCCAGGTAAGTGGAATAATGAAATCTAGAGCATGTCTACGAGCAGGGACACATGGTTCAATAATAGGCAGATGCCTACTCGCTTAGCACACAAGCAAAATGGAACATGAAAGTAATGGCAAAAGTATATGGAATACCTGGGAACATCAGGTCTGTTCACCACATGGGTTCCTATGCCATGAACATGAGTATTCGCAACATATCGTCGAGGATTCACCAGAGTCTGGAAAGTGCTATTTTTACCACCACTAAGATCTCGAAATGCAATCTCAATGATTCGTTCATTCACTCTACTAAACCCAGTAGTCTCAATATCAAACACAATTGTCGTCACAAGACTCGCCAAGTCTTTGTTATGAGCAATCTTTTGTTGAATATCACAATATTCGATCTTGCGGAACTCAGTGACTTCAGTCCTGTTTACATTTACTGTCGCAGTTGCAGAAACTGTTTCTTCCAAAACCTCGTTCCTGATATCACTGGATTTATTGGCATCAGTTGTTTTCCTCCTCCCTCCTGCTTTTGAAGAAACTGGTCTGCAGATCCATCTTTTGCTATATCCACATTCAAGAATGTAGGTTTTCGAACCAGGAACTCGGAAATTAGAATTGTTCCTGGGGCTCAAATAGAGATTGTGGAATCCTTCTCGCCAGAGGCCAGCAATTCTAGGAACTCCACTTCTTGAAAATTGTGATATTGAAAAGCACATTGTGGCAGTTCTCATCTGCACCAGAGCTAAAAGAGGCAATCAAGCTCCCATATGTGATGAATTCCCCATGACATACTCGAGCATTCTTTTATCAGCAATAAAGGATGGGATCAGGTATGCTCAAAAACAACTTGTCAAAGAAGATAGATCAGGACAAATTTGTTGACTATAAAAGCACATAAGTATGAAACGGGACATGTATCAGCAAATAGGATGCAATATGCTCTCACTAGAAGCTCTTCATTGTGTGGTTATTACCAAAGAGAAGCTTCTGTTTTGCTGAAGTGTGAACTCCATTAATTTCTGGAAGCAAAGGATGAGATAGAGAATACTGACCATAGGATTCTCATGATTCAAGATCAAGCATGTCACTCAAAGAACCATTCTATCAACAACATCCTCACAGATAGGGATCGAAATACTCGGGGGCATGCCCCTAGGTCCTCAAATACCAATGCAGTTCCACTGAATTTTCATGACTTCTCATACGAACCAAAAAAAAAAAAAAAACAAAACCACTCATCAAAGACCCAAATAGAATAAAAGCACACTATTTTCTCTTCTTCTTCTTCTTTTTCAGTTAAAAAGCACACACTACACACTATTTTCATTGAATGAATATATCATCAATCAATCGTTTCATTTCATCCATTAATATCAGCAGCCTTTCAATAGGCTAAATTGCATGCTTAGCAAGTTTTTTGATCTTCGCACCTAAAAAAGGGGGGGGGGGGGGGGGGGGGGGGGGGGGGGGGGGGGTGGGGGGGCAAGTAATGTATTATTAGTTTGTCTCTTGCCATTCCGACTTCCTTTCTTCATGCACGTGCACTTAAAATTGCACTTCATTTGGGTCTAATCTGAAACTACTTGTATCTTGCTTCCTCAGCCAGTTCCTCGTCATTTGGCAACCTCCTAACCTTATCCTTTCAGAATGCATCAGGCAAGGAGAAACAAAATTTAACAAGCCTCTCCTAAAAATTCCGAGACAATTCATTCAAGCGCTCCAAAGAGGAAACATATAAGCCAATAAAAAAAAAATCAACCTCTCTAATTTGAAAGTAGAAAAGCTACAGACTTTCAGCGGTATTACATCTCTAATATATCAGCAGGAGGGAACTTCCAGTCAAAAGGATCACAATTAGGAGAGAAGCAAGAGCTCGATATCTAATGATATTCAGCCAAATGGTGCAGGGAGAGTTGATGGGGTTCCAGCTGCAGGACTGAAGATCAAAATATCGAAATTTAAGAACGGAGAGTTGGAGCAGGAAGAATCCAAACATGCTCAATTAGCCTCCTTGAGCTTCCTTCCAACTTTCTCAGCAACAAAACAGAGAAGCACAGCAAAGTTCACACGGAAAAGAAAAGAATATACCCACAAGATAGAGACGTGCCTGATTACGGCATTCAAAATGAGAAACTGTGGCTCCACATTCTAATCAATATGGGGAATACCCATCATCGGAAGCAAGTTCATGGGGGGGTAGAAACTGACAGTTCCACGCTTCAGATTTCAGACAGAAGATTGCAAGAGAGAGAGGGAGGGAGGAGTGTGGGCAAAGTGACGAGAGAGATGGCGTGGGGATCGTGAAGACGGGATCTCAATATGAGGAGGCCTCCTTCCGTGCTTGTCGGATGAAAGTCGGGGACGCCCCCGATCCATAATTCTCGGCCCAACTTCTACGGCCCCTGCGCCTCCCTTTTCTTATTATTAAATTTAAAACTGCCCTTTTTTTCATTATTTTTTTTTAAATCCCTTAGTTTTATATTTTTCTCATATTTTTTAAAACCGGACCGGGCAGGAAACCGGTCAAGGCATGGGTTCTTGGGTTCTTGGGTTCAACCGAGGTTTAATGGGTCTAACCGGATTTTTACAAATAATACTTATAATAGTATAAAATTAGTAATATGAATGTAAAATTATTATATTCTATACATTAATTTATAATTTTAAATTTACAAATACGATTGTTATATTTTATACATTAATTTAGAGCTTAGGTTTCCTTTTTTTCTATTTTTGACTCATGTTTTTTATTTATTTTTATTTATTTGATTTTTTTCGTTGACAGGTTTCTTGACCGGTTCTTATGGATTCAGTGAAAATCCGATCAGACCGGCCGGTTCACACTGTCCAACCCGGTCCTTGATGCAAATGGAGTAATTAGTGAAACCGGACCGGGCTGGTGTCCGGTTCCCGGTCCGACCTGTTCGACCGGCCGGTCCGGTCCAATTTTTAAAACTATGATTTTTCTATTATTTATTATTTATTATCTATTTATTAATATTTTAGAGGAGGAGGCCTACTTTTTGTATCTTTTTTCCTTTTCTAAAATGATCTTAGTTAAAATTCTATTATTCCTTAAATTAGAATGACATGAAATCATTTTCATAAATTCATAATATATAATTCCTCGCTTTCCATAATTTCTCACTCTTTTTACTTGAAAAATTAGCTGTGAATAATTATTTTTTTCAATCGTGTATAAATAGATATTTTTAATAAATTTTATTTAGATAATGCACCGTACATATCACAAGTAAGTGGAAGCCACTGCTGCTTCTCCGACCGGGGCTCTCCAAATAGATAACAAAGAGCACATATTTGCAGTGAAAAGATTTTAAAGTTCACTGTAAAAGAATTAGTTAAATTTCTCATGTTAAAAATAATTAAGGTAGTTATTTATTTAAGAGGTAAAAAATTTTCTGGCATCAATAAAATAATAAATTTTAAAACTAGCATCACTTTATAACACTTTTCAATATTAGCGTCACTATATATATTCTTTTTTCATAATTCTCAAACTACCCTCTTCATTTTCAACTCATCTCTCTCTCCTTCTGCGCGTCCTCTTCTTCTTCTTCCTCTTGCTGCCCGCCGCCTGCAGCACCGACGGCCAATATTGCTAGTTGCTTGATGCTGCTCGTCGCCCTACACTGACTGCTCGGCACCGCTACCTGTCACCTGTTGCTCGTCGGGGCTACAAGTGGAAGAAGAAGCTGGGCACACGCAGAAGAGGAGGGAGAGAGAGAGGAGAGTGAGTGGAGGGTAAAATTGACTTTTAGAATAAAATGATGCTATTTTTTAAAATTATTATAAACTAATCCTATTTTTGAAGATTTGGTAGAGAATTGTGCTATTTTTCACCATTAACACTTTATTTAATTAATATTAATTTACTTATTTATTATAAATTAATTTTTTTTCCATATTGGAGTTAATTTAGAGTCATTAGACCAAATCTTGATTTATTTATATAATTTATAATTTATTTGACTCAAGTCAGACTCTTCCCCAATTTCTCTATCAGGATTCTATTTCATTTCTAGGGTTTCTTAGCTCCGGTTACACCGTTCGCCGGAGCGTCGCCATCAGTTGCTTCATCGGCTTTCGTTCCTTGCTTATCATAATTTCGATCGCGGTGCTGTTCTTCGCTGAATCCCCGGTCGAGCTCACAGTAGCCCAGCAATGGCTAACACCACCGGCAATAATGTAAGCTTCTTTCTGTTGACCGATCTCCTTACGTTCTTCTTCTACCTAAAAGCTTGGTAAAAGCCCGAGATGGTGGCCGCCCGGTTGGGATTTGGTGCTCGAGACGAAGTACATGAGAATATGGAGGGAGTATCGTTAAAAATTCGAGCTTTCGTTTCTTGGTGCAGGCTCTTGGGGTCGACAACACTTTCAGGAGGAAGTTTGATCGCGAGGAGTATCTAGAACGAGCTCGCGAGGAGGTTGGTGAAATTCCCCAAATTCATAGAATCTTCTACAGATTTGGCCCAGTCGTCTCCTTTACGGCGTATTTCTTGATTTAAACCTCCGTCTTGATTTGTTTCAGGAGGCGGATTCGCGTCATAAATCAAAAGGTGAATCCACTGATTTCATTATCTAGTTGTTTTATGTATTGGGACCTGTTTCATTCCCAAAGTAGCGGTTCAATTTATGTTTGTCTAGATAGCAGTTTCTGTCTGTTGAGTATGAGGGATTAAAATGGATGTGTACGTGGTTCAGCAAAAGGTCCGCCAGTGCAGAGGAAGCCCTTGAAGCATAGAGATTATGAAGTAGATCTGGAATCTCGCTTGGGGAAGACGCAGGTGTGGTATCTCAGCTGAACTTATTGTTTTTATGAATGAAATGTAACGAATTTCCAATTTCATCCAAACTCCACAAGAAACTTGGTGATGGAGTGATGGGTTTCTCCAACTTAGGATATCTCTTTTTGGAGAATCCATTGGCAACTGTTAATTTAAACACGAAACGGTAGTTTCGTTGATTAGAAGAATTTTGTCACAATTCAACCTGTTCAGGAATTTCATGGAATCCTCTTCTCATGGAGTTGTTGTACAGGGCCTGAAAAGTTTTTAGCTTTACCTTAACTTCCCTAAGGACGAATCATGCCTTGACCCCTCTGCCTTTGGCCGGCTGTTATTGTTAAAAATCCTCTTATTCAAATTATTTGTGCGAGTAGTTCTATTTTGCAAATGCTGATTCTCTGTTCTCGTGATTTATGCTTTTTAGGTGGTTACTCCGATCGCACCTATCAGCCAGCAGGTATTCTTCTTCGTATAGATATGTCTTTGGTTAGGTTTTGTGGCATAGAAAAGAAGCTATCATGCATCTGTGAACAATTGTACACATTCATGGATTTTCAGTCTGCAGTGAGCAAGGATTATGTGATTTTTTTTTTTTTTTTGCTCAGTGAACGAGGATTATGTGATTGTATGTATTCTTTGTGTACTCTGCAGGCTGGATACTTCTGTTCAGTTTGTGAGTGTGTGGTAAAAGATTCAGCAAATTACTTGGACCATATCAATGGGAAAAAACGTAAGAATGCACGCTCAGATATTGCGTAGCATAGCTTTTTTCTGTTCCTTGTAACAGTTTTTAACTTGTCTAACCCAATTCTTTTCATCCTTTAGATCAAAGGGCCCTTGGTATGTCTATGCGAGTAGAACGAGCATCTCTCGAACAGGTCAGCTTGTGGTCGAGACTCTAAAACTATGCTGCTCTTCGGCATGCTGTTTTACTTGTTCTCTAGTAACTGCTATTGTCATCTGAAAATCCTTCTGATATGCAGGTTCAGGAACGATTTGAACTTCTGAAGAAGCGGAAAGCTCCCGGTACCTTCACCGAGCAAGGTGTGTTTATAAGAATTGAGAGGCTAGTTTTTGCTCGCATGTTTTATTAAATCATCAATTGTTACAGGTTAAATCAATTCATTGTAGTGAAACTCAGTTTAATATCCCTTTCAGATCTTGACGAGCGAATCTTGAGACAGCAGCAAGAAGAGGAAGAACGTAGACGCCAGCGTCGGGAAAGGAAGAAAGAGAAGAAGGTCTGCAACTAATATTTGCCGATTTCTAATATATAATATCAAGCACGACGATTTATTCTTAAGAGAATCTGCCACCTTGATCGAGTTATACTTCATCAAGTTTTGCCCCTTTGTTCATTGAGTTATTATTCATCAAGTTTTGCCCATTTGTTCCTGATAAGTGCACACGCATATCACATACATGTTTTCTACGTTGATGCTGACCCTTATTTCCCTCCGTTTCACTCATGCTGTAGAAAGAGAAGGCTGCTGAAGAGGAGATAGAAGTAGATCCCGATATGGCGGCTATGATGGGCTTCGGGGGTTTCGGTTCATCGAAGAAATCGTAATCAATCTTCTACCTGGTTCCTGGGATCTCGAAATATGTCGATGAAGTTTCCAACCTTCTAGATCAACCACGTGAAATTCTTGTATCACGGAATCGATAGGTGGGTAAGAAATTGGAACGCCTCCAATCTTTCTGGGGACGCTCATGGCAGATTTCAATGGTGGTTTCGACATTTTTATGGAGTTTTCTACTATATCGTGTACATATGCATTCAGCTTTTAGCTCAGGCAAGATGTTCATTTTCAATCTCCACATTAGCCTGCATGGGATGTGTCGCATTTCACCGTCTTGTGGCAGAAAAGAACTGCAGTGAAGGGCAAACTTTTTAATTTAGGACTCCGCTAAAGTACTAGAGAGTGTTCTGGTCCAGTGATACACTGCCCTGTTTGGTACTAAGGTGTTTTGAATTTGATTTTGTAGCTCCCAATCTCTTTATTTTCTATTTCGCCCAATTCCTTTTTAAACTTACGAACTCTCTTTGCAATCTGAAATATTCAGTTGATCCAAGATAGTTGAAATGAGGATGATCGAATTTACGGGTCTAGTTAATCGTATTACTTGTAAATTCGACCAATATTTATATGATATATTAATAAAAATGTTACATCATTTAAAAAAATTATTATCCTAGTTAAATGAAGGGGTAAAAAAGAACTCGGATTCACCGGAGGGTCAGAGCACAGCGAACCTTCCATGGGCTGAATCATGATGACGACGAATGATGCCACTGTAACCTTGGATAAGCAAGAAGATGAGATAGAGAGAGAGAGAGATATGGCCCGCCACATGCCACGTCGGACGTTGATCGACATGTCGGGGTGTCTGACAGCCCACAGTGTCGAAAACCACCAACGAGGCCCTTCTGGGAAACCAATAGACTGCCAACAGAATCCCTCTCCCTCTTGAATCTCCGAGTCCGAGTGCTGCCCTATAAAGCGAACCTTTTCAGGCTTGCGCACTTCATCACCTCCATCAAAACCAACTGTTAAGCTCACAGCACTGATTAAATCTTCTTCGAGTCGCTCAGATATGGCGGAAGAACCAACAGCGGAGAAGGCGGAGAGGAGGATACTGGTGGCGGTGGACGAGAGCGAAGAGAGCATGTACGCCCTCACGTGGTGCCTCAACAACCTCGTCTCCCCCAATTTCAACGACACCCTCTTCCTCGTCTTCGCCAAGAGGCCTCCGAATGTCTACACCGGTCTCGACGGCACAGGTAGGCGACATCCCTTAAAACTCTCGCGCCTTCAACTCCGCAGCTTAAGCTGCTGCGTTTCTTCCTGGAAATTGGCGTAGCCTGCAGAAATCCAAAAGAGGAGATTTTGATTGGAAACGAGTGGGTGGTTTGACTTTGATCTGTTGTGACGATGACTTTTATTGGCTATTGGGTGTTGGTGTGTGTGGTTCAGGTTATGTGTTCTCGTCGGATATAATAGCTACGATGGAGAGGTACGGCAATGAGGTGGCGGAGTCTGTGATGGAGAAGGCTCAGAAGATCTGCAGAGATCTCCGTGGTGATGTGAGTGTCTTCACTTTCTCTGCCTGTCAGCCATGAGAAAAAACAGAATGAAAATGAATGGAAGATTCTTTTGGTAAAGAAAGTCCTGTTAGTGCAATGCTGTTGAAACCCATCTGGAGTTTCCAAATCCATGATGAGGGGTTTGGATTAAGATGACAACAACACAATCTCAAAAGAAACCATCGATTCACTGCTTTCTCATTCTTTTAGCTGATTCTGCTAGAGATCGGATGCTGTTTGCAGATTAGGGTGGAGAGGAGGGTGGAGGGCGGAGACCCGAGGGATGTGATCTGCAATACGGTGGAGAGGTTGAACGCTGATATCCTGGTGATGGGCAGCCATGGCTATGGTCTCATCAAGAGGTGGGATCTCCCGATCACTTCTCTTCAAATGACTGTGATCTTCGACAGATGTCGTCGTCATCATTTTTGCTGTTTCTTTTGTGTGTGAGATAATGATGTTCTGTCTGGGGGAATTTTGCAGGGCTTTTCTTGGGAGCGTCAGCAACCACTGTGCTCAGAACGTCAAGTGCCCGGTCATGATTGTTAAGAAGCCCAAGTCCCCTGCCACCGGGAGCCACTGATACAACACATATAACCCTACAATGCTCCTCGTCCTCGCATCTCGTGGCCAGCTCTGTCTATCTGTTTCTTTCTTTCTTTCTTTTGGGCTGCTATGGCTGTTGCAAAGATCTTGTGTTTTGACTTCAACCTTTGCATATGTATATAAAATGTTGTTTTCTTCCGTAAAGGTAGAACGTGAAGGAAGTGTCAAATAATTTCAGTCAATCCACATCAGCCCCTACTTTTTTCTTCTCTGACCTGGCACAAAAATTTAAAAAGAAGAAGAAGAAGAAGAAGAAGAAGAAGAAAGAATTAGCTTATCATGTTGGCAAAATTAGTTTTGCCGCACTTAGAGGCAAAGGAGCATCTCGTCATCTGGCCTCAACACCAACTTGCTTATGATGGAGCGACAAAAGGTGTCAGACCAGGCTAAGGTCCAAGCAAGTTTTGAATGCTTCATGGATTTGGCCAAAGAAGCTGAAGCTTCGGTCAGGATTCTCAGGAAACATCTGACCGCTGTAAAACTTCACGGTTACTACCATCCCATCCAATAGATGCTTTCAGCTACACCCATTCTACTGGGAAGATGGTGACTACCAGAGATGGAAGCAAATCACTGAACCAAAAGCAACAGGAGTAGAGAGGAAGTTGTCGAAAATGCCTAGGGAAGGGCCAAGTTCTCTGATTATGGTGCCATAATGTTCCCAGAGACACGACAGCAAATTATCTCATTTATGTCGACGCGCGTGATGGTCTCTCTTTCTTTTTCCTAATAGCTTATCTCATTGAAGTCAGATGGCACCGGTGCACTAGTTGTGCAATGCAGTCTCACTGTTCCTTCCCTCTGAAAGAGCAGACTTCTAAGACTAAGAACAAAACGGTAGATAAAGGAATCATATGGAGAGTCGAGCTCCCTTCTTTCTACAGCTCATCCTGCAAGCAAAACCCGGAAATTGAAGTCACCATCAGCAGAACTGCGAACCTCAAAACCTTGCGATGGGCTTGTGGAATGGAAAAGAAGGGAGGAAGCGACACTCACTTTTATGTCTTCATCCTCGGTCTCGGCATTGCCATCTTGCTTGACTTCAGAATCAGAATCTTCGCCTTCAGCATCATCTGCATCGTCCCCTTCATCCTCAGCCTGAATTCAGAGATTGGAATGCCAGTAATCCATAAATAAGCTGCAGTTTGGACTTTGGAGGTATTATAAGATATGGTCCATTGTATGAGTTCAGAGGCTTACATCGGAATCAACCGGGTCCTCCTTGGTTTCCTGGCAGAGGAAAATATTGGAAATTAGACAAATGAAACGGGAGAAGCAATCCTCATAAATTCAGTTAGTGCCTGTAGGCTGTACCAGGCATTCATAGGCAATGGTAACTTCACCAGACAAATGTATACAACATTCACCAGGAAGCAAAGTCAAGGATTTACCTCTTCTATTCTCTTCTTCTCAGCCTCGTCAAATGCTTCCTTCTCAGCCTAAAAGTTAAGCATGTGTCAGTTGAACATCTCAACAACGAGCATATTCTTGAACAACTAACTGTAAATGACTGAATTATAAAATCATGCTAGCTTACATCCTTGTTCTTGCCCCATGTTTCCTCAGCAAGCTTCTTTGCATACTCCACATCATCACATACCAGGACATTGTCAAACAAAGTACCTGATTTGACCTGCCACAACTCAACACCAACATACTTCAAGCTGGGGTAGACATACAACTCTGGGTCATCCTTGAAGTCTACAGAAGTGGTAAGTGACTGTCAAGATACTGAAAGCTAACCGTTTTAAGCCAAGACGACTGCTCAAAACGAACAAATTAAGGCACCTGGGTTGTCAATCATGGGCGCCTTCCATTTTCCTTGGTATTTAGGGTTCTTTATTTTCTGCAGAGGTAGACAGGGCACAAAGATGAGCAAATATTGGGACCAAAGCTACACTGTTTAGGCCTGAACTAGGTAGTTGCATACCTTTGGCTTCCATGGGCCCTTGTACTCGGGGTTGGGAATAGTTGGGGCAGTCCATTCACCATCTTCTTCATCATCCCAGTCTTCAGGCTGAAATCCAACCAATTCATTTAGTATATGCATGACACTAAAAGCAGCTTTGCATACATGAAAACTGAAGGCGAATAAGGTTCACCTTCTTAGCATCAGGATCTGGGATCTCCTTGGGGATATCATCATAGCCCTACAAAGGTTCAGATATGATCATCACGAATTAGTCTGCAAGCACAATAGACTAAATCAATGGAATCCAAGAGTCTGAACCATGCAAATACCTCTGGCTTCTTGTCTTCAGGATCTGGAATATACTCCTTGTCATCCCAGTCTTCAGGCTGCCAACAAAAAGGTTGGGTCACTGTCAGAACAAGCCTGAATCTCAAAGGAAATGTGAGCAGATTTTAGGACATTACATACTTTCTTTGCTTCGGGATCCTTGATCTTCTTTGGTGGAAGAAGATCCCAGTCAGAGTACAAGCTGCTACTTTTCTTTTCAACATTGTCGATGAGGATACTGTAAGTAGCATCAGGACGTAGGATAAAAGTATAGACATGGGTTAGCTGATCAGTCTCGCAAGGGACCTCCTTCTTGTGCAGGTGATTGGTCCCATTATAATTGAGAATAGCATGAACTTTCTTCGTACTAAGGCCGCAAATATCAGGACCAAACATAATACTGCATTGAGAAAGAGATGATAAGTAAATATCATGGATATACAAATACAATAGTAGAAGCTGATAACAAGGGGAGAGGGGAACCTATATGGGGTGTCCCCCCCGAATTTCTTCTGATCAATATCACCACTAAGCAGCTTCATATAGCCACCGCCACAGTCGAGTTTCTGCTCATGTTTAACTGAGAATTGGAAGGCTAGGGTCTTGTCTTTGTTGCTGAATTCAGGGAACTCTGCTGATATGGCATAGAACCTGTAGTCTTCACTTGTTTGAATACCTGCATGGGAATGTTAAGAAACTCTGAGCAACTTATTGAAGAACTCCGCTACAACACACTTAAATGACTGAGAATAATATCAAGACATGAGAGTTATACTTCAAATCAAACCTTTGTCATTAGGGTCGCCATTCCATTTACCAGAAGTGTAGTTCCACTCTCCAGCCATATTTTCATCTTTCTTCCAGTCGGATTTAACCCAACGGTTCTCCCATCCATCTTCCATAATTCAGGAAATAGAGATGAGTCGAACATAAATAAGATGGAGATCACTGACGTACAGGAAATAATCTCAAACATAAGAACTAGCAATATTCTCTGAAATGAACAAAGCGAAGACAGCCAAATTTTACTAGTAGTAGAGATAAAGATTCTGAGAAATCCCTTGAATCACATACACTCATTTTCAGAAGCTATCCATACATAGAGAAACCTCCTATCCATGAATTCAGTCCACCCTGAAAGAGGCCTCTACTTAAATTTCATTTTTTTAAAAAGAAAAATTCAATATTATATCTTCAAAATACTGATGACAAATCATCCTGTGCTCATTGCAACCTCATTCCTATCTCAGTTCACTCATCAAACTGGAATTTGTTCTTTTCACTCTAAAAGGCAAACAATTGATTCCAGAAATAGAAGTTAATACATTGAATTTCCTGGAAAGTACCCCACCAAAACACTTCACATACTATTGCTCAGTGACAGCAAGCATTAAGGTTCAGGACATATCGCTACAGAGGAATCGTTCTTAGGGCAAGCACAAACAGCAATGCTGATGACACTAAATTCTGTAACTCAATTTCTTATTCTGAAGCAGTCACGTTTCAGATGCAATCTCTCAACATTCAGAGAACTCATTTTCTTCATTTACTCAGTGCAGAAACTTCAGAACTAAATAAAAATTCCTGTCCCTATGTACTAGGCTTAGTTATATCAGAGTAATTCAAAAGTGAAAGATTCTAAATAGACAAAACAACCAAGATCACAATCTACTGCTCCGCCAGAGATGATGATCGCGTCACGGTTGTAGCCGCTCGACAAAAGCTAGGCCCAAGGTTACGCCAAAGAGACATGCATTAAACCGGAATAAATCAGAGGTAGACTCCATCACTATATTCTCAAAAAGTATTGTCAAATCAACCAGAACTTAGGGTTCAAAAACGTCAGACCAGATCCACATTAGGCACCGGCAACAAAGGTATGACTTCATAAAGACAATCAGGTCAATCCCGAGCTGCTGATTGAACGCCGAGATCAAGATCTCGCGGAAATGCAACATTAAACACTAGACTGACAAATTAACAAGTCGAATCTCGACCAGTGCAGGAAGAGAAAGCATATATTACCATCGAAGCGCTCTTCGAAGAAGACCTCTGCGCAGGCGATCGCTATCAAAGAGGAGAGCACGAAAGAGACAATAATGTTAGGCGTGCGGAAGCTTCGATTAGCCATTTCCGCTGTCTGCAGTGTGTGTGCGCGCGGGTGAGGGACGAAACTCAACAGAAACGAGGCGGTTAGGCAGGGGATGTATGGGGGCGTAGGTCATTGGTTTTCACGTAAATGGGTGGCCTCCTCCTACGTGGAAAGCTCTGACCAACCTGGCGTCCACAAGTCAGCTCTGCTCTCCTCTGGGTATGACGTGGCGATGAGCGATTGGTGACAGCCCGAATAGCGTAGGACGTAAGCGCCCGGGGCACATGAGGAGGTGCGGCAAATTGGCGAAGATACCCTTGCCGGGGGACTCAATCATGACGGCAAAAAGTTTGTTATTAGTCCTCAACTTTTGGACCAAACCTATATTTATCCTAAACTTTATTTTGAGTCAATTCTCTAATCCTAAATATTTTTAATATTATTTAATTTTTATCATTTATATCAAATTTAATATGTCAAAAACATTTTTTACTATAAATTATTTTCATAATAATCAAAATCAAGAATCTCTAAGAGAGGAATCGGTAAAGATCCAATTTTAGGTAACGTTACCGTGGGTGATATTTGTGCCTATTAGTTTAAGTAAAGAGAATAGAAGTTGATCTCGTCTTGAGAATTTCATAAACACCCTTAATAAATATTTTTAAAAAACTTTTAAAAAATACAAATTCAGAACTCAATGGAAAAAACTTCCTTGAAATTATAAACACCGCCTAAGTTTTTTTAACCACTAATTTCTTTATTTTTATTTCATTTTAATGACATTTTTTAAATATTAACACACAAATACGGGAAATTTTTTTACAATAAAATGTGAAGCTGATAATGTCGTACACAACACGCTTCAGCGTAAGATTAGAAGAAGTTTGGTAATGGCACCGTTTTGAAAGATTCCATTTTCGGGTACTGTGGGAGGAAAAAAAGGAAGGAGAAGCCATTCACATGCTTGAAGGATTCTTTACTTTGCGCTAACCCGTTGGCTCAGACTACACAAATCTCACCCTTCTGCATGAACTTTGATTCTCGAAGTCTTAGATTCGTGGCTGATAAAGCTGAGGTTTCGGCCTCCGTGGTTGTCGAATCTTGATCTGTGTCCCGTTGCGGCAGAGAGCAATGCTGGATGTTCAGAGAAAGAGAGTACAGATTCTCCTCCTCATCATTGGCATCATAGCTCTCAGCATCACTGGTAAGTGTGCATGGATCTAGCTCCAGTTCATTTGCGAATGGTTCCCAAGATCCTGGGTTTTCTTGCTCTCGTTCCTGGGTTCAATTCGACTGGGCCATGTAAGCTGTTGGATATTCTTCGCGTGATTTCAGTTGCTTCGAGATCTGTAATCGGTCAGTCATCAACTGTGGATGTGAGTGGAGGCATGGAAATTAGGAGATTGAACTCCAGGAAGATGTCGGTGTGTAAGATTTGGGGGGATAAAATGGATTTGCCAAAACCCTAACATGCAGTTATTGGGCCGAATGGACCTTATGATCTGTTTGGCTATCTGTTTAGTGTCAATGTCAAGCTTATTAGATCCGGTGTTGGAATCAGGACTCCATCAGAAAGAGAATCAGGGAATCGAGCGAAGTTCGGGTCAACTGATCTCCCTAAGCTTGTCAAAATTTTTGAGGGAGACCGATTGCTTCCATATTAATGGTTGTTATTAGCTGCAGTTCTTTATCTTTTCATGTGCACAGTTTAACTGTGGATGTGCATATGGCGAAGGTTCGATTCGATCCTCTCATTGCTATCACAATTTTAACAGTGGTACTTGTACTCATCCCATTTCCACTCTTAACCACTTCTTCTCATAAGTAAATTACCTATCTTTTTTTGTCATTTGTCTGTATGTATTAAATCAGGATCATTCTGCTCTTGCTTGTGTCGTTTCAATTGTCTTATGATACTCCTAAGTTACAGGCCACTATCAGCTTCCAACATCGTTGGTAATGAGGCTATCAGCCATGTGTAACTATGGGTTCTTATTGGAGAGTGCATCTGCAAATGTGTATGACCTTTTCAGACGCTGAATAACATATCTCTGATCCTGCTTGCAGCTGAAAAATGTCGGGAGCTTGTTGGGGAGGCAGCATCATCGAAGAGTGGGCAGTTCACGTTCTTGAACTGCTTCGACATGAGCAGTGGAACACTGGCATGCACCGTGAAGGAAGGTGTAAAACTCTACTTCTACAACATACGAGCCGCTCATGTCGAGAGGGCAAGGCATTCGGCAATCGAGAGTGCCCTGGAGGATGCCCTTAAACGGAACCTACCTCCTAAGGATGCAGCCAAACAAGCCCAGAAAGAAGGGGCCAAGGCGGCAAAGTTGGCTACCCGGCAGGCCAAACGCATCATAGGTCCCATAATATCTTCGGGATGGGACTTTTTTGAGGCTCTCTACTATGGTGGGACCATGACAGAGGGATTCCTTAGGGGAACAGGTACTCTGTTTGGAGCCTATGCTGGTGGGTTTTACGGTGAGCAGAGTCTCGGGAGGTTTGGTTATCTTGTGGGAAGCCATTTGGGGAGTTGGGTTGGAGGTAGAATCGGACTCATGGTATATGATGTTGTCAACGGGGTGCATCACTTGCTTCAATTTGTCCAGCCTGAAGCAAAAGGGACTGAGACGACTTCTGAACCCCCGATATATGAACCTTCAGAAGATTATTATCCCATTGAATCTCCTACGTATGAGAGCTCCGAATCATATGAAGAACTATGATGCTGGAAAACTCATGTCAAGGACAGCGAAAAAAGGTCAGTTGACAGTTCCCTTTTCATCTCTTGGAATTGCTTCTTTGTTTTACATGATAATGTAGATGAAACAACATAAGCAACTCTGTAATTTGGGTGTCGATAGTGCTCCAGCATTGTGAATTCAGATAGATACTTCAGATAGGTACAGGCGATTACACGGTTGGATCTTGATCCTTCAATATGATATCTTTAGTACTTTTACGATCGAATGTCGCTCTTTTCGCATGCAATTTTGCAGATGCATCCAGGCTATTTTCAATTTTCAAGCTTCATGGTTTCTAGATGTTTCTGGCAAGTGTGTCGTGTCTATGAAACAGGTGCTGTGATGATATATCGAAAGTCTGCCCGAAATGATCCATAGAGCAAGTTGTGGATCAGCGAGTAAGCACAACTGTGTTGGATGTAAAGTCTATGAGCCGTGGAAGATTATCTCGAGCCTCAACGGTTTCAACCCAAAAGATCTAATTTCATCCGGTTAAGAAGCAAAGCAGGACGCCGAGCAATTTCTAAACCCTTTGATTCAATCACATCAGATTGTTGATTTCCACCCATTAGATGCATTGACTCCAATCTTATTAGGTCCATGAATCTTCACAAGTAATACGAGAGAATACTTACATATTCCTCTTCTCTTCCAAATACACTGGAAATAGATGTTCCTATAAACCAATCAAACACTGACATAAACTACTCACACCGAATAGGTGCTCCAAGGAATAGCAAACCAAATGTGCTTTAAGTCCTGGGTTTTCTAAGATGGTAAAGGAGAATAAAAGACTTCCGTCCACTCGGTGACCCACTGTGATGTTCGTATATTGGCCGACTCGAGTTTCAACCCCTTCATTGCCTTTCGATCTGCAGGTGACAGCGTGCACTTAAAAGAGGATGAATGATTTGCATATTAGTGTAATGGTGCTGCAAGATGAAAATGCAATACACAAAGGAGGATGATCACATGCATCATGGGACATCTAAAGCAGAAACCAGTCCCAACAGAGAGATCATCACTGAAACATTGGTAGTATTGACCCGAATCAATATTGCAGCCTACTTGATGATATCGTAGTCCATCATAATAATAGAGGACCCCCAACACTTAAGCCAAGCCAACCTGATTGGGCAACTGACAAGAGATCCTTGGGTTGCTAACCTCAGTCAAAAAGAACAAAGCTCGATGAGTTAACCTGTTCATTGTCACCACCTACCTAAAACCTTGTACAATTACGACCGAGCGTGGTCAATACCCAACTTCTTTGAGGGAGTTCCTCCTCCGCGATCAACACCCGGCTGCTTTGAGGAAGTTGTCAAATGGGCTAGCGGGAGGTAGTTTCATGGTGAGAGATCGGTCCTGTGGGCCAGTGGATCCTTGAATCTGCATTACTTCGCCCGGCATCTGGAAATTAACAGAACACGGAAAAGAATCGATAATATGGATGAGGGGAGGCTGGCAGGATCCAACAACAACTGACCGACTTCATATTTCACTGACCTTGATTGGGACACGAGCATCTTCAGGGCTACGGTTTTCTTGGGACAACCAGTTTGATAGCTTCTTTCGAGGGCCTGCACCCATAGCCTCGCACTGGCTGGTCATGGTGTTGTATGGGAGAGGGGACGAGGAAAGAGATGTCCCTGCCACATGACTTGCCACCACAAGCGCCTGAACATCATTGAGTAACTATTTCATTACAAAGAAAAAAAGGCTGCAATAATAGAAAAGAAACAGATGGACATGGAAAGATGGTAGGAACTCACAGATTCAAGAAGCTGCCCGATGCTGATGACATGAGAATTCGACGGAGAAGCCATTCTCGGAACGAAGTGAGATAGGTCCGCAGATGCTTCACTCGTTGCATCATCCTCAACCGATGAGTTTGATGGAAATTCCTGTAAAAAGAAAAGGAAAAAAGAAAAGAAAGAAAATACATCCACGTTACCTGACACTACTCAGTCTGCATCTTTCAACAGCAGCTCGAGAGAAGGTGCATACCTCGTCAGAAGACATTGACTTTTTAGAATGCAATCTCATTTGATTCTTCCCCAAGTCAAGGACAAGCTGGGGACCGAACATGAATGCATCATCATCAGGAGTAAATGGTTCTGACAGCTGCTTCCCCACCTCAGCTTCCTCGAGCTTCTCGAATGAAACAGACACATGTCAGAGATGAAGCAGGAAGAGTGTACCGCTGACTGTAAAATCTATCAGGAAGCATGGGCAAACCTCAGTAATGCTACACAGATTCTGAACTAAGATATCTGACACGGTCTTCTCTGATACGACGACTTTCTTCCGCAGTCGATTGAGTATCAATGATGCTAGCTGATTATCCATAACGGATCCGTACTCTCGGACATCAACCTGAGGCCTAACGAACACTTGCAAGTCTTCACTTATACCCAGATATGGATCAACCTGAAATGTTAAAAATACTTCCAAGATTAAGACGCTTGTTCAAAGAAGTTGGACCCACCAAAAAAAGGAATGATCCATGCATCTAAAGAGCATATAATAATAACTCATATTGAAACTCACATCTTGCGGGTCCAATGACCTCAGTAGATTGATAAGATCAAAGATGTGATACATCTTGGCTGCAAACATCAACATGCTCACAGACAGTGTGAATATTGATCTGCAACGGGAAGCAGGCAACACCCCTAGCAGTAGGCATACAAATTACAATTAAGATACAAGCAATACGCCAAGATATAATTGAGAGTTTGATCAATTTCAAGCCACTTAGTGAGTACCACTTGTCAGATCCAAACATGTTTTCTTCAGTACCATGGGAAGCTGAAAGGTGCGGATTACAATGTTGCTACTTGGGTACTGCACCATTCCAAGTCAAATATTCAATCAGAAATTGCACCAGTGAGTAAAAGTTGATGACTTTTAGGAAGGAACTAGCAGTGGGAAAATTGGAAAATGCAGAAGTTTGTAATATGACTAAGCAAACATACTCCCGAGAGGGGAAAAAAATCTCACCATCAAGCGCGAAGAAAGAACAGTGAGGGCATAAGAATGAGCAATAGCTTCGTAATTTGATGGCAGATTATCATGGAGGTTGGCTTGGAACCAGAATGCAGACAGCAACTGAGATATTTGATCCTCACTAAACTTCAAGGCATATGGCTCCTGAACCCATTGTACAATAAATCCAACCTCAGTACCCTATATGAGAAAGCTGAACAGAAACTAAATTGACCATAAACACACGGAAAAGTGCAGAAGAAGCTCAAATCATGAGATGCTTACCGCCTCAGAAATTTTATAGAAGTTGGGGGAATTCTTGTACGCGCATCCTTGTCTACAATCTTCATTAGGAGAGTCAATCCCCTTAAAATGATCCTGCATACTACCTCTGTGCTTTTCTGGTAGAATAATTCCATTCTTCTCTTTCCTAAGCTTTTCCAGGCGGGCAGTCACTGAAGCAAGAGCTGATGCATTGCTTGACTGCCATCTTCTCGGTTCACAGCGGCAATTCACTCGCAAAGAAGAGACCACATGCAGGGGACAAGCAGAATTAGGAATCAGGAGGACCGAAAACATCTGGTGGGCCTCAACACGAACATCTGGATCTGGGTGCAGCATTGCCCGCAGAATTTGAATAAGAAGCTCCTCTGGGAATACCTACGTGAGCAATGGGCTCAGCTTTATATCACAAAGATTTAACTAAATATTCGTTCCATTCAAGTCCTCTCACCTGATGATGCTGAGAGGAAATTGAAATTAATGAGATCATATGAGCAAGAACCGTAGATGATCCAACAGTTGCCCTCGCAACCGTTACACTAGAAGGCAGCTTCTCCAGAGTTATAGCCATCAAGTCAAGTAGTGGTTGTGCGTCACCAATCTGTACAAATAACCAAGCTGGTTAACAAAACTGCAATCATCAAGTCAAATTACAGATAGGAGAGCAGATTTAGTTACCCCCTTTGCAATCTCAAGCAAACAATCCTCAATGGCATTTTGAAGTGAAGCATTTAAGTTCAATTCCCGCTCCCCGACAGATTCAACTGTGGCTTGGAGACTCTTTCTCAAATGTCTGCATAAGTCAGAAACAAATCCAATTTCTGCAAGAACAGTTTCGAGTCTGATCTGCCTCGTTAAAGCAGTTGCAACCTTGATTATGTAAGATTTAAGCTGGGGATCATGTGAAACATTCTTGTGGTCCAAGTGGCGAATTACTGCAGCTAACATCGACTGCTGATTAACTGCGACATGAGTGAGACTGCTTTTAAATTCTTCTACTTCAATTCAAATAATGCACTATCTAGTAGAATTATACGACCTCAGAACCTTACCTGAATTTTCAACCATGAACATCATATCAGACAACACTACAAGGGCCAAACCCTGTCGACGGGACCAATGACGCCCCGAATCGAAGTACACAAACATCGGATCCAGCACACACCGCATAGTTGTTGTACTCTCCTTTGCAAGTTCAGCCATTCTCTGAAGACAAATCTGGGCCCATACTTTTGGGGTCTCTGTCTCTTCCCTATAATGGCAAACCAGGATATGAGGCACAGCATAGAAACGCTCCCAAGGGATGAACTGTGAGAGAAAATTGTCCTAAATGGGGTGAATACATCTTTTATGGGATTTTGGATTGGAATACCTTGTCAGAAATGAGGGGTCCTTCTTTTCAGGACGCTGTCTTGAGACAAACCAATTAGGACTGACATCTTCCCCGACTCTCCCTTCAGATCTCACCACTTCATCCACCCAATTATGATGGATCGCCTCTCTCTCTTCATAATGGTCAGCATATGTATCAGAATCATAGTTATCTAAAGTAACACGTACAATCTGCACAAGAGCAGGCCATAGGTAAAGAGTCGGTAAGAAATAAAGCAGCTGAAAAAAAATGAAGGGATGGAAGCGGGCCAACCTCATCAAAGCCGTCAAAAATGTAGGAGAACTCTGCCATGAACCACACCTGACAATGGACAATACTAATTGTAATCAGATATCATTACCAATTAGAATAAACGACAACCAAACAACAAAGTGAAATGGGGAATAACAAGACAAGGCAGGGTAAACTCGGTAATGCGCAAGAAAACATTACCATCGCAGACAGACACTGTAAGATAGATGCCTTGAGTTGACGACTTTTATCTCCTTCAACAGTCTCATGTGCTACTGCACATACTTTACGGACATATTTCTCAATGTTGTGAGCATAAGTGGTATCAGTCTGTACATAAAACAGAAATCATATAAGCCCACAGCTGAATTAGCATAAAGAGAACAATACAGAACATGCATCACAAGAGGAAAACAATAATACAGCACCTGTTACTCAGTTTCTTTAGAAAATAACTGAGCAAGACACATTCAAAACTTCTCACCAAATAAATCATACCTGACAGTAAATAAATCTCATTAAGGTTTGGCAACCAAGTATGTGCAAACCATCTTGCTGGCAATTATCCAAAAGCTCCTTAACTACGCTCAGCAAACTAACTGCAAAATATGCTCTGCAAGAAGCAAGGGAAAAAAATACAGAAGTTGGATAAGAGACTCGAGAAGTGAGTTTCTTTCCCATCTAATGGGGGATCAATATAGCATCCCACAACTATTTTCGGACAGACCCACATGAATCGATTCTAGTAATGGACAGATAGCACACGTATAAGGTATCGCTTACATCTGCTCCTTGCAAATGCAGAGCAACTTATTGTAGGTCTCCATGACGATGTTAATGAACTTGACATGCTCACTTCGAAGCTCTTTGTAGCACCTTTCCTCAAGATACTTCACAATCTAGAGAACAAAGATATTGCAGGAAGAACCTCAAGTAAGAGACTAACTACCAGGACACCGTTTTCAAGGCCTCAGAGGATTGGTACCTTCGGAATCCTGAAAGGGTTTCTCGCAGCATATTCACATAACTTCACAATTTTCCTATCACTGGAGGAGCCATCCTGCGGTGACAGTCAAACTTTTCAGTTACTAAGCCAATCAGATATTCAAAACAATGAAAATCTCCAAAGGTATTGAACTGCAAATAATGTTTCATCATAGACCGTGTAAGACAACTCCAGTAAGATACTCACTGAAGATTTAGGAAAGATATCTGCAAGCAGCTTCTTGTAGCGCTTGACAGGTTGACGGGATCTCGACCTCAAAGCAGGGCAGCAAATGCACATGCTCTCACATGCTGGGAATATCCTTCGGGAAATGACACCCATTTCCTGCAGGATTTCAACCAACAACTTCATAACATGTTCAACATATCGTCAACAACAGCATTTTGATAAGGGAGGTAAACAAGTCACACTAGCAACGCTTTCACATGCTGCTAGAGATGCAAACCGACTATGGCAGGGCATGAAACTTCTAGCAGACTTAGAGCTAGAGATATTGAATGAATTGATGCGAAATTTACATGATTTCATCCGTTTCCAGGACGAACCAGTTACCCTTAACGATTCTGGCATTCTTAAGCTTAAAGTTAGATCGTTATAACTCAACTTATGTACAGGATGCGATATTGGATTGACCTTAATTGCCAACCCTAGTTGCAGGGTAAGATATGAAGCAAACAAAAGCACCAGAACAGCAACCACTTGGTTTGTCAGAAAACCCAAAGAGCAAGCAAAGAACGCCGACGCTTTGACTGTTACAGACCAAAAAAAAACTATTTTTCACGATATTGGACGCGTCCATTGCTACAATCTTCCACGCTTCCAAAGGAACTATACTGAGTACATCAAACTTCGTGCGGGTTAGGATCTGATCCCATTTCCGCAAGAAGATGCAGAAACGGAAGAGCGCATGAACCACACTTCAAATGCGAGAAGCAAACCATTTCAAGCTCAAAAATCAAAGCACAAAACAGAAGGCCTGAATGGAGATGAAAACTGTGCAGAAAGAACGCACCTTTGCCCTGGAGAAGCAGTAGATCTGGGGGAGGAACTAAATCTTCCAAAGGGTTGGTGAAGCAAGAAGGGAAGTTGAGACCAGGTGAGTTTGAAGAGAGAACAGCAGAAGAAAGAACATGAATGGACGAGAATGGAAGGCCGAGCAGTACAGGCCCCAGGCGAGAGAGAGAGAGAGAGAGAGAGAGAGAGAGAGCGGGCGCGTGAATTGAAACGAATTAAAGGAGCATTTGGGAGAAAGAGTGAGCAGTGGCAGTAGAAGCGACTAGTGAGAGCAGAGGCACGTGATGGGTGTCAGAAGAAACTGTGGGAAAAGCGAACCTCCGCTTCTTCTTTAATGTCGGAACTTGGAAGACTTGAAGGCCCAACCTCCCCGCGATTCGGTCCTTGCGCAAAGGGCCACGAAGTCGTCGATTGCCCAATTCCTGATTCGAGATTTCAGGTGAGTTGATCGAACAGAAGCACTTGAATGGGATTGGCGCCAGGAGATGATGATGCTTCCTTCTGTCCGAAGAATAACCCACCAAAAAGTCTCCAACTTTTAAACGAAACGCCATTCAACTCATTTATCCTCTGCAGCGTGATTGTCTTTGACCCGACCAACATCATCGCATAGCCCTAACCGATTCCATATCCTCTAGGGGGCATTACATTACCTAAAAGGAGACTTACGGACTAAGATCTAATAATATCCAATCATTTTATAAATTCAGTAACAACACCATATCATTCGTCAATTCTAGGGAACTTGGGTTCTTAAACGGGTGTGATACCTCATTCGCGGGCAAGCATTTTTTGCAAACCGATTGGACGGAATCTTCAAGAGATGAAGTTTTTAAGATTCAGTCACTGAACCGTTCAGTAAATTGATCTGACATCCACAGTTATCAATTCAAAATCCCACCCACACTTAATAATTTAATAACTGAACTATAAAATTTCACTTTAAAATACCGTTCTCCCTTGAGTTATGGCCGCTTAGCTAGCTTTGTTACCGTTGCATTCATTCAACACATCTCCGTGCACTGTCCTCCTGCTGCAGAACCTGATGGACTGACTGTCCTGTCCGTTCGACAAGGAATGTGAAGGACAAAATGGACTGATTATTGAAATTAATGACAACTCTAAAGCAATATCGGATTTTAAATCATATAAATGAATAAAATTTATAATTCAATTACATTTAACGGATTAATTTTTTTTAATCTGATCATCGACATGGAAAAGAAATTATAGCTTGAGATGTTTTAGCGGCCAACTTCATTGGCCTCTAGTTTGAACTCACCTGATTCATAAATCAGAAAAGGACAGATATTCTTATACTCATCCCACGTAATTTAATACCACCCGCAGTTGAGTGGGACCGGCGAGCCATCGATCGATCTTGTAATTTGCTGACAACCCAGATTAGCTGTGTCGAGAATCTTCAATAATCCGCACCCTCCAATCTGGCAACTCGCATCTAACATTAACTAACCCGATTTGAGGCGGCCGGGCACCTGCTGAACCTACGAGAACTGCCGGATCCTGGAAAGAGTGTGCTATCATTCACAGCCACTACAAGGGGACAGTGATGGGTGTGGTGGAGAGAAATCGATCGAGCCTTTATCCCAAAGCCACCCAACAAATCATGGAATTTTGCAAACCTTAAGAGAGCTTTCGTTGATGTCCGTTCCGCAATCATGGTCCCTGTCCAAGCAAGCATTGGCTATTCTCCTTGTAAAACTTTTAATGATCGGCTTTTGGCTTTAGAAAAGTTTTTATGTCTATTTAGGATGTAAGACATTTAAAAATTAGATTTTATTAACCAATTTTAAAAAAAATTCGGTCAAAATCACCATTAGGGTTAAAACTCTTTCAATATGAATTTTATTCATTTATAAGACTCGAATCTGAAATTTTACTTATGAAAAAGAGACGTCATACCATGTCAACCAACTCACTTTGATAGCATTTTGGGTGATCCAGCAAGTTCATTTGACAGTGACACCTGGCTACTGTGCTCATGGAAATTCCCAACTGTCGATAATAAATAAATGTATGAGTGAATGACAGGGTGGTGGGGAACCAAGAGGGGTTGGGCCGAGTGGTAAGCAGCTCGGTGCCGCTTAAGGAGGTCTCGGGTTCGAGACCTCACGTACGCAGACACCCCTCTTGGGAGCCTCACCCGCCATTGCCAGGCGTGCGACCCGGGGCGACCAACGGATTAGTCAAGTATGGTTGGCTGAAAGATGCCATCTCACCGCTGGTGGGGCCTGCTTGGATACCGTGGCTGGCGACCAAAAAAAAAGACAGGGTGGTGGGGACGCGTAACAATTTGTGCATTTATTCAACGGCGGACGGGCGTAACACTTGTACATTAATAGGACATCGATGTATATTTATTTAATTGGTGGATGTATCCATTATACATTAAATACAACGATACGGACACTTGAACCAACGCCTACAAGCGAGTTCCTGAATCTCTGATGGTGGTAAGCGCACGAGAAAATACAGGCAGTCGAACCATTATTTTGAATGAAACTTACGTGCATTCAAAACATAGGACTCGACCGGGGTGAGAGAGTTCACCGATGCAGAGTTTTTGATTGTTAGGGCACGAATATTTCTCGACAGCCGTGCGTAGCTCGAAGGTATCTCGAGCAAGGAACCGACAGGGATGTGACGCTTTTAAACGCGAGTTGAAGGTGCAGTAGCGATGCTCTCGACGGATGGCTTGTCGCTGGAGGAATTACTGAAAGGCAAGTCAAGAGGGTTTCGTAGCATCGGACCGTACGTGCCACGGTCGATGAAGCGGACAACTCGCCAGGAGGCATGCCATTGGATAACAGTTCAAGAGAATTGCACTGCTTCAGATGAAGGAGGTGAAAGTTATTGCTTTTTGCAAAACGTTCGGAGTTACTGTCACCGTACTGTAATTCAACTGCTTATAATGATTTAACAATTTCTAATCATTTTTTCTATCTGTTCAACGCTTCAATGAATGAATTGTAGAATTTTTTTTTGGGTATATGAATGGTTAGGTGCAGTGCAACCTGAGCTGTGATCCTCTTCATTTAATGGCCTTCTCTCGTCGGGTCAACTCCCACAATTATGGAGAACTGAGCATCCAATTAACCGGAGATGTCCTCTCATTTTTCCCCCCGTTTCTCTTAAATGTTGCCACCCGTTTTCGTCTATGGTGCTCGAGTTCATCCCGTAACGTGGCATCGGTTGAGGTTATAAATTGAATTCGTTCCGTGCTCGTCGCTGTCGGCGCCATGTCACCTAAAGCGGTGGCTTTCCGAAATACTCGTTACCTTGATAGGATCGTCCGAAACTTCTCTTTCCTCCTAAGAAAGGTATCAGTCTTGACTTTCCATCTTTGGGAAGTTCCATGGTACGGGCAGCTAGCTTAAGACGGGCCAACGTGAAAGCCTCTTTCAAAGGCCCAAACAGTCAGGGGAACCGAACTGAGGCCCATGGACTCAAAATCCATGCACACGGGCCTACTGGGTCAGCCTGCTCCGGCGCCCAGCTAATCAGCAGCCCAATAGGACACTGACACGTGGCTGACGCCTCACACCTGCGGCCAGTGTGTCTTTTATGTTTTGCTCTTCACCGTTGTCCGCAAGTCCTATGTAGCTCCCACCGGCTCAGTTTAAATAGACCGGCCACTAAGTAATAAATACCCAAATTTGAGATTTTTAATTAAAAAGTTACGTATAGAACCTCTCGGATTGAGTACTGGGCATTGTGATAAACTCTGAAAGGTGTAAATGTTCAACTGTATTATAAAATAAGTTAATTATATAAATTTCTTTCAAAATTTAATATATATAATTTTTTTAATTTTTAAAAGTTAACTTTATATGAATTAACATATGAATTATAATTTATAAAAAAAAAAAACTTGTCATGTATGTTAGATACGGAATATTTAATAGAAGAGGAGGGGGGAGAGGGAGAGACAGGAGGGAACACGTGGACGACGCAGAGGTCGTGTCGTGTCGAAGGAAGTGACAGAGTTGACAGGTGACGGTAGAAAGACAGCCCTCCCGTCGGCCCCGATGGGACCCTTGGGGTGTCCTGTCGGAGTTGATGTAATTCAAATCGGATGACGTGGCAGTCAGATCAGACGGTTGACAGCGACCCACCCCACCCCCCACCCCACACGACAGGACAGCATCCCGCGAGATGCACGGGAGCCATTTCTGTGATTCGACACTCTACCCCACAACCCCACCAATCTTCAGTCTCTCAGCTCCAACTCCCCCTCTCTATTAATAAATCATCAAAAATCGTACGCTGCTCTACGGAAAAGTCAATACTTAAATTAATTTATTTTTAAGTTTATTTTTTTGAAGTTTTATTTAAAAAACTTTACAAATAATTAAATTTTATTAATACGTAATATCACACCATCACCATTACGTGCTATACTCGTTATACAAGATATTTTCTTAGACTCAATAGCCCCTGCTGGTTTAAAAACTTATCTGATGAAACTTTTTAATTTAAATCTTATAAATAAAAATATTTTAATATAATTTTCTAAAAAGTTGTGTGCAAGAATTTGTGAAAAAAATTAACTCTCATCTTAGGTTAAAAAAAAAGGAACGTCACTTCACCGTGCTGTGCGTCCCAAGCGACAACTTTGACTTGCCCTTTTTTTATTAAACAAGTTCTGCGATCGATGAATCTCGCATGGCTGCACCGAGGCTCCAGTCTCCCACATCGATACCCCTTAATCGCATCGCAACCCAGAGCCCCGACATGGCCGAGTCTCGTGGTTAAGTGCCGCGCGGCCGAGATCCTGTACCGTAGTATCATGTAGATAGATACTTTAGAAAATCACACACCCAGCTGGACTGGAGGAGAAGATGGGGTGGAGGGGACTGAGGCATTCAACTCTTACACAGTGATTCAAAATGATTGATGAT